>CM073777.1:915060-922560 GCA_037158775.1 Hetaerina titia
TTTTATGTGGAAAAGCAAAGTTGTTTAATTGAAAAACGTCAATTATATACTATACTTTTTTGAAATTTTAAACGTCAATTATCTCTGGTTGAAAAGAATGAAATTATAATTTACAAAGCTAAAATTTGTTAGTAACACAATAACTTTTTCTTTGTTTATACTTCCTTTTATGTATATGTACGTATATATGAGTATATTTTTAGCTAAGTTTTAGTGTAAGATAAAAAATTATTTTCCAAGCATATCGCCATTATTTGAGTAATATTTATTTCTAAAGGCCTTTCTAAACAAATATTTCATTATATTTTTTCATTAATTTTTCTGTCAGGGTAACCATTATAATACTAAACTTAATATGCGCGTAAAATAATACCTATTTTAACATTCCGTCCGATGAATAATTCCTATTTAAATTGCGAATTTGGCAGATATGAGAAATAATTCTCTTTTAAAAATTCTCTTTGGTAAATTAAAAAAAAGTATTCTCGGTTATAAATAATAAAACTCCGGCTGTCGTATTTCATTTTGAGAGTTAGCCCGATTCAGGCAACAATTATTAAGTATGAATTATAACAGTAATACAATGGAATTATAAAATAAATATCCATGGAAAACTAATTATAAAGGAAATTTTGTTTAAAATATACACAACTTTGTAATCAAAAGAATAATTCACCATAGCGTGCATATTTTCGTTTTAAGGCTCACTTTGCAGTTACATACTGTCTACAAAATTAATTAATTGTTTATACCAATATTAATTAAGTAATTTCTTGATTATAATAAATGAACACTGTTGGTAAACATACAATTGACTGTTAACATTTTCCTATATACATTTCCATTAAATTCAACACTGTATCTTTATATGCCTGAGTTGTGACTGCAATTTTCACTTCCTGTTTCTCCTTTAATTTGCCTAATGTATTATACATGCGGAATAAAGTGTCCCTATTTCCAGATAATTCACTTAAAAAAAGATAAGTTTAGCAAAAACGTATTTTTAACTAGAAGAGCCCATGTCAATTATTATGTAAATAATTAATTAAAATGACATTAAAACAATAATATTCGTACTGACAACCATATATATATATATACAAATATAGTAATCTAATGTGTATATGGTTGTCAGTACTGACAACCATATATATATATATATATATATATATATATATATATATATATATATATATATATATATATATATATATATATGCGGGTCGCGGTGGTCTAGCGGGTAGAGCGTTGGACTGCTGACCGGAAGGTCCCGGGTTCGATTCCTGAGCAAGGCACTTTGGGCACTTGCAGCTCCACCCAAGCTAGTTGATTTTTCGGGTACCAGATCTTCCTGGGAAACCATAACCGGCACAGGGAAAGGAACTGGCCCCCCTACCCTGATGTGTGATTATTCACACGCCGTCGGGCTTGGTACATGGGTGAGCTCTACCATCACCTACTAAACCGACCTTTGGGTTGATTACTGTGTTTATGGTTTTTTTATATACATATGTATGTATATATATATATATATATATATATATATATATATATATATAATATATATATATAAAAAAAAATATAAATACACTCACAGTATGGATTGATTTTTCGACGACTCGACTGTCGTCACCAGAATATTTTTATGTCAAAGAACGCCGCCGGTAAGCAGCATTTCCGATTGAATCCGACGGTCAACTTTTCCACCGGACGAACGAACTGGTGTTTGGTAGAACGTTCCTTCCTAAAACCGTTTTGTGAAGCCGACGGGACAGGGTAGGCCGCAATGTGCTTCAGGAGATATGAGTTGCAGTACCCTCTCACGCCGAGTTGACGAGATGACGTCAGCCGCTTAGGCAGTAGAATGACTTTTGCCGATTTCCAGAGGGCCGGAAAATGTCCCACGGGGAAACAGGCCGTGAGGAGCGTAATAAGGTGAGGAGAAAGCGTGACAGGCATCTGTCAAAGGACTTCGTTCGGGATGTTGTCCTCTTCTGGTGCTTTATTGGCCCGTAGTCGTCCTAGGGCTTCTCTCAGGTCCTTTTCGGTAACCTTTGGTGCCATCATGCGACTCTCCTTCGTTGTTTCATTCTCTTCAGGAAAGTTAGTAGCGCCAACCTGTACCAGTGGATCCGGTGTCGACGTGAAAGTAGCCTCCAGCATGGTTGCTGAAAATTCAGCCTTTTCCTCTTCCGTGATAAGAGGTGAGTTGATCGGTGGGTCGATCCGAAGTTTGGGTCGAAGAGAAGCTGCCATTTTCCAGATGCTCCCATCTTCGGTCCGAAGGGAAGCAACCTTCCTTTTCCTTGTCATCTGTCTGAGATCCCCGATAAGCTACTTCACTTTGGCTCGTTTTCTTCTGAACCGTGCCCCATCTGCGGGACATTTAGTTCTTTGAAATGGTCGTCGAAGCCGATTTCTTTCACGGATGTGTCGAAGGATGAAAGGCGGCAACGTCAGATGTCCAGAAGGTCGGGTCACTTTTAATGGCACGTTGTTCTGTAGTGCTTGATCCACTCCGGTTTTTATGACCGAAGCGTATTCGTCCAACAAAGCTTTAGACGCCAGTGGCGGCGGCTGTTCTGGTAAAATTTCGGACATGATCTGTCTGTAATTTGCCCAGGCTGTTTTATCCAGGCATCGCACCTTCCATGGTGGAAGTAACGTCGGGTAGAATCCCAGATAGGCCCAGACAGGGTGGTGGTCGCTGTCCAACCTCGGCGTCGCCACGAGAGAAAGTGAACTCGTGACCCTGCCCTCTTGATCTGTGCGGTGTCTCTTGGCGCCGCCACTTTGCGCTGCCTAGCAGTCTTTCTCTTCAGCGATGTTCAATCGGGAATCAACTACGAGGATCCAGAGAGTCCCCGTCGTTCCCGGTGCCTGCACGCGGACGAGGATGTTTATCCCACGGCAAAACTGCGACATCAGCGTTGCCGCACATTTCACCGTAGGATGAGGCTGCAGCACGACGTCGGAAGCAGGATGTTCGCTCCCGAAGAACTGCATCCAAAGGGTGAATTTCGGCGATCTCCCAAAGCGCCTTGTTACCTGGAATCCAGCCGAGACGTAGCGTCGTCCTCAGGTTCTCCCTGTTCGCGATGTTAAGTGCGGCTCTTGCAGCTGCACTCATGATGCCGCTCCACGCAAGAGCTGCGTAGGTCAGCACCCCCGAGAAAAGATGAAGGCGTCGGCGGAGCGGAAGGCTCGGATGACATGCCGAGTGGATGCCGCGATGCCGGAGATTCTTCGCGCGTGACAAGTATTGATGGGCTTTTGTCAAGAACTACGCCCAGGTAAACCACCGACTCCTTCCAAGGGACTTCACGCCGTCTTCACGCAGGCCTCCAAAGGACTTCACGCAGAGAATTTTGCCGGGCTCATTCGGCCCCTTGGAGAACACGATGGCCAGCGTTTTGCTCTGACGCCAAACCGGCAGCGGGAGTACCAAACCATCTGCTCCTCGATTGCTTGCTGGAGATACCGCGAAGCCAGGTGCCTTCGGTACGATCTCGCCAGGATTGCCGTGTCGTCCGCGTACGTTGCCACATGAACATTAAAATTTGGATCAGAGGCAATAGTTCCATACATTAGATCACTTTTCTATGCCACCGTTAACAACAGTAAATTACCTTCAGACTGGAAAAAAGCAAGTGTTATGCCAATCTTTAAAGGAGGCGATAAAACGAAGGTTGAAAATTACAGACCTATAAGTCTGACCTCAGTAGTCTATAAATTAGTCGAAAAAATAATAGTTAGATACATGCGCAACTATTGGGATAAAAATAACTGGTTGGTTAGGTACCAACATGGGTTTAGGGAAGGTTATTCCTGCGAAACACAATTACTAGGTCTATGCCAAGATATAGCTGAGGTAATAGATGATGGAGGAGAAATAGACGCAGTTGTAAATGATTTTAAAAAAGTATTTAACACGGTCCCACATGATCTGTTACTAAATAAAGTACGACAGATGAACATTGACCCAAGAGTTAAGTCCTGGTTAAAAGAGTTTCTCAGGGAGAGAACCCAAAGGGTCAGGGTAGGAGAAGAATGTTCTCAAGAATCAACAGTGACGATGGGCGTCCCCCAAGGTAGTGTACTGGGCCCGATACTGTTCCTATCCTATATCAAGGTAAGGTAAGGAAGCAGAATGTAACATTCGTCTCTTTGCAGGTGACTGTATAATATATAGAAAAATAAAAGACAACAGGGATAGTGATATCTTACAGGATGATCTCAACAGGGTATCGGAATAGATTACTAATAATAAAATGGGTGTAAACACAAAAAAGTGTAAACTAATAACATTTAGTAGGAGAAGGGAACATAGAGATTATAACTTGCTAGGTGAAAATCTAGCAAGAAGTGAGAAATGTAAATATTTAGGTGTCTATCTCTCAGTTAACTTAAAATGGGGACATCATATAGATAAGGTGGCAGCTAAGGCTTTTAAAACTCTGCACAGGGTCATGAGGAACGTTAAGGGGAGAGAATTAGCATACACTTCAGTTGTAAGACCAATAATGGAGTACGCAACAACAGCATGGGACCCTATGGTAAAGGTGCATATAAATAAGCTTGAGAAAGTACAGAGAAAGGCAGCTAGGTACGCTCTAGGAAGACATAACAGGACAGAGTGTGACAGAAATGTTAGAGACACTAGGATGGACACCGCTCCGACTCAGAAGGAAGCTGAACAGGCTATGTGGGATGTTCAAGATAGTAAATAAAGAGAAGGGGTGGGAGGAGCTCTCAGAAAGAATAGACAAACCAAATTACATTGGGCGGAAGGACCATCAGTTCAAAATAAAACATAGAGGGCACAAAACAAACATAAAAAAACTCCTTCGTCAATCGTGTAAAAAATATACGTGATAAAGTTTTATGTACTTGTGTTATGAATGGTTTAAGTGGTTTATGACTCGTAATCAAGAACATTACCACCAGGCTATCGCCTACTTGTAATGCTTGTTGTTAAATAAATAAATAAATAAGAACAACATTGCTTCCCAACGCCGCCGGGATGTCTACTGAGTAAATGCTGAATAGGAGAGGCGAGAGCGAACTCCCCTACGAAACGCCTGCTCGGATGAGCCGCTTTTCCGATGACGCGTGTCCCCAGCAGACCAGGAAAGTCCTTCCATTCAACCTCGACGCCGTGATCGCCGACCACCAACGAGGAAAACCGAAGCATTCGAGCTTCCACTGCAAACCCTCGTGCCACACCCGATCGAACGCCTTGCTGACGTTGAAAAAGGCGCCGACGGTGGAGTGCCGCCGGTTGAAACCTTCCGTGACGAAATTCAGTGACCTGGTGCGTCGTAGAGTGCTCCCTGCGGAAGCCGAATTGGTGTTCAGGAAGAATATTCAGCCCCTCGACGATGGCCATGAGATGTCGAAGGGTCTACTCTTCAACTACGGTGATTCAGGAAGACCCCGTCACTGTTGTACCATTCCGGAGCATATTGCCCCGAAATGGCCGGTGTACTTTCGTTGCTTCGACGTTCGCTGATCATCCTCGTTCCCAGTGCCAGCACGCGAGCGAGGATGTTTATCCAACGGTAAAACTGCGACATCAATGATGCCGCATACTTAACCTTTGGATCAAGATGCAGCACGTCGACGGAAGCAGGATATCCTCTGTCGAAGAACTACGTCCAACGGATGTATCCCGGCGATCTCCGAGAGCGCCTCTTTTCCCAGGTTCCAACCTAGGCCCAGCGTCGCCCTCAGGTTTTAGGGTAATGAGGTAAAAAGCCATTAGTGCATTGTATGTATAAAAAGTATCGGGAAAAGTTTCGCTACGCGTTACGCGTGCAAGCTTATTTGACGGCACTTAGGGCCTCATCGTAGTGTTATTTGATGGATGGTGCATTTAACTCATGGGAATAGAAAATAGTTTACTGCTGCCAAGTCAGGACTGCGCGGGTGTTGGGAAGTCGTCACGATTAGGTTGTTTAGGTTTTTGCTAGCAGGCACTCAACTCTGATCTTGGTCGTCCGTCAAAGCCTTCGGTACGAGTTCAGCTCAAACCTTTTGCATCGCCAAAATGTGCGGTGATCATGGTGTACTGTCATACTATAAATGCAATACGACTTGCTGTCATGGGCACACTTAACCAACGAGCTGACTTCACACCCTGACGCACATTTCAGGAAAAAAATGTTGCCGATACTTTTTATACAATCCTTATGCTTTCTCTATGACTTTGTCATCTTAATCCACTCATTGTATTCTCAGCACGATTCACTCTTATTGATCATTTCTTATTGAGCATGGTTCACACTCCCGCAAACTTACTTGACTTTTACTGTTGCCCATAACTATTACAGGTAATACCAATCAATCATCTCGAGCTGAACCTTCAATGTCTTATGGTGAAACTGCCTTTCACATTGATTCAAAGTACTCTTTTGTTTAGGGCGCTCCTTAATCGTATCCCATTTCGGAAAAAATATAACAGCAATTTATCCTAAGCTGATATATTTTGGTGTATTTAGAAATCAAACCGGTGACCTTCAGATTCGTTGTGAGACTCTCTCCAGTTTGGATATTTAAGTGATTGTGCTATTCAATAAAGAGGCAGTCCAGTGAGTCATGTACATGTCTGTAACTCTTTTTGATTAGATATATCATTAAAAATATAACTATAATTACCATCAAGAATGATTTGTTATATCCTTTTATAATCAAACCTAAGTGCCATGTCATTTACTCCGTTAAAGGTTTTCTATTCATTTATGGCATTCCCTAGTCAGTCCCTAGAAACAAATAGCTTCCAAGTATGGCGAGAGTTTCCTATTTATTTCCCAATTTTGCTTTTTAATTTCTCCATAAATTCAGCCTGTATGTAATCTGGCCCATAAATGCGCGAACTTGTGCAATATGGCGGCCATGGCGCTGATTAAAGCCCCTCCCACTAGCGCTGCTAGTGGCCTAAGACCCAATGAGCCGTCTGTGCTTGACGGATCGTCGAGCTGTGCGTATGGTGCCAGTTATGTAAATTTCTGTCGTCCTTGTTTTCACTGCTTGTCGAAAATGGAAATTGACGGAATCACGGAACAACGAATCAACATCAAGTTTGTGGTGAAGTGCGTTAAAACGTATCAAGAAATAACTGACATGTTGACTGCTGTTTACGGTGATAATGCTCTGAAGAAAACATCCGTTGTCAAGTGAATTGAGCGTTTTAAAGATGATCGACAAGAAGCCACGGATGATGCCAGACCGGGACGACCTTCAACCACCTGTGTTGACGACAACATTGATCGTGTGCGGTCCCATGCCCTTACCATTGGTCGACAAACTTTCCAAATGATAGCTGATGAACTGAATTTAGGAATATCAACAGTGCTTACTATTTCATCCGAACATGACGGATTGATCCTTCACCATTACAATGCACCTGTACATTCAGCATTGATTGTTCGCCAGTTTCTGGGAAAAATTCAATCATCATCCTTGATCATCCTTCTTATTCGCCAGATATCGCCCCCTGTG
>CM073777.1:927560-1018948 GCA_037158775.1 Hetaerina titia
GACGGTTTTCATGGATTACAACGGTGTAGTGCATCATGAATTTTGCAAGAAGGCCAGACAGTAAACAAAGAGTATTATTTGGGCGTTATGAGACGTTTGCGTGAAGCAATTCGCCGAAAGAGACCAGAAATCGTCGCACAGTGCGTCGAGACCGTCGCACAGTGCTGTCATTATTTGTAAGGGACAATATAGATTTAGATGATTAAACTTGTATTTTTAATTTTCTGAATAAATTCCGGGAACTTTTTGATCAAGGTAATATATGTATATGTATATATATACATATATATGTATATATATACAAATATTTATGTATGTATATACATATATATGTACCACACACACTACAGAATAACAACCCTACATCTGACGCTGGACTCAACCTTTGCACAACCTATTTCCCCGGATCCCACAGACTGAAAACCATTCTCAAAGAACTTTATCCTATATTACATGACAATGACGCTACCACATCTTTACTGCCCCAATGCCCCTCTGTCGTTTACAGACGACCAGCAAATCTCAGAAACCTTCTGAGATCCACCAACCCTTTGACACCCCGCCCTGACAGATTTCCACATATTTCCCCTACCTGCAATCGCCCCCGATGTAAAACATGTCTCCTAATCAGATCTGCTCCCCTCTCTCCACATCCTTTCAATGTCCCTTCACCCCGTTCCCACGCTAATTGCTTCTCAAAAAATATTATATATCTTTTGTCGTGCAAACAATGCACCTCATTCTACATAGGCGAATTCATTACCCCCTTATCCATCCGAATGAACAATCACCGCTACTCATGTAATTCTGCTTCACTCTCTTCTCTTCCTATCCCGTTACACGCAATTTCACACAACCTATCATTTGACGAATGCTTTTCCGTAACAGTTCTAGAATCACTACCCGATTCAGCAACCAACATAGAGGTGAGAACTCGCGAATCCGCATACATCCTATATTTCCGATCCTTTAAAATTCCCACCCTTAACCGCCATCTTTAATTTCTTTCCCAACAGTCCCTAAACCTTCCGCCCCCCCTCCCCTCCCCAGACACTCTTCCCTCAAAACCTCTCAGTCTGACCTGAAGAAGGCCTCGGAGTAGGCCGAAAGCTTAAATTATCTACAGTGTGAGTGTCCTTGTCCTTTTACTTGTTATCTGTTTTATTCTGTGTTCTATTGTGTCGTCGAAAAGTTATATTGCTCTCGTGAGTACTTCGGCATCATCGATATATATATATATATATATATATATATATATATATATATATATGTATGTATGTGTGTGTTTGTGTTTGTGTGTGTGTGTGTGTGTGGAAAAAGGATAGGAACACATACGACATAAAGGACGAAAACAGGAGAGGTGGGGAAGGCAGAATCAATGAGTTCATAAGTACTAAACTATTTGCTTAACAGGTACTTGAACACCCGATCTTTTGACTTTTCGGACCGACGCTAATAGCACTTGAGCTATCAAGGAAACGTAATTTAAATTGAAATTTTTTGGGTCTTTATGCAACCAAGTGGCCAGATTATCTGGTCAAGAGATGGCATTAGAGAGATATTTCACCCACCAAGGGAGAAATATACAACACACAAGAAGGAAGGATGGTAGGAAATAAATCATTAAACATTACTAAAGTTAGGAAGACACAACATCATAATGGATAGCATGGTATTTGGAAAATGTGGCTCGTATTTCTTTCTTCTGTCTATGCATTCCAAGAAACGCGCTGTTATTATGTCAATATGTGCTACAATAAAGCACAACAGGATAGAATGCAGTGATTCTCAATAAGTTGATTTTCTCATTTTGAAAGTCAACAAAACATTCTGCCCCTTTGCAGTGTGCCCTGATTGGGTATCCGTTTGACCTTAACCGTTATACAGTCAATAGTATAGAATTAAGCCGTGGGAATATTCTTAGTTTTATTGAGGCAGCGTAGCACAAGTAATGCGAGTGCCCGAAATGTTTGTGTTTTAGAAGTTCCTGCGGCCAAAGTTAACTCGCATTAGCATAAGCTCACTCAACTAAAAGCAGAAAACATCCTCTGGTGGTGTATTTCTACGTGCGTAAATGGCAAAATCAAAAGAGGGCTCTCAAACTACGTAGTTGCATCCATACACTGGAATTATCCCCATATTCCAAAATTCGATAATTTAATGTACTGAATATTTGAATGTGAATTTGTTTCTCACCTAGCCATAATATTAAGTCCAAAAATATTTTTCTCCCCCTTTCTTCTCATGTTCATCCATATCTAACTGTACACGCTGAACAGCATCGGTGATAATGGACAACACTGGCTTACACCTCTTCTTCCGTTTCCCACTCGCACTTAGTCTCAGAGTACTTTGAGACATGTACAGGTTGCGGATGAGTCTCCTGTCCATTCAATCCATTCCTATTTTCTACAAACACGCATTAATTTTTCCCAATTCACTCTATCAAACCCTTTTTCGAAATCTGCGAAACAGGCAAATACGTCCTAATTGTTTTCTATATTCCTCTCGATTAGTGATCTCATTACTGCAATAGCATCACGCGTACCTCTACCCTTCCTAAACCCAAACTGATCTTCCTCTAGGTAATCATTTGCCTCACTCTCTATACTTTTGTTGATGATCCGGAGAATAACTTTAGCTTCGTGGGACATCAAACTTATTGTTCTGTAATCCTTACACGATGTAGCCTTTACCTTTTTCGGAATAGGAACTATCACTGATCTCACAAATTCTTTGGGCTAGATTCTTTCCTTATAGATACTACGAATCAGGCCATATCGAATCTTCTTCCCATATTTTCCTAAACATTTCAACAGTTCCACAGGAATGTTGTCTACCCTACGGCCTTATTTAATTTCATATCCCATATGGCCCTTTCTATCACATCGTCCAGTAAACCTGGACCTAAGCTATCTTCGTCTTCGTTATGTTCTCTTTCTAGGTCTACCCTGGTTGCCCCCAGGTTCTTTACCATACAGTTATTCTTTAAATTACTTTCATCTCCCATGAATCTTTTTTGTGTTAACTGTTAACTTGTCTGACGTATCTCTTACTGTAAGAACATATCCTTTCTTCTTACTTCCCGATAGATCTTGCTGTGTAAGCAAACGCACATATACGAGTGGTGTTCATTAAAATTCATTAAAAATGAACGGGAATTTTTTCATTTCGCGAACTTAGAGAGTCCAATTGTCAAACTTTTTTTTCGTTATGTTGGTATAAATACCCCTAACGCATGATAAAACTTTCAGATGTTTTCATTGTGGACTTTTTTTGTGAGAGCCACTAAGGTTAAACGTGTTTTATGAGCTCGGCGATTTTCGTTTGTTAAAAGAAATGGATCAAGGAATTTGTATCAAATTTTGCGCGAAAAATGAAATAACGTGTAACAAAGTGTGTGAAATGTTAACAAAGGCCGATGGTGAGTGTGCTATAAGTTTATAGATCAAGAGTTTACGAGTGGTATTAGCGTTTCCTAGAAGGCCGTGAAGCCCTTGAAGATGACGAACCCCGTGGACACCCCATCACATCAACAATCGATGAAAACGTGAAAAAAGTGAAATAAATGGTTACGAACGATCGACGAATCACAATTAGAGAGGTTGCTGATAATGTTGGTATGTCGATTGGATCATATCATGACATTTTTCCAATTTTTTGGGCATGAAACGCGTGGCAGCAAAATTCTTTCCAAAATGGCTTTTGCACCACCTTTATGCACCAGCTCACAGTTCATTGCTTATTCATGAATTTTTGGCCAAAAACAATACTGTAACGATGCCCCAGCCTCCATATTCGCCAGATATGGCTCCGTGTGACCTTTTCTCATTTCCAAAAATTAAGAGAACCTTGAAGGGCCGTCGTTTTACAGCGGTAGATGATATTAAAAGCGCATCTCTGAAAGAACTAAAGGCTATCTCAAAGATCGAGTTTGAGAAGTGTTTCGCGGATTGAAAGAAGCGCTGGCACAAGTGCATAATCTCCAATTGGGACTATTTTGAAGGTGACAACATCAATGTATAAGAATTAATAAATATTATTGTCCGAAAAATTAAAATTCCCGTTAATTTTTGAACACTCCTCGTAGAACGCGCTTTTGTGTTTAGCGCACCAATTTCAGCCTTTTCTACTACTCTCTATCTATTACTGCATCTTCCACCATGCCTAATTTGCTTTATTTATTGCCAGACTAAATTTTCTATTTTACCATATTTTCATATTTAAATATTATGATGATTTGTGCGATATTGTCTATATGTTTATATGTAAAAGGCAGAAACTACTGTTTTCGGATTGAATTGAGTAGCTCAAGGCGTAATGTGGTGGAAATCGATCAAAATGAATAACTGATCGTAGCAATTTTCCACTTGATATGATTGTTAACAAGTAGAAAAGTGCGGCGGTCAGTTATTCATTCTCTTCCGATTATTCCTAAATAACTTAAATAAACAAAAGATTCATCCGAACAACTATTTTTCGCGTAAAACATATACCAAAGATGGATACAACAGTTTGTGAATCCGTTAGCGGAAGACATCGTATGCACGGGTAATCACTGCGTTGTTTACATGTTACAAGGGAACATAAAATAACGTACTCTCAGGGAGATAAATTACATGATCCTTAATGGGTTTGCGGCTCGATATTAGAGGTCAGAAGTGGAGCATGAAAGCAGGTTTTCAAACTAGTAGATAACTGGATGGGACCATATCGTCTCAATTGTTCTGCATTTAAAAAAATATAGAAGTCCTTGAGAAACGAATATAAAGATAAGGTTTAGTTATTACTTTTATCCATATATATCATAAGTTGATTTTTTATAGAGTATTCATATTATTAATTGAATTCACTTAAAGATTAATTGGTTAATTGAATTCCATTTATATATAATTTTTACGAAATGATATTTTTGTTATTGCATTTACATGATCTAAGTTATTCTGTTCAAATTTAAATGCATTAAACTACACTATATTCAGCGACTTCTCCTTGTCAAAATTATAGTTGAATATCCACTATTACTTATTGCCGTAGTTTATCGATCATGGTAGACAAATATCCCTTTCTTATGCATATGGTAGCATTTGAAAAAGCTTCCAACATCAAACCAGGCGTTCCGAAGTTGGAATTGCGCTGCACTAGCTCAATTAGTGACCGATTGCTTCATTCCCAAGACTCAGATTTTCAATAAACAGTCTCTAAGAGAGTTCACTATGCTTTCCGTCTATTTTTGCTCAGTCAGCCAAGGGGTTGCAAGCATTGCTGAGTGAATTGGAGGTTCAGTGAGATAAATATGGGATGAGAATCAATATTAATAAAACAAAGGTTATGCGATTTTCCAGAAAGAAAAAGGCTAAGCTAAATATTAAAATAAGCGGGGAAAAATAGAGGAGGGAGAGCACTTTACATATTTCGGAGGTGTTTTGGACCAATACGGTCAAAGTGGTAGGGACGTAAGGAGAAGAATTGCGCTAGGCAAGGAAGCTTTCTCAAGGAGGAGGGAGTTGATGACGGGGACGTTGAGTAGGGATGTTAAGACAAGACTCGTAAAAACTCTGATATGGAGCGTAGCTATGTACGGCGCGAAAACGTGGTCGCTGAAGCAGGAGGATAGACGTAGATTGTAGGCTTTTGAAATGTGGGTGTGGAGAAGAATGGAGAAGGTGAAATGGACCGAAAGGAAAACAAATGAAGAAGTACTAGAAATGGTGGGGGAGGAGAGGGGTTTGTTGAGAGAAATCCTATGGAGGCAGGAAAAATGGATGAAAGGCGTATTGAGCGGTAGTGGAATGTTGAAGAGGGTAATAGAGGGGAGAATGTTGGGCAAACGAGGAAAGGGCAGGAACAGGATAGGGATATTGGACTTTAAGGGAATTAAGGGAGGAAAGAAGTTCGCGGAGATGAAGAGGGACCTGATATAAATTAGTTTGCTAGGTGGGGAGTCACAAAATGTTTATTTGATAGTTGTGTCCATCCAAAAACCTACCTTAAACGGTAGATTACCTAATATATATAACACAGTAATCAACCCGAAGGTCGGTTTAGTAGGTGATGGTAGAGTTCACCCGTGTACCAAGCCCGACGGCGTGTGAATATTCACACATCAGGGAAGGGGGGCCAGTTCCTTTCCCTGTGCCGGTTATAGTTTCCCAGGAAGATCTGGTACCCGTAAAATGCAAGGCAAGGCAAGGCCCGCATATATATATATATATATATATATATATATATATATATATATATATATATATATATATATATATATATATATATATACATTCACACACACATTTTTTCGACATGACGGCGTTTTAATCGGAAATTGAGATTTAAGATATTGATACCATTTCTTCTTCTTATCATTTACTCGGAAAACGAGAAATAATATATATTGCGTGTTGAAATACTTATCGATTCCTCGCCTCGCTTTCAAAGAACTCTATGTTTGGGAGCTCAAGTGGAGTAGACAAAAGCATGTGTCGGACATGCAGACTTATTCTGGCGGATAAAGGCGGCTCAGGGTAAGTCTTTAGGTGACCTCGGTCAGGAAAATTCCATAATAAATTCATTAAATGAGACTCCTCATATTTAATATTATTAAGATACATTAATGTAATATACTATAAATTAATATTTGTAACTTGGACGGTATCCCAACTGCCTAAAATAATGAGTTTGTTTGATCATTTTGAATTTAATTTATGTAAATTTTTGGAAAGTAATTTCAACAAACGAAGAGTAGTGTCATGATGTTGGTCAGGTTTTAGGAGCTATTATTGCTTTCAATAAACTTTATTCTTTTTAATGTATCCAATTGCATAATATCTTAATATTAATTTCTATTTCTCACAAGGGTATGTCAAATTGGTAAAAGAAACTAAATTATTTTGAAAAAAGACGAAGGAAATAAACAATTATTTAGATAGGGACCCAAAACTGAATTTAACACCGCGGTCTCCGCCTAAAGGACGGGAAGATTTGA
The DNA here is from genome assembly GCA_037158775.1 of Hetaerina titia. NCBI lineage: Eukaryota > Metazoa > Arthropoda > Insecta > Odonata > Calopterygidae > Hetaerina > Hetaerina titia. The sequence continues at coordinate 934,543 of CM073777.1, forward strand.
GAGCTATTCTACTCGTATTTTTCAGAAGAAAGAAAATCATCTCAATCTTTTTTTAATGTAAATCAGTTAACTCTAACCAGCAATTCAATTTATGAAAATATTATAATAATTATAGATTTTTTGGTTTCCTAATTTAAAGTAATGGGACAAAATCGAAACTTAGGTTTAATTGATCAAATATTTTACCAGTAATCTCGAGAATGACGAATTTTTTCTTACATATTTCCTCAAATTTTATCAATTTCTTCAAAAAACGATGGTAGTATAATAAATCGAATTGAAGAGCATACATTTTCGTTTCCTAAACCATAACTGGTGAAACCCTGAAGCAAATTAATAAATCTGATTACTTAATAAATTTCCTCTTGTCTTACTTGATAAGTAGTTTTATTAGAAGGTTCAATTACCACTTCTTTATATTTTACTGAGTGACATTTGTTATAAGGAATCCAAAAAAACCTGCAAGTTATGTTTGTCTTCTAATCATTCATAATGGCTTTTGGAAATCAGTTTCTTAACATTTATGAAGGAAAACAATATATTAAGGGAATAAATTATTTTCCTACATTAATCTTTTATTTAACTCAAAGGAAGTTTTAATTTTATTTTAAATTTTTGGGAGAAGTTGGGTAGTTGCTGTTTCTAAGTAAAGAATTTTTTTTGGTATTCGTAGGTTCCAATAATTTTTATTACTTTAACTTTTCAGCCCATATTTATCTTTTGGATAGAATATTAGTAATACTGGGTAGAGGTTTCGTAAGGCATCAGTAATAATATTTATTTTACTGTTTTTCATTTATATGATAAATGTAGGCATACTACTTCGGTTGTTCCAAAATTCAATTTTTTTATATTATATTTATACTGCAATAAAGACATTTGATTAATGCCATCAATATTTTGTGGAACGCAAAATTTCATGTTCTGCCAATCTTCTTTTTTGCTCCGACATTCTCTGTAGTTGTTCTCGTTGGCATGATCAACATGCGGCTGCTGGTATTCCCTGTAGATATGGATATCTTAATGAAGACAACTAAAAGGTAGGAAGTCAGACTCAACTGAAAATATTTGATAGGCTTGGAACTTCTACCTCACGTCACTTCTGTGTCAAAATTTTGAAAATTATTTTTTTCACAAAAGATATAGAAAAAATAAATTTTTGTTGTTTCATATGTAAAGAATTAAGTCTCATTTGTAAAGTAACTTTTATGAAATGCTATAACATCTGTCAATACTACTCAAATGTTAAGGGAAGAGACCAAATAAATAAACACTGCGTTTTAACTTAATAATATTGGATGTCTTAAAGATCAGGAGGATAATTCCGTAGACAATAAACGATTATATTATTTAAATTCCAAATCGTTAATGGGAGGATAACTGTCTGGCGATTACGAAATTACCGTAATATGGCATGTAGCCGAGATCCTTCAGCTACACAGGAACCAGAAGTGTCGGATAATCTCTAAACGCTTAAAATCCCTTGATTATCTAATTCTACTTTTTAATATCTCAATTGTGAACGAAAATTGTTTAAGTTTATGGCTTCATTTTTTATATTTGAAGCAATATTAATAATTTATGTCATTATATGCTAAAAAGAGGTGTATGGCAAGCTAACTTTTATTAGCCAGGCAGTCATGTAAATAAAAACATGTGGCTTAGTTTTTCTGGAGTTTGATTATACCTTTCGGAGTGAGCAGGACGAGTGGAAAGATACCCGGCATCGGAATGTCTACTCACTTGCGAATTTCACTCGAAGCTGCTCAGAATGGACATTATGAGCTCTTATCACAACTTGCATCGTAGTAAGGTAGTACAGACGGCAATTCAGTTTAGCGACCGCCACTAAATGACAACGCCACTGTAGCATAGGGTAGCCAAGGTGCTGTTCTGGGCAGCTGTTCGTGTCAGTAGCTACTCGTGGCACCGAACGTACTATATTGCACCAAAGAGAAGAAATCGTACTAGACCACTCGGGGGCGGCGAAGGAAAGTTTTTAAAGAGCAAATGTTTGTGAGCTGTTACCGGAGTAATCGGGGCAAGATATACTAGTTTTATGTTTGTGGATGTTAAACAGTATAGCTGTACGTATAACATTCTGTAAACACACGTTCCATGCATTGGGTGGGCGGGTGTATGACTATGAAGACAATGTAAATAAGGATAAGCAAAGTAATAGCAGTGAAGAGCAATAACCTTCAGCTGGTAGAGTAAAAGCGTCAAAGGGTATTGTCCAAAGTTATCATCGAGAGCATAGTGTCCACTCAGTCATGACCAGTAAAACTACAACTCGAATGCGTTCCCGAATATTATTACCGAAATACCCGTACACCGTCAAGAGAATGACTCAAGAATTCCGAAAGATTACTAGAGCGAATGACGAATATTCCCTTATAATCCCTACCTTCTCTCCATTTTAATGTATCTAAATTATTTACAGGTTCAACTACTGGTAAAAATAAATATTTATCGATAAATAAATGTTTTTTAAAGATGTATGTAGACCTGAAAAAATTATCGCCACTGCCCATTCCTGCTGGCATACACTTCAAGATGTGATTTCACGCGTTACTTCGAAACAAGGGAAACATATTTTTTTGTCCACCCTATATTGGAATTATTTCTATAAATATGATTTGTTAGAGTAAATTCCTAACTGTTGACCTAGCATCCACCGAAAGATATTTGCACTTTGAAACGAAATGCTGTGTCTTAATGGGAACATTCTCCAAGGCGTTCTCTGAATCTGTCACGTTATTGCGAAAATCTTGATTCGCACCCCTTCACTGCCAATAGTTCAACTCCAACTTGGTGCACTCACCGATATTGTGAGGTGAGAGACGGATGCAGGATTCCAGTTCGTCGGCCGCATGACGAGGGTGAGGTCAGAGGGCACTTTCCTCCGCGGTAACTTCTCATCATGGTGCCGTCACACTTCGGCCTTCCCGCATTCCCTTTGCCGTCTTCATTTGTGAGATAGCAGAGAATTTCTGTGCTCCTGACAATTTTTTCGCAAAGAACATGACATGACAAAGCCTGTAAAGAGATGGGCTGCTGTGCTGGAACTCGGGTGGTGTATCATTTTTCAAAGGAAGTAATCGCCGTGATTGAGGAAAGGTTTCTGGAGATCCATCGACAAGGATCACAATTTAGAGTCGTCGGAAAAGGAGTGGTATGTGAGAAATGGGAGGTTTGCAAGAGTGGGGAGTGAAGTTCTTGAACGATATTGAGAACTTAAAGCAAATCAGCAATCTCGTTTTTTGCCTTATTCGGTTAATATCTTGCTTTAAGACCCCATTTTGGTCACGTCCCATTTAGAGACCAGAAAGTTCAACTAGTGCTTGGAGAAAGCTAAAGCTAGAACACCAAATCCTTTAGAAAATATTTGAATGTTGGCCATATTAGTCATATCATTGCTGCCCTCAGGATTATAAAACAAGTTATTAATCAAATTTCTCAAGGCTTTGAACTGTTCACTGATTAGGTTTAGTTAGTATTTGGCAAGCATACATGTAGCCTTTCTGAGTAGTAAGAAAAACGCAATTTAGAAAAAAACGCCCGTTTTAAGACTGAAGACATCTACTTATAGTAGTAATTTAGTGAGATCGACTTCTGATCCCTTTACTGACGCACTGTCTAGTTGCATGTATTTGGTTTGTGCTTCCATTTGAGCTCTCCTCGCATTCGTCATTTGGATATTTATATGCATATATTCATTGGAGATTAATCCCTCTGATCGCAAAGTTAAACCTAAGTATTACGGACAAGTGTATAAAGGATGATACGTATGAATTGGTAAATGAACTGAGGCAGCTGACAAGAAATTGGCAACGCACCTTCATTTCCCATTCGGTTCTGGCGAGTGGTTTTACTGCATTTTACCCTTTTATTACTAACTCTCTGCTTGAACTCAACGTGAATACCTAGCAGCTTATTTTGAGCATATTATGAATGTTTATTAAAATAATTTGCTTCATCATAATTTTTAATAGCCCTTAAACCGCCTGCATTTAAGATACGTTTGAGATAAAACACATTGATTCTCGCCCGTTTTAATTTTTTTCAAAACTTTTTATAACGCAATGACAGATTAAGTACAGTTAGAGTCTGATAATTAAACCTTTGCTTAAAAAATGCCATCTTTCAATCATTTTCTGCGGTATCTTGCGCGTTGTTATCTTTCCGCTGGTAAATTCAAGTCAAATTTTACCTGCTATTATTACCTGCTTGCCGCTGATATATTAAATGTTTCACCACTACCCGGCCTGATAAAATTATCATGTATTTATATTCGGGCGATGTAATATTCAATATATTAAAGTAATATAATGATAAAATTTCTGCTCTCACGCCATTTATTAATTGCCATAGTAACCATAATTTTTCACTTAATTGAAACCTATTCGATCATACGTGTGAATATACACTTAGCGTTCAAAAATATTGCAAGCAACCTCATTCTGCATTTGCCTAAGAAAATATTGGACTGGTGCGCTTTTAATAAACACGGTAAGTTTTCAGAAACGTTTCATTTTAATTACTAGCAATTGAGATAATAGTAAAATCAACAATGATTGGACACATTGAAGACGGGGTTTATGAGAAATAGACGTATTGGCTCTTTCCGGCGTAAGGAAATTGCTTAGGCTGTAAACGGATTGGGAAGGCGACGAAGGAAACGAGAATGAAGCCATTTGATTATGTACTGACACCTGGGTCAAGCTATGGCGGCCATTATGTCCTACGGTCCGGCAGAGCAGTGGAGGTGCTATATCTCTAGCGCACCCTTCCCATTCCACAGACATCCCATCCTGTTTGCTGACGCAAGAAGAGGCGGCCGCTGCTCTTTTCACTTAGGAACGAGGAAATAGGAGACTCGCTCACCCCATTCGTTGCCTCATGGCAGATTCCAGGGATTAAAAAATAAAGTTTCTTTCCGTCCAGAAAACAAAAGGATCCGTCTGAATAGGCGAGGCCCAACGTTTGGTTTGATGCTCTAGCCTCGGTGTCTCCATTCCCCAGTTCAGTCGGCGATTTCTATCTTCTCTTTGCTAACTTTTTTTCTACTCCTATTAACTCCGTCCTTATCCCTACTATCAGTTCCCCGGCGGCAAAGTCTCCTTTCGTTCAATACCTCCTCCTTTCTCCATCAGCTTCGAATTATTTCCCCGCACACCTCAAAAGACTATCGCTCCTCTTTATTCACAGATTTCGCCCATCGGATGCTCTCTTCCAACCTCTATCATCGGTCTCGTTCTTTCTTTTTCACTACCGTTGATCAATAAATTATCAATTTCCATTCGCTATCGCTATCGCGAGACTCTTTCAAGTCTTATCATGAAAGAATGTGCATTTTAGGATCAGAAATTTAAAAAAAGTTTTTTTATAATATCGCCTATGAGTAAAATTTGTGAAAAAAAGACCAAATGTGTGAATCTAAACAACCACTTGGATGAAATATGAGTAATGTAACTGTACACATTACATTTCGATAATCCATTGACCTAAAATCTACGTTCGCTAAGCGATAAAATTGCGTGCACCCTCAGATATTTATATCAGATCACATATCAGATCACATTAGTGATTAAATGTGACCGGTCATGTTGCTAAGATGTTCCTTTAAGAAAGTTATTGAGTCGTTGGATTGCGAGTGGGTATCTCATCTTGTTTTTTTCAGACGATAGCAGCTCAACAAAGACCACTGTAATCAATGATATATTTTGGCCTAGATATATTGCTATAACTTAAACTGTTATTTTCAATACTAAAAAGGTTTATATCAATACATTTAGATACTTCTGAATTGAGATAATGTCACTCCTAAGATGGGAAGAACAGGTTTATGGAGTTACTTCTTAAAATATGCTCTTAAAATATTTTGCCTTATAGTTGAGTCGTCGGGGGACTGGGGGAATACGTGATGCGTGAACCTGCAATATTTAATTCTGCAATAGACTTACATTCCCCTTTCATATTTTGGTGCTGGTTTTAAAACATTTTTTTATTGTTCAGCTACTCTCTATATTTTATGTCTTCATTATTATATTTGGGCTTAAGAAATTGATGATCAAATTCTCTCTACTATATGTTCTTAACGTACTTATTATGGATGGATTTATTTGCTTCAAGACACATGTCGGCAAATCATAGGATTACTTCATTGTGGAAAAAATCAATCTATTCTTCTCATCCACAGTTTTACAGACATAGAAGATTCTCTCTTCCCCTTAAATAGGGTACTCGTTTACTGAGTATATGTACACAAGGTTTTAATTGTTAATTTCATTTTATTTCATTTAATTCAATTAGGTTACAAATTTTTAATTTCGATTGAATCTCGTCATCGATGCCTGAAAATTCTTGGAGTTCCTGTAAACTCAGTTGAATACATTCCTGTTGCCCTTGATGATACAAATGTAGAATGTGAAGCTGTTGATAGGTGATTACACACTTTCCAAAAAGGATCCATTTCAAATATTTTTAAACCTGGAGGACCGAGTTAAGGAATTAAATAAGTAAGCGGTGGAGGAATCCGAGTTCGGTAGTTCAATGTATTGAATCAATTAATAGAAATCTTTTTATGCTACACGACCATTTTTAGTGACTATATTTTAGATTGAGGTAAGTACAGGGTCTTTTCCAAAACTACAGATCATTTCCTAATCCCAAAATTAAATCCATGGGACGCTAAGTGCCGTCAAAGAAGCTTGCACGCGTACCCTTGACCTTCCGGAATCCGTCCACTAGGGTACCTCCTGGTAGTGAAAAATCCTCTGAAAAAAGTGTGTTGGTGCTCACAGAATGTACTTTGAAGAATTTTGACACATTGTAGCAATATCGGAAAAAAGAATCTATTCACCCGATACTTTTTATACAAACCATGTAAATAGTCTTTTTCTTCTCGCCTTTACGACCCAAAAGCGTTATTCACAAAGAGTTTATGCCTTTAGGGCAGTCGATGACCAGTAATTTGCACGTGGAACCCCTCGAAAGGCTTCGGAAAAGAGTGCTACGCGTCCGAAGGGAAATCTTTTGAGGCTTCATAATGACAACGAGCCGTCCCACACCGCCTCCCCCGGGACCGAATACCTCTGGCCAATCACTAGGTGGGCTATGCCACCCCAGTCCCCCCCCCCCTACAGATCCGATGTGGTACCTCTTTCTTCCTCCCAAAAATAAAAATGAGCTTGAAAGGCAAACATATTGGATCGCTGGATAACGTCAAGAGACCGTGACGTGATTCTCGTCGTTACCTTTCTGTAAGTGTACCGCGACTGCCTGAGGCGCTGACAACGTTTTCTCGATGCACAGGGGTGTTAGTATTTAAAGAACTTTTGTAATTTATACTTTGATCTGCAATAAATTTTTATTTTCCCGGATTCATTCAATTTATTTCTATGACATACCATATTGGAATAGAAACTAAGCTGTCTAATGAATCCATTTCTAATTTTCGTCTCTTTTCTACTGGTAGAATAAAAAAATGGTGTTGCAAGATTATAAACTTACACAGTCTCTCCGATATTATGTACATAATCCAGTCTAGCGTTTCATGATGCAGGTTTTGAATACTTCTTAATATCATCTGGAAATGAGCCGGCACCAAAATTCTCTGAGATAAGGTCAGTATACCTTTCATCATCGGTCTACTAAAGATTCAAATTCGAGTTCTTCTAAAAATACATTCGCGTCATTGGATGGATTCACCGCACAACTAAGTTGCAGTTCAAGAGGCTATAGCTCCAAAAGGGGTTCATCCCTCGTCCAGGCTTCAGTCCTTACCCCGGTTTCATCACACCCCCTTGTCCTCTCGCACAATCTCCGAAACCTAATCTCTTCTGCTCATCCTTCTTGAGTCATTGACCCTCTTTTCCACTTCGCCGTCATTCCATTTGTCAACCTACATATTTTTTCGATCTCAACGCAGACCCCATTTTTTATTCTCTCATCCCAACCCTCCAAAACAAACCGTTTCCCAACCGCTCCGCCCACATCCCTTTCCCAAACCCCTCCTCCCCTTCTCATTTTTTATTATCCTCTTTCATATTTACTATCGTCAAATTCAATCCTCTCCGGGAATTTCATGGCTGTGATACTTGGACCTCACCGCTGACCCACCCACGAAATCCACCCCTTTGTTTTTCCGTTTTCTCTCCTCCTTACTCTCACCAACGACTTCCCTGGCTCCAATGAGGCACTCCACTTTCTTTGGTCCATTTCCGCCACCCCTTCCTCCTTTTGGGAAAACATCCCCGTTCATTCCCCTCCCCCTCCAGACTTTCAGTTACTCAGCACCATCGTACTCCTCTGCCTCTCTTGCAAAAGAAGTCCTCTTCTGTCATTCCCACCATGTTTTGCATACTCTTGAATAGCTGAATTTATTTTCATTATACAAATGACCTTTAATGGCCCTCAGATACTTCTGATGTAAATTTAATTTTCCTGTCTATCGGAAATGCTATCTATATCTGAATGTTATTATGCATGCCACTGCAAGGATTAATGTCCCTGTATTTTATGGTTGCAAGTCATCATGGGAACGCACAATTTGGACATCAAATTGGGAATAATTTTCGCTGATATTTAATTTAGAATAAAATGAATCCGTTTGTCTTTTAATACTATATGTATCGTGTTACTCAAAGTTAGGCACAATTTATAAATGTAAATATAATAGAATTCCATTAATTGAATATAGCTACATAATTGAAGTGATCTCTTACAATTAGAAAATATAGAGACGTGAATTACTGCCAGAGAATGTGTGATAATTTCATATTGTTTGTACTTAACATTAATTCTTGCATTCGGTCTTCTTCGGTCTCTTTTGAACGATAAAAAATGCTAACAATTCCAATATTTTTCAATATCCGTTTTATTTTTAATCCATTAATAAAAGCTATAGGCTATGATTCCAGATACAGATATAAATGAAATATTAATTAGAATTAATGCGGAAAACATGCATTCCTTATTTTTTAGAATATATCTCCAACTTCATTTTATAGATCATGTTCAGCAGGGAAGGGTAGACATCGAGGAAATTCTAAAAGTATAAATGTCTGTCTGGCTCTAACTCGGTCTGGGTCTAACTCGGACATTGGCCTAAATGGATGATACGACATGCTCATGATTCACTGCTTTCTTTATTGTCTATACATAACTTAATTTCTTAAAAAAACCTTCTCTGCCTTTTGACATTAACTATCTTTCCCACGCCAACGACTTAGATGAATGAATAGGTGCGACTCCACTTAAGTCATCTTCCCCATAGTATGTAGCTCAAGGATCTAAAGTAGCTTATCAATATCCTCAGCCTACTTCATGATAAATGAGTCTTTGGGTAAAGCTTCAGCTTTTTTCGCAGAATACGCTTCTTTAGGCATTCCACATTCAGCATGCTTATAGTCAACATTTTACCATGATATGGGGTTTCACTGTTTAGGAATAAATGCCGTACCGTGTTGTTCCGATGCCCAAAATATTTTTTTATGTTTTGTGCCGCATGTGGTGTTGAACAGAGGTCCTTCCTCTATTATTAATAATAAGTTCAAACTCGATCTCTTCGATACTATAGACTATATCCACCGACGGATATTTACTCTTATATTGATATTTTTTAACATAACGTCGGTTTTTATAAAAGTGCCTTCTTTGTTTTATTTAATTTGCTATTTTTCATTGAATAACCGATTCAAATATTTTTTTTCTCAATTTCGCCATTTATGGCCATTCTTCTTGTGCGTGTACAAAGGTATTAAAAAGTTGATGTCCCTTGTTCATTATTTATTCAAATATTTTAATGCGTTGACATTTTAACTTTTGAATTATGTGAAACCAAGACGAGGCAATATTTATTTACATTTAAATTCAACAAAGTCGTGAATTAAGTTGGTACCTGTACAATAATCTGCTCCTATCTAAATTAACCATCATCCAAACGTTGGTCGCAAAAAACACAGGGACTAAAAGAAAATAAAATTCCTTAACTAGGATAACTAACACCTTATTAAAAAGTCTTGCCATTTCCCTATTTAATTAATCCTTAATCATTAATGAATGAATTTTACTTTATCTGTTAAGGAAGGGAAATATATATATATATAAATATTTAATTACATATTTATTTTACCATCACGAAATTACTATAGCACTCAAAAAATTGAAATACTTTCCGGCGTAGGCGATTGATTACCCCTTGAAGGACAAATTCCTCAACTGATTTATTATTTTTTTATGCTATGGAAGATACAGTTTTGTGATATCGTATCATGAATAGTTCATTTTTCTATAAATTCGAATTGCTTTTGATCAAAGTGAACCGTGAATTGATACAATTCTTCATAAAAAATCGTCAAAAAAACTGGAGTCAATGTTGCTGTAGCTTTCTCTGCAAATTTATTCTGATGTCTATGACAGATCAAATTTTCATATATTTTATAAGTTACAAATTAAAGCAAAGATGGGCGGGAAAAAATATATCATCAAAAATGATTTTAGCAGACACATAAAAAGCATAAGTGTAAAAAATACTTCTACGCCTACCTCCATCTGTATGTGTCAATCCGCATTCCTACATGTTATCATTTATATAGTTAATCTTGGTTTTTTGAGAAAGCAAAAAAACAATGTAACTGTTATTATTAGATATTACCACGGTGGTATTTTACGAAGCTTTGAAATAGAAATCACGACATTATTTTCCCCTGCAAATGGGTATCTTTGAAAATGGCACTTTCGTGTGCTAAACGTGGTGTCCTTTGTCGACACAGAGCGGTGCATGAGTCGTTTGCGTTCTACGTTACCGAGTGGAAGCTCATGGGGGGGGCGGCGCGCAGATAACTGGAGATATGAGGCTCCCTTAACTCTCTTACGTGTTGTACTTAGGATTTGCCGTGGTGCAGAATGGCGCGTTTGGTGTGCTCTCTCCATGGTTAACTAAGCCCTGTTTGACCCTTGTTGCATGTCGTAAGGGGAGACAAATAGTAGCGGCAGGCCAAGGCGTCCCGGCCGCCAGCTCGCCTTTGCTCTGAATACGACGTTTGCACGAGAGTGGATTATGTGGCGGCGGGGGACCCGGGGGCCATGATCCCGTGGCCGCCAACGCTTGTACCCTGCCCGGCTGGCCAAGGGAGTAATCTACGAGCAACAGCGCAACGCTCTCTCCGCTGCGGACGATCTCCCAGGGAACGAATTTAAATCCCCCGCGCTGCCTGAAAAATGGATCCCTGGCGTATTATCCGAAAGATGTCATTAATATATTGACCATACCGGAGGCGATTGCCACAAAATCACCCCATAGGCACTTGCGCATGAATTGCGGTCTGTGGAATATCCTAATAATAATGCAAACAAACAGGTTCCGAAGGCTGTTGGGTAATTCATTAATTAATTACTAATCTTCTCAAATGAATTAACTTTCATAAATTGTTATTACATGTTTGTGATGATTTACTACGATGCTACAACGTACCTAATACCAAAGAATCGCAGCTTCTTTTAACCGTTACCACTCGTCTTATCGAGTGAACGTTTTGTTTTACTGTATGTACTGAGGCAAATACTTTAATCCCGGGAGGGAGAAGGAGATTCACGTACACATATTTATGTAAAAAAGTCATGCGGATAAATTCTTTACCAACGTCACGGAAACTAATTTGAACTGAACTGTTGAATTAATATTTTACTTCCTAACATTACTTTAAATATATACAGGGACGCACCCAAAACTGGTAGGACTGATTTTTTTACAAGAATTTTATTGACGATATACTTACATCGACTTAATAATCTTCAAAGTATGCTCCTTGAGCTGCTACACACTTAGTATAACGTTGCTCCCATTCCTCGTACGCCCGCTGGAAATTTTCTTTGGGGACGCCGTTGATGACCCTCGTCGAAGCCTATTGAACAATCTAATCGAGTCAAAACGTCGTCTCTTGAGCTGTCTTTTCATCACGGGGAAGAAGAAGATTCGGTGGTGCCAGATAGGGAGAATAGGGCGGGTGCGGTAACGTGGCAACGCCGTATTTGGCCAGGAGCTGTCTGACGAAGAGCGCGTCATGGCACGAATTTTGGGCACCATCTTGGCGCACACCTTGCTCATGGCCAAATCCTGTGACTTAATGCGTTGGACATGCAGCGCAGATGCAGATGCAGACAGACCCAACTGATCTGCAATTTCTTCACTGGTTAAGCGTCGGTCTGTGTTCAACAGTGTCCTCACTCTGTCCCCATTCGTGTCGGTTCTTGCCGTCGACGGCCGTCCGGAGCGATGGTCGTCTTCAACGAGCTCCCTACCCTCTTTAAACAACTTGTGCCACTCAAATACTGTGGAACGGCTTAAGGCAGTGTCCCTGCCTAAATAAGCCTGCTTGATCATATTGAGGGTCTCAGTTGCCGTCTTCCCGAGTTTCGCACGAAACTTCACGGAATAACGTTGCTCTAAATTCAGATTCATTTTGTTTTTCGACGCGAACAAAAACATTGCTTTACAAAAAACGGTGTCCTCACTCAACGACAGCCCGCAGGCGACTGAGGTTGATGTCGGTCTGTTGCTAAGAGCCCCCTCCACCTTACCCTGCCAGGCAGACCCCCCCCCCCTTCACCGCTCTGTTCGCGCCAGAGAAAATCAGTTTTACTTGTTTTGGGTGCGACCCTGTATTTTTAGGTTTACGTGCTACCTATTGCACATTTTGCAAACATAGTATTTCTTCATGATTACAGTGCATGTTATAATTAAGCTTACCAGCGAATTCGTTTTCTAAATAGTCTCGTAATTCTTTTCTCTGTGAACTCAATGAAAATGATTAATCCTGCAAGGGCAGAGAATCAATTTATTTATATGTTTGCCCCTATTTTGGAGACTTATTCAGAATAATCCTGGTAAATTAATTTCTGTAGCCAAATTAATTAACTACATAACAAACGAATAAATGCCTAATAAATTACAGCTTAACTTGAGAAATCCCTTCAAACCAAATCAGAACCAATGAGAAATATTTCATTTGTTCTAAATTTTCTTGATTCCATACACAAAATTTTCTCTATTCATCAGATGCTCCGGGAAAACAATGGAAATACCTCCGTAAATTTCCTTCAACGGAAACCCATAGGCAAAATGACGCAATTAGTGCCCACACGTTTAAAATTTAAAATGAAATTTATAATGTAGTAATTGCAAGAAACATACTATAAATCAGCTGAAGTAATAAGAAATTAAGGCATGTCATAATATGAATGTATGAATTACTTTTGCCTAAAGATCCCATTAATTAATGAGAACAAAGATATAGTATCACATGTTTTGCCCTTTTATGGGATATTTTTAAAATTCTTCCCAAAATATGAGTATGCGTCGCAATTTACTAATATGCTAAATGTTATTCGAAAGCAGTTTGGTTCGTCGATTAATTGAACTGCTTCCAATAAATAGTTTTTAGTTTAGCTTTGAATAGGGTCTTTAATCAAGCTTTTTTTTCTTTTTTCCTGCCACATCAGATTATTATTTAGACCTATGTACTTCTTTGTACTTAACCCTGTGCTTATAGGTAAATTATTCTATGGCATTCTCTGGGGTTTTTTAAATGTATTCGTTCGTAAGAATTGTTTATCATCTTCATTTGGCGTATACCTCTCAAATAGTTTTAAATGCGGCCTTTGTTATCTATTGTTGAAACTTCTATCCTATACTCCAATTTCTGCAGCTTCTTCCTTGAATTATCCAAAAGAGTAGTGCCTTTTGGGAATAATTTGAGAAAAGTAGAAGGATATTTTACTTTCCAAAATCCTTACACATAACACATTTTTGTTGATAAATGTTAAATTATAGCCAAGTAATAATTAAACGTTTTCTAATCATGTTCAATAATGGGCATTTTATATTTTCAATATATTTACTAAGGGAAAATGAATTTAATTAGCTTTAAACATATCAAGATTTGACTTTTTCTAGTCTTCTTTGATGTAAGTCAATCATCTCCTTCTGAACCAATAATGTCTAATAAAATCAGAGAATTGATGACTTAAGCATTGCTAACGTCGTATAAAATAAAATTTTCATATCTTTCATCCAAGAAAAGGATCTTCTTCCCCAGTAACGTTTTTTAGTTGTGTCACCAAAGCAGGGCTACCCAGCAATGAGCTACTCAGCGCTGAACTGGCACGAGTCTGGCAATGTTTGTGACCTGTTCTTTCTGGTTTATACATTTCTATTTATATATATGCGTGTATATATATGTCTATATATCTCTTATTGTGCTGCTAGTTAGCCTGGTATTCTACTAGCGATGGAAGAAGAATGTTCTAGTTAGCGGGTTAGGAACTGCGTGTATGAATCTTTAAAAAAAACGTTAAACTATGGTAAGTAATACAATAGCCTTGAACATTGTAATGATTAGTTCATTTAATTTATTCTCTCGATTTAGCTTGCCAATAGGTTTGATTTTATAAATAAATATTAAGCAGCAGCGGGCAAAAGAAAAATAGAGATTGAAATATGTTGTTACAGAAGAATAACTAATATATAAATGGTGGAAGAACATTGTTATATATGAAGATTTTTGATGAGTTGGAAAATAGAAATAGAGAAGAAATAAGAAGAATAGAAAAGGGAAAGGGAATACAATTAGACAGAGAGATAAGGTTGAAGGAGGACCGAAACTAAAAGCGACATACAGGGAACGAGTAACAATGAAAAGTCTTTAGATTCGCTCAAATTAGAGAATGTGGACCACCTATCTAGAGACATTTTTAAGGTGTCAAAGCTCAAAGTTGACGAGATAAAGAAAGAAGGATTGTGATATGAATAAAGATTGTGACAAGAAGGAGAGAAATGGTCACAGAACAGTAGAGTGGACATGCAAAGAAAAGGCTCGTGAAACACTGACCTTTCTTTCGGGCAATGTTACTCGCTCTCCGTCCAAGGATCTCTCCCCGCTTCAGCCCTAAAAATAGAGGTGAGAACTCGCGAATTAATATTCCGATCGTTTCAATTTCCCTAATAGAACCATAACGTCTAGATGCTTATCGCTTTCCTTCCTCCTCTTTCTGGTAAGCGCGACGCCGCCACCAAATTCTGTGAAAAACGTATCAACATCCAGGTCTCAATGTCGTTCACTAATTATGGAGGGTTGAAGTGGACAAGTGTGGATTTGTTAATGCGGAATAGTGGCATATTTATTTCATCCGCATATATTTTGTCATTCTTGGCCTGGGTTTTGACTGGTCAGGTCCTGATGATGATTTTGTGTGTTGACACCTGGGTCATGGATGTTTTGATATACGTGGATGAATTATTTGTTTTCCGTGTCGTTTGGAACTATGCCCACATCCTCCCTCTCATTCCTATCCCATCTCCGCTCCCCTCTGGCCTCCCTTCTCTCTTTCTCCCTCCACAACCCCTTTTTTCACCCCTCCCCACCACCTGTTCTCCCCTTTCCTCTTCCCCACATCTCTTTTTCCCACAAACCGTTCACCAGTCAGTCTTAACTAATTTTTTGAGGTAGACAGAGCTCCATTCCGTCTAAATTATCAAGAAATAACGAGTGAATGTTCCTTTTATGTGTTGTCGTGTTGTGTATTGCTATCTTATATATATCTTTGAAGTTGACGCTCTCCGGCGACGCACAATCACACGGATACAAAATATTCAATGCACAGAAAAATAAAGGAAGAACACTCACAATATGCATTGACGTGTCGACGGCTCTGCCGTCGTCATCAGAATGGCGTTGTCTGGGAAGAGTGGAGAGGACATGTGCAGGAAATGGGGGAGGGGAAAATATAGGCAGCATTGGATGAAATCAGTGGGCTTGATTCATTCCGGGGGGTTTAAAAGACTGGAGCACCCATGTGCCATCTCGCGGGTTCTCACCTTTTGCTACTAGCGGATCTCTTTGGAGATAGCAGCATTTACAGCGTGGGCGGTTGCATGGTGCGGACAGGGGCGGGGAAGAGACAGGGGTGGTCGTAGGTGGTTTTGTTGACTTGAAAATGTCTCGCAAGTTTGACGGGCGTTTAAATGAAACGGAAGGACAATATGGGAATAAATGTGATGTGGATTGGCTATGGTTAATAATTGGGAAGAGTAAACGGATTATATGTTTAACTTTGTGGGTTTCCGGGGAAAAAAGTGGTATTAAGGTTAGGGAATTTTGGGCGGTTTGGTTTGGAGAGAGAAGTGTATTGGGTTGACGGTTTGAGAATTTTCCTATTAAGCAGTTTTTCAGGGTACCCACATTCTCTGAGAGAGACCTGTAGCTGGTCCATGTATTTCTGTTTGGAGGGGGTGTTGTTGCAGAGACGGAGGCCGCGGACTGAGAGTGAGAAGGGGATGGAGCGTTTTGTGTGCGATGGGTGACAGCTGTTGAAATAGACATATGGTTGGGTGTTGGTCGGTTTAATGTGGACTGAGGTGTAAAACTTATTGTTCTGGAGAATATATATATATAATAAATCCCGTCATATGGTAAACAAATATTCATTCGCATGGAAATACTTACATGGAAAGAGGAATAGGAACACACAAAAGGCCAACACACACACTCATATAAGTTTATACATGTTTATATATATACATATATATATACACACACAGATATATAACATTTTTAATAATTATACACACACACACACACACATATATATATATATATATATATATATATAGTCACTTTTTTTGGAAAACCCACGAACGTGTACAATAATTTAAATTCACTAATAGTCATAACAAACACAGAAACCAAAACACACAAAAGAGGGACTCACTGGTTCTCGAATTTTCGGTGGTTGGACCTGAACAGAGTTCTGTTCCTAATTCCTCTTGAGAAAGGTGGTTGGACCACCGAAAATTCGAGAACCAGTGAGTCCTTCTTTTGTGTGTTTTGGTTTCTGTGTTTGTTATGACTATTAGTGAATTTAAATTATATATATATATATATATATATATATATATACACACACACACAAACATAAACAGGCACGTGTACGAGCATATTCTAAAATGAGATGCTCTTCAATTTTTATCGTAAAAATATCAGGAAATTTTAGAGCTCAAAAAATTATACACAAAAACTCCGAATTACTGTCATAGCTTGTGTTTATTTAAAAACTACTCTTTCCATCGGTAAAATAAAATACTGTGTCATACAAGGAGAAGCGAACAATTTATTGGTGCAAGATGATTTCCGGCCTACTTTTCGAATCATTCAGTGTACTTTCCTAAACTTTCGAGCTGGATTGAGTGCTGGGGTCCAGGCGGAATCATAGCGGTAGGTGAGGGGGATGGAGAAAGCTGTGTGCGAAACAAGTGGGCGACCGAGGCACGATTTCACTTCCCCACCCCCCCGAGGGTGTTGGATGCTGGTGCTGGACGAAACGCTCTAAATAACTGTCAGGGATGTTTCGAGACCTGAACCCGGTCTTTCTCCGATTGAAAGCAATAATTCAATCTCACGTGTGTCCTCTTCCGAACCCTTTAACCCCGCGCAAGTCCTCGGTAGCGTTTATTTTGCACCCAATGGGTTTTATCTCTGCCCTCACTCCGTATATAAACCGCGAAAAGGAGTCCGACTCCCCGAAGCGGACCAACTTAATAAATCAGCCGACCAACGGGTTCCCCTGTCCTTACCTGTGACAGCCTCGAGCTGCGCTCTTGAAAATAAAATAAGAAATAGGGAAGTCCACGGGTGGCACACGAACGAACGAAAGCTCAAAGGCGAGTTTATTGTGAGGGAGAGAGGAATACAGGGACTCTTGAGTAGGTAGCGCCGTTGACATTTAAATCTGCACAGTTCAGCGTTGATGTCAATGTTCCAGGAGTAGACAAAAGGTTCGTAACTCTCTTCTTCGCAATTATATTCAGTGCTCACATCACGGTATTCGGAACTGCTTTATGCGAACAACTGTGGGTTTGATGGATCTGGAATTGGTTCCCTGACAGATACGAGGTGGTATGCGATTTCTCTTTGCAAATTAGTTTTACCGATTCTTATTTTGCGTCGTAAGCAACCATATAGTACTTCTACTAGTGTTGAATTTTCATGGCATTACATCGTCCACGACGTTAATGGATAAAATCATAGCATTTTTACCCTTGAAAATGTTAAATCAGTGGCAACTAAAATCTACACCTTTCATATTGTTTTTAAGAGATATTTACATTTTAGTTGTATTTATAAACCTTTTCTCCATAACATTCCATTTCTTGAAACTGACGAAAAATGCTTTTATGCAAATTCTAAAATTGTAAATATTGCTCTACTTCTATGAGATTTACAGCCGTTCTTCAGGCCATTGCTTTTCATCACTAAAATACCCCGCAAGCCGCCGTAAGGGCGTGTGGCGGGGCCTCTTAGGTCACCACCAAAGAAAGGGAAAAGAGAAAAACCGCATTCAAAACCAACACATACATGCAAACCCAAATCAAAAGTGGTGTATGCACTCATACATCTACATAATACCCCGCAAGCTGTCGCAAGGGCGTGTGGCTGGGGGTTTTAGGTCTCCACCCAAAAAAAAGGAACAAAGAAAACCGCATTCAAAACTAACACATACACGCAAACCCAAATCCACTGTGCATACATTCATAGAAATATCCTACAATTTTACACGCATGCAAATACACATCTACCTCCCTTCACTCCACAAGCATGCTAGTGCATATGCTTATGACATTTTGAACACCATTCATTAATGCAACCAAAACATGTGCTAGAATTAAACGAACCTCTTCCCCAAATATCCCCCGATAAATCACTGTGTCATCTGCGAACATCCATATCTTACTTTTCACTTCGCGGTTCAAAGAGTTAACAAAAATCAAGAAAAGCAACGGGCCGATAACACTCTCCTGAGGTACCCCCGAGGTGACTCGTACGCTGTCAGATCTAGCGCCGTCAAGGACTACTTTCTGCTCCACTATGAAATTAAGTCTTCAACCAAATTTATTGCGCACTAGTGTAAACCTGCGCCCTATAATTTATTGATTAGTTTACCATGTGGAACCTTATCAAATGCCTTTTGAAAATCTATAAAGATCGCATTCACTTGCCTACCACTTTCAACCGATAAAAGTAAGTCATGTGTGAATAATCCTAATTGGGTCTCGCATGAGCGGGTTTTCTTGAATCCGTGTTGATTGTCACATAAAAAGTTAATTTTATCAAGACATCTTATTATGGAACTGACAATTATGTGCTCTAAAACTTTGCAACACATAGAAGTGGGCGATATGGGTCTATAATTACTATGGTCCTCCCTGTCACCTCTTTTGAAAATAGGCGTTAATTGCATGGTTTTCCAATTCTTAGGGAATTTGCACTCTGTGAGAGATTTCTTCAATATAAATTCGATGCACGGGGCGATATTAGGAGCCAATTTTTTAACCAACCTAGCTGGTATGTTTTCGGGACCCGGGGATTTGTTGGGTTTAATCTCACTGAGAAATTTGACAATTTCTTGTTCGTCCGCTGTTATTTTTGTCATGGGTTAGGTACATATTGTTTCTTGGAGATAAGTGGTGGCTCCATCGTTCGTGAAAACGCTTTGGAAGAATTTATTTAGAATGTTGGCTTTATCTTCACTCTCAAATTCATCATTTCAATAAACTTTAATAAATTTCAATTAATCATTCATCGTTTCAATAAATAATTTTGCAATTAAACCCAAACTATTTGACTTAGAATTAGTTGCATTTTAAAAAATCTTTTTAACCACTCCCAAGATTTTTGCAGTAACCGGGGATGAGACATTCTTTGGGAGTTTTCATCGTGAAGTTGGTTTTGGAAGGCTACCTCAACGCTGAAATTGAGGACACGAGAAGTCAAGGTTTGAGAGAAAACTATTTTTCATTATGCTTAAATGCTTTATTATTTTAAGGCAGTTTTGTGCCTGAATTACAGATGATTGCAAGTTTCATCGTTAAATTAGCTTACTCTTTAATTATTTACAGTTATTTTTAAGTTTCCCACAATATTCTCGTAATTGGCAGTTTGGTAGAATTAGATTGCAGTAACGTGACGGAATCATTTTTTGAACGCCATTCATCTTCAGATCGAATGCAGATTAACAGTAAGTGGGAAGCAATCATACCAACTTCCAATTAGTACTTAGATCTGGCAAGAAGAAACAAGCTAGCTTCTTATCGATGAGTGCGAATTGGATATTCCCTTTTCACCCGTTGTTACTTTGGAAACTATGCACATTACGCACTTTGAATGTCGGGAAGTTTTCCCAGTTCATGCATATTATTTTCCTCACTACATTTTTAATATTTCAGCCTATTAAAAGGAAATGAAAACACCTATTAAAAAATAGATACGCTAACTTTTCTGCCTGAATGACATTATAATAATTTTTTCCATAAAATAAGTTCTTGAAATTTCGTTTTCATAATTGGCCATTTTATTAAGTTTTTACATGATTCGCGTTCTGCAATAGTCAATAATACGATGCGATTGGTACTTGCTACGGTTAAAACGAAATTATTTCCAGTATTCGGAAATGCTGCTGGAAATATAACTGAACATCATCTATGAGAGTGAATCCGGTCGTTTATTAAGTGCATAGTTATCTATTTCTTAACGGATTTTGGAAGTCAAAATTACCATAAATACCATGTCTTTACTTTTCAGTTACTGATAAGTCTAAATTAAAACTTAAAAGAAATTTAATCTTTCTTGTTCATAAATTGTATTATTTTTATTGTTTTTTCACTAAGCCCATAGGTACACTAAATGCATCACTCATGCGGGGTCATCAATACTTAAAAAAAAGTGTTAATTAAATCATAGGTGTCCATTGATTGGTTCTATTATATGAAAAGATATCCAGTTGGTTTTTTTGAGTTTTATGGAGGTCTTACTGTTATTTAAAAATGGTTGCAGTTCATAAATCCCAATTAGCATGTCAAAGCTCTTATACTAGGTGATTTGAGGAAATAGCGTAATATTTCTTTCTTTTAAAAAAAAACGCGTTGGAACGTTTATGATAATAGACTAAGAGCTTAAATCAGGTTTTATTAAATAATCTCTTTTTTTCTTTAGTACGCGCAATATGAGACAAAAAATGAGCTAAATTTTACAATTACCCCTCCTTTTTAAATTATGAGATTATTTTGAATCACAATAAGACACATAAATAATAGACTTAAAAAAGTTACTCACCTGCTCATGAACGTGGGCCGTCTACAAATATTGAGAAGACAGGAGAGAATTCAGAAGCTCGGGGTCATATTTGCACGTTCTCGATAAGTGGTCATATTTGCACGTTCTCGATAAGTCCAGATTGCGGGAGATTCCAGCCCATGTGTACTCGGAAATTAAATTTGGATCACCGTCACACATCTTTTGAAAAATGTACGCATATGACTTTATTCGTAGGCGTGAACGCGCGTATTTCATTGCGCATGGAAACGGTGAATGGGTCTCATTTTACCAACTTGCTTTGGGGAGAGGACAGTAGGCATTGGCGTCGGTTGAATTAAGTAATAATTTGAAAACTTTTCTGTTCCTTTTTGCTACGAAATTTTATTAATTATTGTTTTTACATTTCTTCCAAACAACAATCTTTCACCACTTCACTGCAATATCTAACGTAAATATTTATATATTTCTATTTGGGAATTTGTGTATTTGTACTTGAGAATAGTATATAAACTTTAAAAATTTTGCAAATCACTTTTTATGGAAGAAAAATGCTGTAGGGCCAGGAGTAGCAGAATCTATCTCAAAAATAAATACGGAAATATCCAAGACAGTCTATTGCTCACAATAAATTCTAGAATTCTTTTGAATGGCTGTGACAGATGAAAGACACAATTACGATTAGCTTAGCTCAAAGGCATTTAATAGCATGCCTGTGAAGAAAAGATATATGGAATTCAAAAGAGTTCTGCATGAAGACGGTAGCACGAAAGTAAAAGTAGAGTATTATTAAAGAAAAATATTTAATTTTCCAGATACAACTCTTAAGATTATAATGAAGGAAAATTGGGAAATATTGGCTATGAAAAAGGTAACTGATATGGAGAATATAACTATAGAGTTCTTTGCTATGCTTAAAATTATCCAATTGAAACAAAGGACCCTGAAGATCATGCACCTAAGGAAAAATATCAGTAAGACAATTAAATATTTCATGACAGTTAAAATTTGGTGATACAAGTAATCAATAACTATATGTGCAATTACAGACGCTACTTTAACGAATATTACTGCAATTATAATCGCTTAGTACAGATAAATGTCCATATCAAATGCAAGGAATTTTCAAATAGAAAAGATCAAGGAAGTCCGTCGAGACTGAATTTTGAAAGAGGTTTCAAAAAATCTTTCAAAAATGTCGTTGATATTGGCCGTTATGGGAGAGAATTCTTAAATGCGGAAAAATAAAAACCGAAATAAAGCTGACGGAATAAGAAAGTTACCTTTAAATGTCAGAGCCCATGGAGATTATAGCAATGCCGTTGACTGAGAAGAATAAACTTGCTTGAAAATGAAGTTTTCTCGGGTCTTCCACCGGGTCAGGGGTTCCATGTTGGCCGACGTTTCGATGCCCGACTCGTGCATCGTCCTCAGGGTTGATGATTGCCACTCCGTTTTTGGCCGTCTTATATACCTGCGCTCTCGGGTTCGCGCATATATACCTGCGTCTTATATACCTGCGCTCTCGAACCCGAGAGCGCAGGTATATAAGACGGCCAAAAACGGAGTGGCAATCATCAACCCTGAGGACGATGCACGAGTCGGGCATCGAAACGTCGGCCAACATGGAACCCCTGACCCGGTGGAAGACCCGAGAAAACTTCATCCAGCAAATACGCCGGGAAAGCACCAGATCTTACTTTGCTTGAAAATGCTTGAAAAGTTACAACTCCAGATGCATGCTGGTCTTGAATTTGGGAATGAAATTAGTCTGGGGAGAGTGTGAAAATTTTAATGTAAATTTTATGAGGAGAAGTTTTGGAAAGATGAATAGAGAAATAGTCGGAAGGAATACTTATTACTTAATAATAGCATATCTCTTGACAATTTAACAACCGAAAGTGGCATATCAGTCAGTGGAAAAAATATATTAATTTAAGAATTTGGTGAAATATTTACGCCATAGTCATAAATTATATCCCGAGAATAGATGAAGTTCTAATGAAAATTCTATTAAAAATTTGGCGAGTTATACATGTGCCGCATTGTGTCACGGTAGTCCAGGAGCGTTGGAAAACTGACCGGGGAACGCGAGTCCGATTTCCGAGCAAATCTCTCTGAGCACCCTCAGCTCCACTTAAGCTGTGTTTTCTGGCATCAAATCTACCTGGGAAACCATGACCGTCCCAGGGAAAGGAACTGGCCCACCCGAATACAGACTTATCTTTATATCTACTACCTTCCTAATTCGAGCATTATATACGAGCACTCGTATATTAATTTCACCCGTCTTTGGCTTAGCACTGGGTGAACTCTAACCTCTCCGATCGTACGCTACCAACACCTACCAAACTGAACTTAGTGTTGATTACTGTTTATGGTTATTGTATGTGCCATATATGTGCAAAGTACTTTGAGATTTTTACCTGACCAGTTAAGTCCGGTCTAACGTCCAAGAGAGAATTGTTCTATCTATTTCTAAAATTGATTGGGTAGATGAATATGAATATATTAAAACCATGAAGCTAAAGACAAATGGAGCTCCAAATTTATGGCATGAATTCGCAAATGTTTTCAAGCTACACTAATTTTATTATTATTTTTGCTTGTTATTTATTAAACCGTAATGAATATTCATTGTAACGATAGGAATCATATATTCTCAGTGACTCCTAGGCATAATTATCCTACATAATGTAAATAATTTGCGGAACCGGATAACTACGCGAGTGGTTAGCTAAAGAAATCATTGTTCTTCTTTAAAGAAAACAGGAGTATTCAACTCATCCTCTTTCTTTGTGAACGCTCACACTCCTTTCTTTGTGATTTCAACAGAAGTGATCTCTATTCATTCAGCAAAGTTTTTTTGAAATTCATTTTTTATTCATTTTAAAATTCATTCCTATGGTGTACTTTCAATGATATTCCACTGAAATATTCCAACCAGGACCTCCTATCATAATGAAGATCTTTCTAAGCACCTGCCATAGAGATCGTACATTCCTATTATTGATTTATTTTGGGGGGAATGCTATGAAAATACAGTTACGTGGCATAGGTTCGAAGCGGTATTGATAGCCTAATATTTAATTTTGTGGTAATGCCCTGTCCTTTTTAGCCTAAATTTGAAGAACAGGACGTAGCCGTACTCATAAAATTCAAAATTGACTGAAGCTATCTTAGTTAAACAATCGCTTCCAGCCTCAAGTAAGTCGTGTATTCAAGAAAGAGTTTGAAATCTATAAGGAGCCACATTGTATGAAAGAGCAATAAAAATATTTATAAGTATTGTTCTAATTTTCTATTTTGTTCACTTTTCATGAAAGCTTCAACATGGATACTTAAGCTTTGGCCTTCTCACTATTCAAATTCTAGTTTGCACGTCATTGGATAAATGATTTACTGCGTCCCAAGTTGCAATTTTTTGTCAGTTGATGGTATATAGTATATATATATATATATATATTTTTTTTTTATGCGTGTAAGTTGAAAGGATTTTTGTATGAATGTATTCGCCACTATGGGTATAGGTTTGCATGTATGTGTTGATTTTACATATGTTTTTGTTCCCTTTTACAGGTGGTGGCCTAACACCCTCCGCCACACGCCCTTGCGGTGGCTTGCGGGGTATTTTATAGATGTAGATGAGCTTCACCCACAATTATTCTACCTCCAAAACAATTTTAATGGCAAGGATTTTCATATCCAGACGTTGACGTGCAAAGGATATATATCTACATACGTATGCTCTAACAACCCACAATATCTAAAGGCCGTCCTTAGCCTTAGCGCGTAAAACCCATCATGATTACATTTTTTACACCACTGACGTGGCTTTGTATTCAAATACTAGAGGTTCCGCAAGTATTCAACGTTTTTGAATACATGCATGCATATTTTTTTATTATTTTTGCAGCATAAAGGCTGACATGAGAGGTGAAGGAGGGCATAAGGAGGTGGATGCGGGAGCGGAAGGAGCGTGGAGAGGGAATCAAGGTCTGAAGGAGAGGGAGGAGGGCTGTATAGATGTGGAAGGGGTTGAAGGCGAGTGGAAGGGGGGAGGGGTGGAAGACGCAGGGCGAGCGATGCCGGGGGAAGATGAGCGCGTCAGATTCTTATCGCGACTTGGATGCCGTTGAAAGAGAGACGAGAGTGGGAGGGATTGAGCGTGCCAAAGGATTTTGATGACTAGTAGGAGGAGCGGGTTTATGCGGGGGAAAAATACTCCCTGACACAAGTGATGAGCAAAAAAAACGAGAGGAGAGTCGGGGAACGAGCTCCCCTTGTGGGCAGCAGGGTTAAGGTTGAAGAGAAGAGAGTAAATTCTATGTACCGGCGTACGTGGTTGAGCCCTGCCACTCGCAGATGGGCAAACGCAGCGCCGTGTGCAGAGCATCTGAAATATGTTTTGCGGCACTCGTCACGGTAGCCATAAGCTGAGAGAAGAAGTTAAAACCAACGGGGATGAGGGGGAAGGAAGTGAAGTTTCCTTCCAGAAAAGAAATGTGCATCTTTATTCCATTTTTATACTATGATGTATTGTGATTAGTATATTTGTACCTATATTTTATGATTTTGGTCTTGCAATGCATGCCAACGTGTATGAAATTCTTTTTGCAGAAATTCCGGTTTGAAATTTTTATGACAGTAATTATTGCTCTTATGAACCATGGAGTTCAAATGGAAAGTTTAGTCATTGTTGAACTTCGTAATATGCCTTATGACTTCTCTTTTTATGTCATATCTTTGACTTAGAAAAGCTGAAATGAAATAAGCTCTCGTCATAATTCAACTAAGTATATTATAAAATTTTAGGAGTAAAATAATTTACTGATATGAAATACTTGGAAGTGAAAAAAATATCCAGAAAATCGATACGAAAACTCTCTTAAATACGTAATATATTCATTTTGTTCCATCGTAATTATATTTTGAATAAGTGCTCTAACCCTATTCACTAGGAATATAAGAAGAAATTAACGAGGAGAATTAGTGTTTACGAAAACTTACGGAAAAAATGGTAAAGTATTTGTTACAAAATTCGAAATCGTGATACTTGTGCATTCATCATCGACAGTGCCTTTAGCGATTAATGGAACAGCTTTATAAATCCACAGCCAATAATTTTGGTAAAATAGGAAATTATGTTCCTTTTAAAATGTATTTATTTTGATCTTACTTCATTGACAATGGATATTAGTGCCATATTTTCCAGAATTTTGCTTAAGACTGCCTCAGGTATTTTTTTTATTAATTAATAAAATTGCTTTTGAAATATTACCCATTTACTCAATTCACTTGGGTAATCATATTACCAAAGCAAATTGAGTACTTCTCAAGTTGTCATGACTATATACCTGCGATATGTTATGTTAACAAAACTCATATATTTCAACTGATTAATAAAATATCCATAACTCGAGGGTAGATTCGATTTCATGATATTTCTGCGAGACATATAGCAGCACTCTGCCAAAAATGTTAAGTCAGGTGCCAGCGGAACCAGGTCAGTGGATTCCTAATCTAATCGATTAAATGCTTCCATTCGTCGAATAATCTACCAGCCTTGTTATTCCTGTTTACGTTTATCATGAGAAACAAGTTAAAATTTTGTGCGCAAACATTGGAATTTTGCTTTATGAACAATTTTGATTAATTCCAAATGCTACTTGCTCCATTTTTTCCATCCAAGTTGCCCACATCAAGCTCCATAGTAAAATGAGAAAACTTAGTTAAGTCAGACTGGGCGATTCAATAGTTTATTTCTGCCTTTATATTATGCTCATAGGACAGCATAACTTTTTCTTCCCGTACAGTAAATTTTAGAATTTAGGAAAGCGCGAAGGGAAAATATTTTTATCATGCCATGCATCGTCAGAATGACGTACGTCTACCTGAGATATGCAGGTATTGCGACTAATTTTACACTTTCTATAATTTTATACCTCTTTTTGTATCTCTTATCATTGTCAATAAAACGCACAAACATACCCAGAAATTATATTCAGAGATGGTCGTAAGAAAATGCTTGCAAAAAACGAAATTTGACGAAAGTAAAAATTAGAACGGAACTTCAAAGTTGGATGGCGCATTCTATGTCTTTGCTCCGATTCTCGTCCTAGATTCGTCCAACTCTCGTTCCATCAATGTTGGAAACCAGGAGCCCGGTCCGACCGCTATGCAAATTTCGGCCTGGGATAACCATTGAGCGCAGCAGCACATAGCGTCTGCCGCCACGGCATCACGAGGGGACGTGATTTAGTCGTGAGATATTCTGCACTTTGCCCCAACCCCTTATCCCCTAAGCATCCGCTCAGCTATTGGTCGTCGCGTCATATCCGCTTCGATTTCCGTACAATAGCCATGTTCTGGCAGTAATTCAGTGGTACAGAAAAACTGCCATTATTTTTTCAGTGCAGAATTAAAATATCAAAATATTATATATAGTTAAGAGTCAAATTTTCAATTTTAAGCCATTTCGAGGACAGGGTGTGGCCATTGTAAACAATTTTTTTCCTAAAACGTCAAAGTTCTTCCAAAATCTAAAAGTAAATGGCTCCGTTAAACATCTTTCCATTTAAGGTTTTTGTGAAAATGTATTTTTCACGGATAATTCTAAATTCAATTTCACAATATATTGAATAACAATAACGTTTTTATATAAGTTTTCTACAAAAAGTATTGGTTACAATTTTTTCCTAGTGTGTGCCTGAAGAGATGAATTCAGACCGTCGATTAACTTTTCGCATGATCGCAGATCATATTGGCATTAATGATATGATAGTGAACACACCATTGTCACTGAAAATTTGGCGATGGGCAAAATGTGCGCTAAACTCGTCCAAAAATTCTTGACGGACGGTCAAAAGCAGAGTCGAGTGTCTGCTTGCAAAGAGCTTCTGTAACGGTGTTGCGACGATTCCCCAACCCTCTTTCAGTCCCAAAATGGCACCAGCGAAGTATTTCCTATTAGTGAAGTGAAATCCTCCGTCAAAGGATGCCACCATGGAACCCTAGTTGCCGTCAAAGAAGTTTGCACACGTAACCTTCCGTAAGGATCTTCCGGAATCCATCCACCAGGGAGCCTTCGAATCGTTGAAAAGCCTCAGGCAAAAATGGTTCCAAATTCAAGGGATTGACTTTGAATAATTTTGAGATATTATAGTAATATCTATAATAAATATATTTTTTACGAAAATTCTCGCGATATTTTTTATACAAACCATGGATCGCTTGGAAAGGCCTACTAATAGAAAACAGTCCATCAGGATTTATTTCTAATATATCGATAACTTATGCTATCATCAGCTAAATAAAACTTTTCTATTTAACTTCGATAACCTAGTCTTTTATGAATACAATCTCACTCCTCAGATTTTCCCAGGTATTTGGCGCTGGGAAAAAGAAAACATATTAAATGAATGAGGCGAGGCTGAACTTTCTTTAGCCTACCCTTCTGATTTCGATTTGACAGGTCAAGACCCGAGGAAGCTCACCACTAGGCGTTGTCAATGCTTCACGTCGCACGTTTTTTAGACCTCCGCTTTCACTACTTCACTCTGTCAGATTTCTTAAGAACGATACGAATTTGTTAATTCAAATTAATTCTTCTAGGCGAGTGAATCCGCAAAGGTTTTGTCCATCTTTTGTGTCGCCTGAGGTTTCCTGTCAAAGTTATGGTGCCCTTGAAATCAAACTTCTTCGGATTTTGGTGGAAGTATCGGAAGACATCATCTGAATTAGACCTCGGGGGGACCATTCAATCAATGTAACAAGGGTTTCCTATGATGTTGAATGACAAAAGACACTCGGGAGAAAAGAAAAATTGGAAAGACAGTCTAAGTCTAACAAGGTTGGAAAACCGAACAATAGCTTGGCGTTAACCAAGGAACTGGGACTAGGATTGAGAAGTAATTTTAACGATAGGAGTAGCCGCAGCAATCTTATGAAAACTCAGTGGATCTCATATTTATTTATTTATTTACATACTTCGTTGCAATTAGGCAATTTACCTGGTGGCAACGGTCCAGTGTGATCACTGGTCACTCAGAATATCTCAAAGAAGTTTACCAATATCTTTCAAAATGACAAATATGTATATTATTTCTATGATTTTTTGTTTAATTTTATAACCAAAATTTTATTGTTTTACGCTTTTTCCTTTCTCAAGAATGTGTAAAAGAAGAATATAATTTATATATTTTTATATATTTACATTAAATATATTTCTGTAAGTACATATATGTTTATATAGATATGTAGTATGTACTTAGAGGAATATGATTTACAAATAAAGTTTTGGGATAGCGACCGAGTCTGGTAGTCAAAATATTCAGCTGATAGAGGGGAAAAGGTGTAGGGTATACCAAAAGGGTATATCTTAATGGGCAAAATATATGTGATTTTTTTCGCTTGTAGATTATCCTAAGAAACGGCAGTGTATCGTGGGGATACACGAGGTTCTACTAACATAGATATGTTCATTCGAATCAACTTTTTACGACTGAATTCTTAATCAAGATGGGCTCCCTACCTTTCTATGAAAACAAATTCTTGTTAAAATGCTCGCCAATTTTACGATGGATATTTCAAAACTATAGATTTTAATATAAGGTTTCTTACAGCACCATTGGACCATAATCATTTGCAAATACCTTAGTTATCGGAATAGCTATCGTCTGGTCACATTCTCTCCTTTATCTATTGTACGTATATCGTCATCCTCCTATAGAGTCTACTGACTGTTGGGAAGACTGGGCTTTTGTCCGATCATCATAGCTATAGACTTTGATCATCAACAAACCTAATCGTTTTTACAAATTCCCCTCCGACTTTCATTCCTACCTCCAGTTCTTCCCATGCCTCTTTAATCATTTCTCTCACATATACGTCGAACAGCACCGGTGACAATGGGCAACCCTGCCTAACACCTCTTCCTAACACTGCCCATCCGGACTCTCCGTTCCCCACTCGCACCTGAGCAGTCTGAGACATGTACAGGTTGCGGATCAGTCTCCTGTCCCTCCAATCCATTCCTATTTTCTGTAATGCACGTATTAATTTTTCCCAATTCACTCTATCAAAAGTCTTTTTATTATCTACGAAACAGGCTAATACGTCCTGATTATATTCTATATTCCTCTCAATTGGTGATCTCATTACCGGCAATAGCATCGCGCGTACCTCTCCCCTTCCTAAACCCAAACTGATTACCCCCAAGTAATCATTTGACTTACTCTCTATCCTTTTGTTGATGATCCTGAGAATAACTTTAGCTGCGTGGGATATCACACTTATTGTTCTGTAATCCTCAAATGACAGCCCTTACCTTTTTCGGAATAGGAACTAGCACTTATCTCAAAACGTCTTCTGGCCAGATTCCTTCCTCATACTGGTTCCTGTAGATCCATCAAATATATGGTTATCATATTTTCTTGGGGTAATTGATTCAGATACTTCCCCTTGTCACGACCATTAGTATTTATAAGACGACGAAGTCTCTCAAATGGCCTCAACACTCACTCAGGCGCCTCTTGTACCTATCTTTGTAAGGAGCGGATGCTGTGCGCAGTACATTTCACTTGGTTCCTACCGATCTGGCATTAGGGGAACTGTTACTTACAATTGTTACATTGCTCCGGCACAGACACCACAGCCGGCACAGCTGTAGGGATCATCAGGACATGCAAGCCCTTCCGCCACTCTTTGTTGCAGTCCGTGAAGAGGGCGATCAGATCAAATGGTAGCACTTCACTCCACAGTCATCTAATGGTTTATGTAAATACGCTACAAATTCATGTCACTGTTACTTTTTACGACTCACCTTCCGCTCGGTTTTTGTTTTCTCCTCGGTCTTATTGAAAGCAAATATTATTTTAATGACGAATGTCTTCGTTCCTGTCGTTTATATCGTTCAAAGATCTCACAGAACGAATTTCCCATCAAATAGTTAATGAAACAATTATATAAAAGTTATTTTACACTTTCGATAGACGTACGCACTTCAAAAAGTATGTTTATTAAAAGAATGTGCTAATTCTTCATTTGTTTTATATTATCTATTTCTCCATGGATGGAATATCCCATGATGTGAAATACAATAAAAGCCGAATTGCAATTATAAATTAAAAAATAAGACAATTTAAATATTTTTAAAGCACACATTTATTATAGTATTATATATATTATATAAGTATTTATTTCTTCAAAGATCTCATAGTACACTCTTTTTTCATTTGAATTACCAACTTCATGTTGAATCATTGACACTTGCTCAAATGACCAACGGAGAACGTTTATAATCATTAAAGATGACATATATAGGAATTTGCGGGTCGCGGTGGTCTAGTGGGTAGAGCGTTGGACTACTGACCGGAGGGTCCCGGGCAAGGCACCTTCGCCACCTGCAGCTCCACCCAAGCTTGTTGATTTTTCGGGTACCAGATCTTCCTGGGAAACCATAATCGGCACAGGGAAAGGAACGGGCCCCCCTACCCTGATGTGTGAATATTCACACGCCGTCGGGCTTAGTACATGGGTGAGCTCTACCATCACCTACTAAACCGACCTTCGGGTTGATTACTGTGTTTATGGATTATATAGGAATTTAAATGTTAGCCAGATATCAAACGAAAGCACCACCACAACCAACAGTGTCGATTGAGGGTAATAATCGACGCAAATTTCGATGCATTTTCTTCTGAAAAAAAAGTCTACAAAAATAGTGTAGTGTCCTTCTTAAACGAAACGATTCTGTTTTACTTTCGTTTTTGGATTTGCATACGTTTGACCGAGGATCTTTTGACCCATTGCTGACTAATAGAAAGAGATAGGAATTAACTGCGATTGAAAAAATCGCAGAAGGAAAGAGAGGTATGCTCTTAAGCATGGTTGCTCTGATTAAACTCTTTTAAGTGAGTTTAACTAAATCAACCCTATGAACTCAAGTTATAAAAGTTTAATGCTTTAACTTCATAGTAAACTTTTTAATGTTTAACTATTGACAATTATTCTTCACTAAGCTGACTTATGTTTCTGGATGATTTCTAAATAAGTCATTAACCATCTTTTACAAATATTATTTATCCGTCATCTATCAAGATCTTTCAATGCCAGTAAATTTAATTTGTTGCAGTTGTAATGTTGCAGAGATGCTTTATTAACAAATTTTTAAAAATATTTGTCACTGAGGTCATAAGGTCACTTTTGAAAGTTCATTATATCAGGTCATTTTGTTGTCATTATTCATACAAAGTCGTATTCTTTTTGTATTTTCATGAAAAGACATGCAGTGTTTTTTTGCTGAAACTAAGAGTCTGGACTTGAATCTGATTTAATTTTAAATTAATAATCACTTTCACCTGTTTCTTGGGATAAGTCAAATGAAATGAAATTCAAGTTCCCAAAGAGAGGCTCCCAGGGAATGCGGAACAATTTCCATCTTGAAAACATTGAGATTCTGCTCTCTGAGAAATATCCTTGGCAGATGGATTAGAGGTGCACTCAATGGTCGAAATAAGGGGTCATTATTAGAATTTTTGTAAGCCTGTGAGAATGAAAAGGCATTATTATTCTCAAACCCCTCAAAGGCAATCTCCTGCTTAAGTATCCTTTTAGTGAAAGAAATGGGAGATCTCCATGAGTTTCTAAGCACAGTTTTAAGAAGAAAGCAATTATGACATCCATCGTTAATTACGGAGATATATTGACATCTCTAGCGGGATGGACATATTATTTTATGCCTGCCCCTCAGATTATTTTGAAATATTTCTCGTAGTGAGCCTGGTAAATACATTGCCGAACGAGCAATAAAAAAAATTATTTGTTGAAAAATAAATGAATGCTTCATCCACCCAATATTAAAACCGGAGAGAATAACTCAAATATCTAAGCGTAGGCTTTAATGCTCGTGAGAATAATGTTAACGGTATTATTATCTTTATAAATACCTCAGTCGGAATACATATAATAACCATTACATAGGACTTTGAATGTTACCATAAAAACGTCTGTAAAAGTGGTGATAGCCGTTTTCTAGACGAAATACCTTTCGGTTTCTCGCAACCTAAAGATATTTCGATCCCTATCTCACATTTGAGTTACGACCAGAATGGGAGGTGCCTTCGGCCTGAGCAGCATTTCAGCCGGCGGATTTCACCTTGTCATGTAAGTGGCCATATTTACTCAGTTGTCTTCTTTTCCTCGTGGCGTTGATGTGAAAATTGATCTTGGAATTATTTAAGTTCTTTGGCGAAAGTTTGCGTGTGATACCCTTAAATACCCTAGTGTGAAGAATATTGGCGTAATTGGAACCTTTTTCGCGGTTTTTATTTATTCAACCGTTGAAGCACATAGGTATCATTTAGAGTGACTATTATTATGACAATATTGCTATCAGGAGAGAATAGATTCGTGATAAGAAGGCCTAAGCCACCTCTAAGTGGTTTTACGCCCCCAGAGTTTCGATTCGATTTCGCATTTCGTTGATGCGATGAATGAGTTGTGTAATAATTTCATTTATTTGGCTTTTATCCTTAATATTTAACCAGAAAATCGGATACCAAGACGTCATACTCCTGCTAGTACTCTTTAATCTGGCTATGATTTTCTTAGCGGAAGATCAGATTAGCTAATCAACGGATATTAAGATGGGACATCTTTAATTTTAATTACATGTTGCTCTACTCAATGGAATTTACAAGAAATTCCACTACATCTACCATCATTCAATACATTCATCATTTAATACCAAGTTTTACTCAGATTTTAACTTCGACTCAACACTACCAATCATGTTATTCGCCAGGAAACTTCAGACATGGACCTAACAAATTAAAAATCACAGGATCGTGACTAAGAGCGTATTGAAATAAATTAAGAAATGATAACTTAAAGAAATGAGTTGAAATAGATACTTTTATATAACCAGCGTATACGTTGCCAAATGTGTATAAACCTGACAAACTTTTTAAGCATTTCACATGTATCTTACAATATTCGATGAACTGCATAAAAATAATATAAATTGCAGATTCAGGTTTGATGTGGTGGAACTCTTCCATAATAACAAAGACGAAAACTCTTCCAAATTTTCACTTATTAATGATCAAAAATTGACTTTAAATAAATGTAGTACATCGTAACAATGCGAAAAGAAATCTTTTATAAAACTAAAATCGTAAGAATTTTCATCGCTGTTATTTACGATAATTATTTTTTCGTAAACTCGACGGTTAAAGGGAAAAGAAAATTTGTAATATGCCGTTCGTTTTCCATTAAAAAATAATGTACACATAAGTCCTGAATTATCTTTAATCAGTGGAGTTCAAAATAAAGAACGAGCTTCTCTTCCAATTTTGAAAAAATATATAATTTATTTTCATGAAAAGGATATGTTTGAAATCATTTCAGCTTAGGAGGCCTTTAAAGAGTTATCTGAATTTCCCAGATTGAAATTCGACGTTTTTTCTTTTACCTTTCGATTGAGCCATGAGCCCAAGATATTTGGATAATCACGTTCGGGACGCACGCGAGAGGGAACACCTTGGATATTAAATTTCGCCTTATCTCTTCTCATCAGTTCCGGAGCGACTAGAGTGAGGGGAACATTTCTGTCCGAAATAATATTTCCGGTTCGAAGATCGAATGGTCCCGGGAAATAGATTATCGTCTGAAAGCTCCAAAGGAGGCAGCGAAACGAGTCGTGTTCGATTGAGGGATTCAATGGAAGAAGAGGCATCGGACGCAAGGGAGAAAGACGAAGAGGTTAATTAATTAATGGAATGAGTTGAAGTAGAGAGACTTTGAAAAAGAAAACTCTCTTTAAAATGCCGCAAATGGGGCGGCGACAAAAGTCTTAGAGTCAAAGAAGCGCTTGCGAGTTGAGGCGCCCTCACGGGTGGCCGCGGGGGGAGGAAAAGGGGGGGAGCATTATGGAGGCGGGGTGAAGGTTTTTAACTTTATTACTTTCTCGTCATTCCTTGTCTCTCCTCTTTCTCACGATATCAATGTTTGAGAAGCTAAGGGAAAAGGACCTCGGGACTTTTTATATCTTTTTTTCATATTTCGAGGAGACGCGCGCTTGGGCATTTATTGCGTCCGAAATTTCTCTCGCATAATTTGATGAAAAATGTTTTATTTTTGGTCACCCGGGCCAAAATATACTAATTCGACCTCGAGAAGAGAAGGAGTCGTGCTCTTTGGCAAAGCTAAAGGACGCAAGTCGTCATCATCAAAAGCTTTACAAACCATTTTCGAAAACCTTCATTCGCCGCGAGGAGTTTCAATACAGAAAGAAACTCCTCTTAAGTTTCGCAAGTACGAGGTGGCCGCCCATCGTTGACAGAGATGACTATGTTTGCTTGTTCGCGATAAAGATCTAAGACGCTTCTTTTCCGGCAGCGGAGCGAGATGACTGGTTGCGATAAAGTGCTCTCTCCGGTCAAGATTGGAGTCTTGTCTCCCTCCATCACAAGAAGAGAGAGGGTGCAAGTGGATTTCTCAACTGGATACTTTTGGACACTCCTATAGAATAACCTTGCGCCCTTCGAGCGTTCTTAGCCAGCAGCGCTTTCAATCCCCTTCATCCTTGAGGAACATTTTAAAAGATGAGGGCCGCATCGCAAATATTTAATCTATCTTATGTTGGCTCACGGAAGTCATTTTGGAAAAGATCACTAGAATGCCCAAAGGGAGTAGCTCAGGCCGTCAAATTGGAATGTTTACCCGTCTAATGATTTAGACATGCCAGAAAAATGGGGTGGTATAAACATACTAAATTTTTTGCAGTTTTGATTCCCTTATCTTCAAGTACAATAAATAAACATCAAAATAATTGCAGGAGAATAAACTTTGTGAAAAGTAGTATACATTAACGCATCAAAATATATTCTAACTTTCCTTACTTTACTTTCGTATACCTTAATTGGTTTATAAGCTTCTGTTTTGTTTTAAAAAGGTCTCTTATCGACTTTTTCTAATTTTTTAACCCTTTTAAATTGCGTGGTTCTAATTTCTTAAATGAGTCTATATCAATGGTTTAATTAAATATTTTTTTAAATGCACCATGTCTAATTGCTTTTGTAAAAACTTTACGATTCGATGTACTTGCATAAAAAATACAAGCTTTGCTTGTACCTTGTACTGGTTTTCCCTCAAGAAATCTGCCCTTTCCTTCCCAAATACCTCCCACTCTTTCTTTCCCACCCGTATCCTTCCATAAACTTACCCCTTTCTTTTCCTTTCACTATACTAATACGAGATTAGCCTAACCTACGCAGTTTTGACTTTAGCCCCTACCACTAGCCATTAGCTCATACACTCGGTTTATATCCTGATGACACTAACCCTAGTACTGTGTACCAAGTGTAATTCATAATCTTTTCCTGGCCTATCCCGTCCTTTACCCCTGCACCGCATTGAATACGAGCAAACGGCGAAGCTGAGTAGAGACAAAGATTGAAGGCTTTTGAAATATGGGTTTTGAGAAAAGTGGAGAAAGCCAGGTGGGCAAGAAGGAAAAGAAATGAAGAATGGGTTTGGTGGGCGAAGAGAGGTATTTGTTTGGAGAAATCAGGAGCCAGGATAAATGGATACAAAGTATTTCTTTGCCGATGAGTTGTTGAAGACTGTGATAGAAGTGAGAATGTTAGGCAAACGAGGAATGGGCAAAAATTGATTTGGGATGTTGGACGGAATGGAGGAAGTATGAGGAGATGAAGGGGGATTTTATTGTATAGTAGGAGGTTTGGTTGTGTTATTTTAGAAGCGGCAAGAAAGTTATTTGATTTTTGTGTCCATACAAAACCTACCTTAACCGGTTTATGACATATAATAATGATAAAAATAAAAGTAATAATATATTTTCATGGAAAATAATATTATTTTCACACCTTTGTGTCGGAGAGATTTCAGTTTCAAAAATTAATTTATGATTAAGGAAGCACGGATATGGAACATTTAATGAAATCTTGAGAAAAATTGTGTGTGTATATATATATATATATATATATAATATTGTTTCGTAATTGGAACTTTATTATTTGTACTTACGCCCTTATTACATTAAAGCATGCGAGTACATTTATTCTACTTTTTATGGTAGTAACATTATTAAGTA
The DNA here is from genome assembly GCA_037158775.1 of Hetaerina titia. Classification (NCBI taxonomy): domain Eukaryota; kingdom Metazoa; phylum Arthropoda; class Insecta; order Odonata; family Calopterygidae; genus Hetaerina; species Hetaerina titia. The sequence continues at coordinate 971,809 of CM073777.1, forward strand.
AATTTCACATTCTTATGGAAATGTAATTATATAAAGGGTGACCTACAGGACTACTAATACTTGACCTGTAGAATGGTCAATACCTGACCTAAAATGCAAAAAAGTAAGTTTTTTTAATTAATATATGTGATAAAGCATTCATTCAGATGCATGCTTAATAGTGGTTTAACGAAATAAGGAACCCAATGACCTATATTTTCAGCCATCTGCAAACAAATATTACTGGGGCCACTTTGGAATTTTCGACATCCTATATTATCCCCAATTTAACTGAAAGATCATTTTACGTAATCCTTTAGCGATTCAAGCATTGAACTAAAAGATAATATTGGCTGATAAATCATATTTGATCTTACTCTGGACTACAACCTTGACATGGTGGTAGGAATACTGCATCCTGATGACCCCTAAACATGTGCTGGCAGAAGTAATTAAAATTTTCCGGATAGGTTGAAAGGTTTGATTAATACAAAAGATACTCTGCGACGCGTTTGTTCCTCAATGAAGTGACTACAAAAGCACTTGACCCCAGTCGAGCGACCATTTGAGTTATGGTGCCACGTGTAAAAGCACGGTAGAGGAAACAGTCCATCCCATGCTACTATGGTGGACATATATGAGAGTATGAGTCCAAGCCTCTTCGGAATTTGGCCCACTGGGTCTTGTGTTGTTCTCAGCCAGGGGAGAGACAGGGCTTCCGTTGTCGTCATCCCACAAATTCCCCAAAGGAGAAAATCGACACCAGCAGCAGAGAGAAAACATATTAGGACTGACCTAGTCAGAAGAGGGACTTGGTATTTTAGGAGGATATTAAGTATAAAGAAACTAGGGGATACGAGCCTAAAGTGAGCGATGGAGATAGGAATAATGTAATAGATATTCTAGGGCTGTGCAAGGTCATTCGAGAGGACAGTGGTATTACTGAAGTGAGAGTCATAATATTACACGAGAAGGGAGGGAAAGAGAGCCATAAAGCAGTAGCAATGATACTAAAATAAATAGAAAAATACTTAACAAACAAAACGCAAAAGGCAGATTAATATATTATTTATTTATCGAGCTAGAGAATATTATTAATAGAAGTAAAAACTGAACCTACGAAATCATTGTAGGTAGTGATTGGGGATTGGAAGGCAAACATTGTCCAATGAAGAAAGGTAGGAAGTTGAGGACAATAGATTAGGAACAAGAAACGAACCAAGGGAGATCACAATTGATTTATGTAGGAAAAAGGGATTTAATCATCTGCACCTCATGGTTTAGACAGCATAAAAGGCTGTCTAAACCATGGGAATCTAAACCTAAAAGGAGTATACATGGAAAATGCCAGATGACTCAGCAAGGTCTACCTTTAGTTAGATTACAATGTGGTTTGACACAGATTTAGGAACATCGTGATTTATTCGCATTGAGTAATGTCTAATTTTAGAGGAATGGATAATAAAATAAAAATAAGAATAATAATAAAAAGGAATAACGGTTGAAGAAATGGAGTTTGAATTTGCTACCAACAATAGAAATGATTATCGATGGGGTGTAGAGAAAATTATGAGTGAGGATGGAAAATGCAAGAAAAATGGAAGAATACTATATAACAGAACATTAAGAAAAGGAATAAGAAAACTTAGAAACACAGACGAGTTGATTTGATTGAGATACAAGAGAAGGCAGCGAAGGAATGTGAACACAGGGAAAAGGGATCGAGAAGGCGTTAGATATGGGCAGCTTACAAGGAAAGGGTGAAATTGAAGGGTTGTACAGGAAGGTGTATTCATTCTAGGGAATAAAGATGAAAACATTCGTGCAACCAGTCAAAGATAAGTCATGCTAATTATTAATTGAACCAGGAAATGTTCAAGAGAATTGGAACAAATAAATATAGGAACTACTTGATAAATGCATGAAGCCAGGAAACATAGACAGAAAGAGCTGAGATCTAGACGGAAAGGGTTTAAGTGATTGAAATCTAATAAGACCGTGGGAGAAGAAAATATTCCGACAAAACTACTTTATGGTTTAGAAAATAGTGGAAAGAAGTGTGTTCTTGTTCTCAGCATTTATGAGAGAGGAATTTTGCCGGAAGATATCGTCAGTTCCCATATCAAAAAAGGTGAAGGCAAAAGTGAGGACTACAGAGTAGTAAGAAATACTTCGAATACCTGTAAGTGGTTCTCAGGACCGTCAATGGTAGAATAGAGAGAAAGCCAAGTGATATACTTAAAGGACGCTGAATTTGCGTGCATATAGGGGAGAGGTATGCATAATGAAATAGCAGTGGTTAGGAAAAAAGAATACAGATGAAAACATCACCGGATGAATTTGTTTGATTTATACATATCGAGAAAGTGTTCGGAAAAGAGAAATCGGAGGAATTAATAATTGCATACCGGAATATAGAAGTTGGTTTGGAAGTAAAGGTGACTCATCCACTAACATCACTGTCTTAGTGCCATTGGCGATCGGAGAGTAGAGATGGCAAAGTTTGGAGGAGGGATAGAAGTGTATTGCTAACCATCCAACGTCCGTCCTTGCCAGAGGATAGGATTTAGAAACCTGGAAAAGAGCTGGAGATAGGAATGAAAGTCAGTGGACAATTTGTAAATTCATTTAGGTTTGATGACGGTCGTTGGCTAGTCGATGATGGGGTTGAAAGTAACTATGAATGCATTGGAAATTCAGTGCAATAGATAAGAAATGACAATTAATTTAAATAAAACATATCTTAAAATTATCGTAAAGCTTGCCTCTTTTATGTGAAAATTCTGAGAGAGAAAGATAAGAAAGTTTCCTGGCTCGAAAGACAGATTAAACAGTCCGAGGAAGTGGAGGATGCATCTCATTCGTGCATTTCGAAAATGTTCCCTTTTCCTCTTCTTATTCAGGGAAGGAAGTAGGGAACATTCCTTGCACCAAGGACATGGCTTTATATTAATCTGGACCGTGGACCACAGTATCGGTTTACTCCAAGCGTGTGCGGCCGTGAGAGATGATGTATTATTTATATTTAAGGATACGCGTTCCCAGAACAGGAATGAAACTTAGAGCGTGGTCCTCGGATTCTCTCGTTCAAAAGGACCTGACATATTCCGGGGTCTGAAATAGCGCCGCTAGACTAAAAGCGTAAGCCTTGTACTCCTTTAAAAACGCCCAGTTTCATCTGAAGAATCATTGCGGCAAGGTCGACATGTGCCTCATTAAAATTGCAAAAATTGGGTAAACTCATGCCCGGAAAACGTGTATGTCAACAGCTGAGCATGTGATCGCATTATTCCAAATATAGTGATTCCGTGTCATTTTTTTGACCTGTACATCTAAAAACGTGTTTCCATCTCATTGAAAAAACATAAATTTCTGTAATAGAAAAATATGAGCCAAAATAGTTTCTGTCTTTAATTGATGCTGCCGACTTCGATCTTTATTCCTTTATATCTAATGGTATAATTCTTCAACCTTAAGGTTATATTACTCACGTTGAGTAATGAGTGGATATTATGGTACAATTATAATAATTCAAGATGTGCATTAGATGATCAATCCAAAATCGTTCTCTCATATGGGAAGTCATGTGTGACCCTGGCACCATATTTCTGGATTTAGTATGAAAATGTGTATGCACTTTGAAGGCACAGTAGATCATATTATTTGCATTACACTGCATGAAGTAACCCACGAAATATTATCCCTTCTTTATATTTTCATGGGACGTAGTGTTTGACCTTGCTGTTTGAACCAATTCGTTCATACAGGTCGTGACCGCATGTTAATCGATATTATATTTCGATCAAGAGAAAAACAAATTTGCACTTTTCAACAGATTTATTTGTAACGTACAACAAGTGTCAGTTCATTGAACGATCTTCGATGGTTCTAGTATAGAATCAAGTTCATTCAAATACGAAAACCTGCCATATTTTTTAAGAACTCTTAAATAGAACAGAGAACAACTTTAAATACTTCTGTTCCAGAACATAACACACAAATGAGTGATATATGACGAAACATAACTGAAGTGGTAGTTAATGTACTCATTTGTCTTCATTTTCTGGGAAAAGCTCTCTTAAGTCGTAAAAATTTGAAGTAAGAAAAGGTAATACTAGCACAAGGAATATCATCCATCAACTCAAGGGATTCCCGCAAATATTTTAGTAAAATATATTTAAGTAAATGCATGGGTTTGAGGGAAACTATGTTTATTACGGTGAAATATTCTGGTGTTTAAAACGTGATCCAAATGAAACAATATCACTCTGAGATTAAGCTCATCGAAAACTATTAATCAAAAGCTAACCCTCATAAAATAATATTCTATCAATAAAAATATTTGGTGTCACTTGGTTCAAAACACATTCTATGTAATGCTTAATAATGAATCACACATTGTGATCATCTACCAAGAAACGTTGGCTTTCCCTCACACTGGCTAGCCCTTCTTCAAATATATTTCCTTTAAGTTTCAGTAATGAAAAAAATACTCTCGCTATCGACTTGTGAGATCTTTACCGCACTAATTGCATTTATTTGGAAAAAGAAGGAGAAAAAGACATTTCGTTTGAAAAACTAGGCGTTTTAGGCAGTTTTATTTGTCTATTAGGCTATTTAAAAAATTAGGTACATTGATTCTCTTCCATTCTGTTATTATTCTGTGATACTCTTAGCACCATGGTGACTTGAAGCAAGCGCCGTCGTAACCTTTACAATTACGAAAAAGGTACCTATGTTTTCACGCCCTTTCGATAGGATGGCAGTCAAGTTTGTCCTTGCTTAACAGACTGAGCGACTCCTGGTTACATTGATGAAATAATGGCGCGCAATGCGATCGGTAGTGGTGCACGGCGAAAGCTAGGAGCGCCCATTGTTGACGCGGTAGGGAAAGAGTCCTCATGAAGGGGGAGAGGACGGGGCGGGAGGAGGGACGAAAAGGGGGCTTAGGAAATGGGCGAGCCAGCGAGTTAGGCAATGCATAAAGTCCATGAGGGAAGGGAAGGGGTTCCTTTGGATTACGGGGAAATATATTGAGGGAAGGGAGGTCTTTTATGAAACGCTTACGGGGACAAAAGGGTTGGAATGGTTTTCCTAGCAATGGAAGGGAGGATTAAGGGTAAGGGAATTGAAGGGAGAGGATTCAGAAGACTACTATGCGAGGGGGGTTGGGTGAGAGGGAAGCGTTCTGGGGGTGCGGCGGATAAGGGAGAGTCGAAGTGTGGGTGGCCGAAGCCAGTGGAGAGTCTTTAAGAGTGGTTTTGGAGTGGAGATCTGGCGGGGGCAGATAGGGAGATTGGTAATCTACGGTGAGGGCGTACTTGGTGTCTCGATATGGAGAGGCGATGGGTTCGGGGGAGGCCAGGGGTTAACCTTCTTGTAGTGGCGGTTTTAGAGCCATTGGAAATGCGCTTTCCAGACCAAAATCCTCAGAATTACCTTTAATAAACGTAATTACTGGTCTTCGGTAAATACTTTACTCTAATGAAGACCAAGCAAATGTAAAGTATATTAGAATTGAAAAAAATGAGCAAATAGAATGCTCTATTACACTCGCGGTTTATTATTCATAATTTTACTTAAGAAAGCAACAATCGATGCCGAAATTTTCCTTGATTTAAATTATCTCTAAAAATTAAATTTAAGTAAATTGCAAAATGATGGAGGTTATATTTACCTCTTTTTTAATTTTAATATTTTAAAAAATTTCTAAATCACACAATGACATAGTTTGAAGCTGAAATTAGTTGTTTTCTGTTTTTTTAATATAAATGATATAACGACGCTCCCGACACACAACGTCATATTTTATAAATTTTCTGGATCGAGCGATTACACGAAATAGCCTGTTCTACATGAATTTCTGTGAAGTGAGTCTTAGTATGAGACACAAATTCGGGTTACATTGAACACAAGTAGAAGTAAAAATCATAGTAAATCGCCAAAAACCATAATAAGGTCTTAGATTATTTGACAATTCCAATGAAGAATTTCTTCGTAAATGTTGTATAAAACAGCCTAGAAATAATCCAAATCCCTGCAACATACCTTCGAAGCTAAATATAAAAACTAACTTTATCCCTATTGTATATTTTTAATAATCAAAGCGTTGCTTGTTAAAAATACACGGTGTGGTTGAAGCTTGAAACTTTTTAAAAAATATTTATTCTTGCGGCTGTAAAGGTTTTCCTTTAATTTTTATTTAACAAGGCCGTTGAGCTCAAGTTTCCTAGATTTTAAACAAACAGATGGGTTGCTAGTTAGTATACAGAAAATTAAAATATGGGTTAATTACCCTCCTTGGGAAATGAAATATGGAGAGGAAAAACGAATGACGAAAGCGTTATCCGTCATTTTTCATGAGCTTTTACGTGGTTTCGGGATATTTCGCCTTGTAGCATGGAACGTTCATTAGTTTAAAACTTTCTTTACCGGGGGGCAATGAAAGTTACGGACTCTAGGAATTCAAATTCAAAAGAGTGTCCACATAAGGAAACATTTATCAAAGGTGAAAAGAACTTGGGATATTTTAGCTACATAGACACCTAAGGTGTGGTATTCAGGGTTATTCAAATAGCTGTTAGTTGTCATGAAAAAAAAAATTTGACTCAAATGAACTCTCATTAATTGCTGTAAATTGGGCAATGGACAATAATTTTTTACGTTAACCTCACTTTACCTTGCTCCTAGTGAAATCAACGGTGGGATGTGTACTTTTTTACTCTAGGAGATTATTCCAAAGTTCTAAATAAGGAGAGAGAGCATTGGAAAAATATTTTGCTGAAGACCCACTCCAATAATGCTATATGTTGATATTTATTGAAACATATGGGAGCTAAAAGGTTTCCCAAGAAGCAGGCATTTTCCTCAATTTAGACCTGAGGACCGTGAGTAAAAAACTGAAAGTACTCTACTGGGATGCTGTATGCAGAAGCCATACTCCTGGCCATACTCATGCAGAAGCCGTACTCCTGGGTCCGGTAGTCTACTCTATGCCAATGGTTCTTCTAGAGTTTAATCGCTGCTATGTTAGATGTGGTTTCTGGAGCCATAAAACTACCCCCTCCGGCCATGCTAACGCAATATAATAATTCGACAACATTGGAAGTGAAATTTTATAACTATACTCCGAACTAGGGGGTGAAATATTTTAAAATATTAACGGCAGTTCAAAAATATGCATTTTTCCAGAGTTATTTATATTTATCAGTTCCTTTCTCTGTAAATATCAAAAGGGGAAAACGTTAATACTTTGATGGTAATGAGATAAGCTTTTCCACTGTGCTTCTCAATAAAATTAACGGAAATGTACAATTATTAGTTTCATAGATGATATGATAAAATGGTTGTGATGGCTTAAAATAAAACGAGGAAACTTAAAATGTTTATTAATTTAATTTTATTTTAAGAAATAAGAAATAATAAAACAACCGAAACATTGTGAACTTTACGGGTCTGTATTTGCTAAACTCAATCAATGGAGTCTGCATCTCGTTTAGGAAATTAAAATTAGGAACAACTGTTGGTTCTTTGACTATTTAATGTACATTACCTGATATGATTTTGACATATTAATATAATAGAGTAAATAAAATACAGTAAATTAGTTTGCAATATACAACAAATGCAGAAAATTCCAAATTTTCCAAAACCTTGGGTAAATTTTTATGAATATAGAAATTTTTATTTTTAATCGTCCTCTTCATCCTTTTTTTTTAAATTACAGTTATTTAAGATGAAACTGTAAAATGGACTACAAACTTTACCAAATTTGGCATGTATTACACTAGGTACGTGATAGCACAATTTAAAATTTAAAAAAATCTTAAATTCTAGCTAGGCGGCACTAGTTTGGCTTAAACATATGGTTATTTTTGGTTGGAATAATATCATGGCACTATTTCTCAATTAATTAATTGATAGATGTCCCTACTTGTTTCAAATTTGACACATTCTCTAACCGAATACCATCCTTGCAAATATATAACGACCACTTTGACGCCTTGATTTTCCAATTTTGCACACGACGCCTTTCGGAAGACAGCACTGAAATATGTTTTTTTTAAGTAACCCATAGAAATTATTTTCATTCGTCTCATTTTCGCACCCTCTTGTTCCCTTTGGGATGATGGATAGAGGTGATGAGGATGCAAATATAATAATAGGTAGTGAAGCTGAAGGAACTCACCGAGTACTTATTTTGCACATGCAAAAGGATCCATGCATTTATGTACTAGGGGGAGCCTAAAATTACTACCTGGAATTGAGCAACCGATTTCACGGTGGGTTCTTAAGCATAATGTATGAATGATTTTCTTTTCTTAATGAAACAATTATTGATTGAAATACCTTATCCCCGAAACTAATCGAGCCGTTTTCTAACAGAGTGCATACTGTAAGAATATATGTAAACAACTTACAAAATAATTTGCTTTATGTGTGGTGTAAAGTTATAGGCAACAGCTTAATTTTTTATTCTTTTTTCTTGTTTATTAGGAAACATGTTAATGAGGAAAGGATTTTCTTTTTTTTTTGTGCTAGACATTTGTGTTTGGAAGTTTTCTTAAATGTGTTAAAACTGACTGATTTTTTTACTATTTTTGTAATATTGATTGGAGTCATGATATGTCATGTTATTTTTTCCTAGACAGGTTTTATTATAATGCTTGGGACTTGTGTGCTACCTGACATTGTCTATCTGCACATCTAAATTTTCATAATAACACAAAAAAGGATAAAAACCTCGAAAGCCTTTGAGAAGGCCATGATTATGTGATCTCTGATCAAAACATTAATCTTTTGAATGTTATTTCGCATATTTTGGAGGATTAAATTCATAATTCACCAATTTTGGTCAACAACATTTTTCCTCTAAAAAATGCTTTCAAAGTAAAAAAGACCTATTGTGTAATTTTCAAAATTAAACATTTTGAAAAGTGAGATGAAATGTTTTTCACAATTTCGCAGAATAATAAGTACTTATAAAGATTTAATGCTTTCTTAATTAAGGTATCAATTATAAATATTTTCGTGAATTATTATTTTTATTTAGGTGAGTTTGACATAGGGATTGACTGAGATTTGATATTTTCAGAGTAGAGAGAAAATGAAAAGAGTAAAGAGTTAAAAGAGTTAAAGACGTAAGTGCGCATTCATGGGGGACATGAGAGCCGCCGTGATGCAAAGAGGATTATTAGCCCCGAATTGGAAAAAATGAAAGACCGTATTAACTAATTTTTGGATTTTGTCAACACCTAAATTTGGCTACCCTCTACTGAGCATTCTCCCGTACTTACCATTTGTAAATGATTATTCAAATACTTCAAACGCTAAGAAATAGGTGACGTAGAAATCGTGGACGACTAACATTTGAAGAAATGAATATCATTCAGACTTTATCAAATCATTAATCTTCATTTAATCTTTTATGCACCCCTTAAAATGAGACGAATTTATCAGCCAGTCAAGTATTGATGTTTCGTGAAGAAACCCTACTTTGTAAACCAGTATTTTCTGCTCCCAAGGAAGGGCCAATTGTCAGCAAGATATGATATATCTATAAATATGTAATAAAAGAAAAAATATACATGCATAAATATCCCGGTTAAGGAAATATTTTTACATTCGTGATCTGCTCAAAAAAACCGCCTTCCCCACATGTCCTGTGTTCGCCTTTTATGTGTTTTCCTATCCCCTTTCCTTATACCTATTTCTATGCTTGAATGAATATTTGTGCGAGGTATAACGGGACTTCGTATTTGTGGTTGGACCACCGAAAATTCGAGAACCAGTGAGTCCCTCTTTGTGTGTTTTGGTTTCTCTGTTTGTTATGACTATCAGTGAATTTATATTACACGTTTGTCGGTTTTCCAAAAATGTGTGTATATATATATATATATATATATATATATATATATATATATATATATATATATATCGATGATGCGGAAGTACTCACGAGAGCAATATAACTTTTGGACGGCACAATAGAACACAGAATAAAACAGATAACACGTAAACGGACACTCACACTGTAGATGATTTAAGCTTTCGGCCTATTCCGAGGCCTTCTTCAGGTCAGACTGAGAGGTTTTGAGGGAAGAGTGCCTGGGGAAGGGAGGGGGGGCGGAAGGTTTAGGGACTGTTGGGAAGGAAATTAAAGATGGCGGTTAAGGGTGGGAATTTTAAAGGATCGGAAATATAGGATGTATGCGGATTCGCGAGTTCTCAACTCTATGTTGGTGGCTGAATCGGGTAATATTCTAGAACTGTTAGGGAAAAGCATTCGTCAAATGATGGGTTGAGTGAACTTGCGTGTAAAGGGATAGGAAGAGTAGAGAGTGAAGCAGAATTACAGGTGTAGCGGTGGTATCTCTCTATTGTTTGCACGACAATGTCGTGCAAACAATAGAGAGATAATGATGGATTGCGGTAAAGAACTGAGTACTATCGAATAAAAATGGGAATGTATCAAGCAAGGGATATCGGAAGCAGCAAAAGACACTATAGGAACCGTTAAAGGGAAAAAAATAAGGAAACCATGGGTCACGGATGAGATGATTGCAAAGATGAATGGAGAAGAAGATGGAAGAATGTAAACACAGAGTTAGGCAAAATCAAGTACAAAGAGTTAAACAATAAATTGATAAGGGCCACAAATTAAGCAAAGGAAGAATGGTGGAAAACGCAATGCGTGGATATGGAAAGTTTACAAAAGAAGGGTGAAATTGGTGCTCTATACAGCAAAGGTAAGTTATTATCGGGAAGTAAGAAGGCAAGATCTGTGCTAAAAGTTAAACTTAAGTGGGGTAAGATTAGTTGAACCAGGAAAAATCCAAGAGATGTGGAAGGAATATATAGAAACACTGTATGGTAAAGAACTTAGGCCGACAGGGTTAGACATAGGCCTCGGAGTAGACCGAAAGCTTAAATCATGTACAGTGTGGGTGTCCTTTTACGTGTTATCTGTATATATATATATATATATATATATATATATATATATATATATATATATATATAAATTCAAACACGGCCCACCATACGGCGAACAAATATTCATTCATGTAGAATTAGAGATAAGGAAATGGGAAAGGAACACACATAAAGGACAAAGACAAGAGTGGTGGGGAAGGCGGATTTGAGCCGGTCACATATGTAAAAATATTTTCCTCGACCCGGACATGAACACCGAATCTCTCCACTTGCCGGGCGGATGCTCTAACCACTTGAGCTTTCGAGAAAATATACTTTACACTGAAATCTGTCATCTAATAAAGCGCCAATGTGCTCCGATCCATTGCCCAGGAAATGGCGTTAGGGAGCTGTTACACTCACCAAAGGAGAAATAGACAAACACAAGAGGAGAATGGACAGTAGTTTAGCAAGTAAGCTCCCTTACGCCACCTCCTGTTCATATTCCGCTCCCCTCTGGCCTGCCTTCTCCCTTTCCCTCTCCATAACCCCTTCTTTCACCCCTCCCCCGCCACCTTTCTCCCCTTCCCCCGTCCTCTTCTTATCCTTTTCCCCCTCTACAACTCCTTCCTTCACCCCTACCCCACCACGTGTTCTCCCCTTCCCTCCTCTTCTTCTCTCTGTCCAACATTCCCTTGTCTATTCAGTCTTAAGTTTTCTTCGAAGAAGACGGAGTTCGAGTCCGTCGAAATTATCAAGATATAACGTGTGAGTGTTACTTTTGAATGTTCTCATGTTGTGTGTTGCTGTCTAAGTTTTTTATACATATATATGTAAATAAATATTATATCTGTTAGAGGTCATATATCTTAGATACGAAATGGCTGCTGTAAAAAGTTCTCAATTCCGTTCAAGTAATATCATATATTTTTGAGTTATTAATGTGATGAATGAGAGTTGGCAAATAATTTTGCATATTGGTTAGGGAATGTTATATGGTTAATAATATCAATAGTTTAAATAAAAACATGTAAAATCTATTTAATGGTGCAGGTGCTTTAATAAGTATGAATGTATTGAACACTTTATTTATATTTTTACGAATTTTGGGCTAAATATTACTCGCATTGTCACTATAGATACAGTTTCTTAATTTTTAATTGCCTATCTTACAAGATGTTCTATTGATATGCAATCGAAAAAAAGTGAGTATCATGGACTTTTTGCCTCTATGCTTACCAACTTTCGCATACCGTTGGTTAAGTGCCTTCTTTGATAATTCTAAATGTTACTAAGCTCTCCTGAATAGTGAATTGCTGACACACTTTGCTTTACACTTACATGTAAGTTTTTAAAATACACATAACTTATTTTTAAATGCTACAGCTATTATCTTTTAATATTCGCCGTACATTTATTTATTTTGATTGGAATTGGACATTGGAATGTTTCATGTCAAAAAGATGATGCAATAACACGAAAAAATCACCAGTCCCTCCCATTAATATGCCTGAGCGAAATTTATTGCCCAGGATTATAGAAATGTGTATTATAGCATTAATTCAGCTGGATAATTGACGCTATACTGTCACTTATAGTTAACTTCTTTGATGACTATCATGACGACCCTTGTAATTCGGGCATCTAAAATATAATGGAATCAATAATGGCATCCTTTTTCAGGAAATCCCTTATGGCCTACAATTTCCTACAAACCTCATTACCCTGTCTTAAGCCCTTACCGCCTTGAATTATTCATCTAAGAATGGAAACCATAATAACATAAATTAAATCATAGTGTATTCAAAATCTTTCCCTAAAATATTCTAAATTGGTGAATTACTTGAAATAAATCAACAGGTATTTTACAATACTTTGTGCATTTGCTTGAAGAACGCTCCTCATTTTTTCACACAACTGATCCACGAACAAACTTAAAACAGATTTAATTCTACTGCCCTATCCAATTTTTTAGCTGTCACACATAAGGAAATTACCAATCAATAAAGTATATCTCTATGAAAAAAGTCATTAGTGCAGCCATGGAAAAAATAACGCTGCAGCCTATTTATTATCATTTGCTGTTTTTATCACTGTTGGATGAGAAAGAAGTTATAAAATATTTAAGCTCGAGTGTAATGCTCCAGAAAACCAACTTTCGAGGATTATATAACCTATTTAAACACTTTATACCGACGAGGGAAAGAATGGTAGATACAGAGTATTTTAAATGAGAATGGAATGCTGAGTACAATACCAGAGGGAATGATGTTAAGCATGGATGGTAAGACGAGGGTAGAAAAGCTAGTTTACCTGGAATAGTAAAATAAATGTGAACTTGATGGGTAGTGTGCTGTAGAATTGGGTATCAGGCTGTCTTTCGTTAAATGATACCAAGAAAAGTAGCGATGCTTGTGTCTATTCAAAATCTCTCTGAAACGGTAGGCTGCCTATAGTAGTTGTTAACCCTAGATTTATAAACGCACGTCTGTCATACACCCTCAACCAAAACAAGTATTACAGCGCATGGCGCGAAAGAGATGCAAACGCATACGTCTCAGTCCCTTCCCAGAATAACGAAAGCTCACTTTGGCGCCAGTAGTCTTGGCGCATTCGCATATAGTTTAGGATATACTGGGCCCGAGGTGTCCGACATACGTATGTTTATGGTTAATGTAACAAATTTAACTAGCCAAAAAAATGTTTTGCTTCTATCCACGGGTCATGGAATTGGCACTTTAGCGCCATCTGGTAAGCCGGATATTACAGTGTTATAACTCGACCAAATGTGCTGTTGACACTTTTGATCAAATGTGCCATTACATGTCGTGGAACAGAAAAACCCGACGATAACCACTTTGCTCCTTTTACGGTATGTTAAATATATCCATAGTCAATTCTTTAGTCATCCACGTCTACAATAATAGCCGTGATAATAAAAAACCACCGACCGGACGAGCATTTATCAAAGAAGTATGATGAATATCAAACATCAAAGAAATAAGTATAATATATTAGTATCAAAGAAATAAGATGATACAACCTTGGTTACGGCATCACCGCGAAACACCAGATTTGAGTCGCTGCCTGAAACGGAACATCGATGCCATTTTAGGCAATACTTTGCCTAATGTACCAGCCAACCCTGATAATCAAACCAGGAAATTATGTAACTTCTGCTGTTATAAAAAAAACGTATGACCAGATATATCTGCACCTCCTACAAACGTCACATATGTATGGAACATCGTGGTAGTTTGTGCTGAGAATATTTTTTCTTTATTTTATGCTTAAATTGTCAATAAAAGTTTTTTCTAACTAATATTTGTAGATTTTTATTGATATTTCATGTAATACTTAAATTAGGTGACCTTAAACGTATGGTGTATCAGAGATACGTGTACATGGGCAATGTAACCATACATATAGTTCATGAATCTAGGGTTAGGCAGAGCGTGAAGAGTTTTGTTCATTTTAGGTCAAGTAGAGAGATTAACCCAACGAAAAAGTAAGGGAACGATAGTCATCAAAACTACGAAAACAACTCGTAAATATTATTAATGACTACGTCTATAAGGCAAAACAAGATAAATATGATTCAGGACATTGTTAAGATACGTTGTGACAAGGTAAGCATACGGATGTTTGCCGACGCTCTAACCGGGATTCCGGTCAAAGGGAATGATTTTACACTTTGAAATTGTTGCTTTTCAATGGACATTAGTGGAATATTAAGTCTAAGTTACTATCGCGGACTCTCTGGTAGTTCCGTAAAATCAATCATTTTAGTTTTAGGAAAATTTCTATGAAAATGTTTAAGAATCTTGACTTTTTCCAGAGTAAAAGCAAAGAGATTAAAACTAAAATAGGAGAGCCCACTCTATAGGTATGGAGAAAAAAGTTTTTGTGTGTGCATTTAACTGTATTTATTTTACCAATGAATGTGCTCGAGCAAAAATGACTGATAAATAGTTTCGAAGATTAATCAAAGAGGAGTTCCGAAGGCGAAGTGTAAGTTGAGAGGGCTAATTCTACATCTGCATCTACACAATACCATTACGCAATATGCACTACGCAAGCATCCACAAGGGCGTGTGGGGGGGATTAGGTCACAATCTGTAAACGAGAAGAAGATCACTTGCAACACCAACAAATTCATGTAAACCTACAATCACAGAGGTGTGTATATTCATCCGAAAACCTCAATCTACACGTATTCAAACGCAAACTTATAATGACAATTGGTGACATTCTGATGAAAAAGGATTGACTGCTTCTCGCAGTGGAATGACCCATGAGCAGGGGGAAGTGCATCAGACTAATAATAAGTTGCTAGAAGCCAGTCTTAAATAGCGGTATTCAGATAGATAAATATTGAGAATTTTTAATATTACATGTTTTCTGGCGGATGAACCCACCTGAAAACACTGGCAAATAAATACTGCGCTTTGGGGGCAATTAAAAATCAGCACTTTCGTGGTTAGCAATTATTTTTCCTATTTATCTTATTAGTTATCCGTGTTAAATAGAGTGCAGTGGTGCAGTACACCGCGGCATTTGTTAGCCTACATTGATAAAATATAGCCCAAAACTACCATAAACTCTTCAATTAGACACACATTCTATCTCCCTTTATTCCGTCCGGCATTCTTGAAATTTTAATTCTGCCATTTTGCCTGCATACATTCCATACTCTTTAAAGGTCTTTCTAGAGTAAATAATATCCAAATTACTGAAGTGTATTCCACCTTATTCTTGTTTTAACTATTCAAATGCGTGAAATATTTTAAAATCATTGTTAAACGGTCAGATTGTGAAAATCAGGTAAGAGAATAAATAATAGCGCAAACCAATGCCAAACTGAAACAAAAAAAATAACACAAGTTCGAAATTATAATATTATTTGTGTAATAATTACATTTACGTCACTTACAGAAATAAAGACAGTTCATCTGACAGTTTTACATCTGATAGAGCAATATACAGCCAGCATGAATGTAGTTGTCGTAGTTTTAGGGGAAGCGATCGAAACCTGAAGTTTTTTGTTAAACTTTCCACCATTGTGGTTAATCGCCATTAGGGATGGATACATGGCACTTTAAAATACATGCCCCTTGGAATTCGTTTTCCCAAGCAGTCGCAAGGTCTGATTTTAGTTATGAGTGGACGAGATATCACCCTCAATGCCATACGGGGAAATACTGGTCTTGAATTATTGACGGAGCAGTGGAAGAAGACACGAATTTACGAGGCGCATTTTAATGCTTCAACAGCCAAACAATTATGACCATGGTTTTTGGAAATCTAGTGAATATATTTTATGTATGTATAGCCACGACCTGCGTGCATGAATGGATATGAAGTTTGGGGGAAAAGAAATATATTCATGGAGCCTCAGTATTGTATCTTGATCCTGTATTCTATTTCTCTTTTGGGTTTTACACAAAAAATTCAAATGCCCTTCGAAAAATGGCGTGGGTTCAAATGAAAACTTAAAATGGATAAACTTTATGTGTTGGTAAGAAGGTACGTTAGCCATTCGCTTAAGGTTTTTGGCGTGAAAAGGCACCAATGCATTTGTATGCGCACGCATGCTGCGATTTTCAACAAAAATACTAAATTTTCTTCACTCTTACGCTCCTCCGCTCTGTCACCACGAACAAGTGCCTGTGATATTTAGGGCAACCGCTGTACATACATTGCATGTCTTTGCCTCTTTATAATTGTGTGATATGATTAGGTAAGTTTCCATTTTTAGCTCTGTATTAAATTCGTGATATTTATTATTTATTTCACCAATTATAATTAAGTAGTAAGATCTGGAATCAGTTTTGGTTGTGTAAAGCTTAAATATTATTTTTAACTGGATCAACATATCTAGTTTTGACGATGCTTTAAGAGCAAAGGGGATTTCGCCATAAAAACAAGTAAGTTAATCAATCCCCGAGTAGTTGCGCTATGACAATCGTCAATGGGTGAGGATGCGTGAGTGTTAATGGATAGTGTATGCATGCGGCGAGAATGTTCAATTTAAAATGGCGAATACGAAGTAGTTGTGTGAAGCGCGAGCAGAGTCTGCGGAAGTCAGTTTGGTGGATAAACCTCGGAACCGGATGATTCGGGAGGGGATGTGGGGCGCCAGTGACAGGAGCGGCGAATTCGGCGGAGGCGTTCTTTTGAAAGGGAGAAATGCAAGGTCGCTTCTGATGTTATTCCATTGCCCGAGAGAGCGGCGCGTCGGGGATGAGTTACGAGGAGTGAGGGCACCTCGCAGATGCGCGCGAGCGGCGGTCGGGGACTTCGGGGATGCTCTCCAGGGGCGGGGTCGGTGCACCCCAGCCGGGGCGAGGGGCCGTGTGCTCCGTGCTCCTCGCATCTTTTTCCACGGAACATCATAAGTTTCGAAATGAAATGCGTGGAGTGGGCGATAAAAATGTCCCCATATCCCTTCTTTGTATTTTTTTCCTCAAATGTTTTTCTAACTGAACTTTTTAGGGTTAGATTTATAGCTCTCTCTTTCTTTCCATCTCTCTCGCTCTCTTCCTCTCTCTTTTTTCTTTCTCTTCTTTTTGCCTGCCCGATATCGGGCGTCTGCTTCAGGGAATTCATGTTTTAGTACCTCATGGATGGAGTATCTGTGGTCTCCATTGCGGGTTTTCCTCGTTAGTTCTGGTTTTCTTCCTTCCCGTGAGAAAAATATGCAAAGAGAGGTAACGTGCCATGTTTAGTACTATCATTTGGCTAAATTTATCCCGCAAATCTCGTGATGATTGCGAAATTAGTCTTTAACATCCCACTATTTTACTTAAAGTACCTTGATATAAGTTAACCCATCCTTTATGGGTAAAACCTATAGTAGTTTGAAAAATATTTAATTATATTTTTAAAACGCTTTCCGTCTCCTTGGCATAAATTTTCTCCGTAATTGAAGAAGTGAACCTTCGAACAGCAGGCAATTGTTAGCTGCCGTTCCCAGATTGGCGGATTTGATTCCCTTCTCATTAGGATTTCCCGTTCCACGTATGGCTTGATGCTGGTGATTTTCCTTGTCTTTTATATTTTTTGAAATTGGTGCGAAAGTAATTAGTAAGGAAGTGTACATTAGTTCTATTATCACCAAATATATCCATATGTATTTATTTAATGCTGTTTAGACAAAAATATTTCGTGGGAGAGAGGAAGATTCAACTTGAGAAGTAAGACAAAATCAGTAACTCCGATTTAATTCTTACTTGGACCCACATATTTTCTTTATCCAATGAGCCCGTTTTTCACAGTAGACAATATCATCTCCGCGAATCATATTTCATTGATACAGCACGCCTCTAGTACGCCGAATTGAATACTTTTTGCTGTTAATCTTCGTATATTCTGAAAGACGAATTAGCCGTATTACGTTTGCTTTGGCAAAATAGCCGGTACTTCGGTAGTAGCCAGTATGTCATTTTGATTTATAAAGAAATTCAAAACATTCTTGTATTTGCGTATATTTGTATATTGTACATAAGTTGAATAATTTCCTAAGTTCAGAATATTAGCAACAACCAACTCCTTAATGCAGGTGTGCAGTAAGAACACCGTTGACTAAGAGAATAAAATATGCCAAATAAACTCGATTTCTCTCCGTTTTTCGCGTCTTCAACGCGTAAATTGAGATCATTCATAGTAGTTTCACTAATACTCCTACAAGTGTTATGTGGGTTAAGGTGTTGTCAATAATGTAATCGTACGCAATGTGAAAACCCGAAAAATGGAGATCCTTTTGACTGATAAACGCCGCGAAAATATCGCGATGTAATATTTTTAGGCTCATGGAAATCACACAGGCCATGTGTAATCGCACAGGCCTACAAAAAAATTTTTTTTTTGGTGCCGGGAATCTTTGTGTTGATTTTAACTATATTTGTAGAGCTGAATCCAAATATGAAATCCGTTTTTATTTAACAGCTCTACTTTTTTAGATATGCCACATCTTACGATTAGTTGTTTTAATATTTGACATATTCCGGAAAATAATTTTCAAAGTTAAATAAATCTATAAGTATACTAATTTATAACCACTCTGCGGTGTTCCTTTTATTTTCAATAAACTGTCAATAAGTTTTATGTATATTTCTGTATTGTAGGTAAATGAGATTAAAAAACAAAAATACGGTACCGGTACAAAAATAAGTTTTTATCGCGTAAAGAGCAAAGGATATGCTACCCTTCTTTACTCAAGAAGACAATCTTACATTTTGTTTAGACGTTAAGGGTTTTTTGGAAAAAAATGGGACTACTATTACAATATGATGCTAGTGATTGGCGTTTGTTTATTGATAGCTCCAAGCGTAGTTTAAAATGTGTACTTCTTCACAATGGTAACAGGTTTGGCACAATACCAATCGCTCATTCAACTAAAATGAAAGAAGAATACGATACAATAACATTGGTCTTACAGAAGATAAAATACCAGGAATATCGCTGGGTGATTTGTGTAGATTTAAAAATGGTGAACTTTCTTCTTGGTCAGCAAAGTGGCTACACAAAATATCCTTGTTTCCTGTGCCTCTGGGATAGCAGGGACAGACAAAACCACTGGATTAAGAAGGAGTGGCCTAAGAGAGAAAACTTGGTTGTCGGGAAAGAAAACATTATTGCTGAATCTTTAGTTGAAAGAGAGAAAATCATCTTACCGCCCCTACATATTAAACTAGGCCTAATGAAGCAATTTGTAAAGGCTCTTGACAAGGATGGACCATGCTTCGGCTACTTAAGACTATTGATGCCCCATATAAGTATTGAAAAACTTAAAGCTGGTATTTGTGAGGGGCCACAAATCAGACAACTTACAAAGGATCCTGCTTTTGTCAAGTCAATGAATGAGATAAAAAAAATTTGATGTCATTTGTTGAGGTCATAAAAGATTTTCTAGGAAATCACAAAAGTGAAAATTATATTGAGCTGGTAAACATTATGCTCAGTAACTTCAAATCACTTGGATGTAATATGAGCACAAAAGTTCACTACCTACACAGCCACTTAGACATTTCTCTTGGAAATTTAGGAGACACAAGTGAGGAACAAGGTGAAAGATTTCACCAGGATATAAAAACAATGGAAGCTCGCTACCAAGGAAGATGGGATAACCATATGATGGCAGATTACTGCTGGTGCTTAAAACGAGACTGTTTGAACAAAGTGCACTCAAGAAAATCGCGGAAAAGAAGCTTCCGATGTGTTGAGTGATGTTTTTATTTATTTTTTTCTTTTCAATTTGTTTTATTACAGTAAAAAGTTTTAGTATTTGTGTTCAATTGTATTATAAAATTCTGTTGTGTTTGTGGGTGATTTATCAGCCCTAGAAATAAATCAAGTCTTTATATTTAGTGGGTTTTATTATTAATATAATATTCCCATATCATCATGTAGAAGATTTTTTTACGTAAGTAACAACATATCTATATCTTGAAAACTATAGCTGATAGGAAAAAACTAGGGTCAAATTGGATTCAGCATCTCAATTGTTCTTTAAATCAGCATTAAAAGCTCCGGCACTAAAACCACTGTTGGCCTGTGTTATCATTTAATTTACTTGATGTATTTTTTAAAATAAGAAATCTGAGACTCTTCCAAATCAGCAAAAATTTTTTGGGCTTAAACAATTTTTTTTAAATTCAGTCTTAACCCAGAAAGCGTTTTAAGGAATGAAATTTACACGCGATGCCCTTGTTTCGTGATTTGGAGAGTCTATGCTTACATTTTGTTAAACTGATTGAAATTTGCTTTTTTTAAATAAATTTTTCTGCGAAAATCGTTATTTTCAAGTTCGAGTAATTACATTTTTCAGGAAAAATGGTGTGGGCTTAGTTTAACTCATTAATTTTTTACTTAACATAATTAGCGTGATTCATTAAAGCTATGCATAGATTGCTTGTTGTTAAATGAAAAATGGTACTTATGGGTAATAATGTAGAAACATAGAAATTTTGGGAGTTTATTTACGGTTGAATTCCCAGGTTAAAGATTAGGTGAATGGATGTGCGAATCATGTTACAATGAGTATAAGAAATCATTAATTACTTAACGTGCTTTCATTGGTGAAATGTGGATTAGAATTCGTATCGTCCCGATTCCCTCGCCAAATGGCTCCATAAGGCGGAGGGAGGTGCATTGTACATTCTATTAGTTCCTCTAATCGGTTTACGTTGTTTTCACACGCCACGAGGTCTTTATTCTAATCAAGGCACTACCATAGGTCCGATGACTCTTTTGTATAAACAATAAGAAATACGTAGGCGTGAAATATTTTTCCAGATTTCTTCAAAGTTATCGACCAGCCTCTTCCCAGAGCACGGGAGCGTAGTCAATTTCCGAAATTATTTACCAAGAAGGTATTGGTGTCTCAGTGAATTGGTGATTTTTTTACTTTAGAAAGTCAAGTTATTCCTTAAATATAAATTCTTATAAGTATTTCGCTTCAAATAAAATCCAAAAAGGGCAAATTTGTGCAGTCGAAACGGCAAAAATTGTTCAGCCGTAAATGAATGAGAACTTTCGTCTAAAATATCGCTTTTCTAATTCTAATATTTACAGGTCAGTTCCATAGATCACTCCACCTAGCCTCTTCTTCAATGAAAGACCAACTAGAAGAATGTTTATTCCGTTCCAGAGGAGGTCAAGCCTCGTCGTATAAAAGTACCCGCACGTGCTGACTCTCCTCACAAAATGAGAGTTTGTTTGAAACTTGGTATAGCCTGTTTAGTAAAGTAATAGATATTTGGTTTTATGGTTCCAACCAGATTCGAAATGCAGGTCTCACCTTCTCGATCCAGGTCACGCCAGCTGATATGCATTTGTTTGCGAGGGCACCGTGGGAGGTTGTCCCTCGAACAATATCTCGGCCGGGGAATAGCGCACGAGATCGAGGGCCAGGAGGCGATTATCCCTTAACATTAACACGTCACCTATCGGATGGTCGAACCAACTTCGGGAAATCATTTTCAAGCCCGCGGCGTACTAGGGGGCGCTGGAGATTGAATGGCTCGCGAGAATGGAGAAAAATATCCTGGTTGGTAATGTGAAAAGAGTTAAAGCGATCCTTCCTTCTAAATCTCCCTCGCACACACTCTTTTTGTCCTTGGCAATTTCCTCGGAATGCAATCTTATACACTCCTTTGTTCTTTTCCCGAGCTCCAGAAGAGTTCTCGAGATACAGCTTTTTTTAGTGTTCCGCAACTGCTGAGAAGAATGTGCTTCTGAATATCTCGCCTAAACTGTCGGGAATTCTAGGTACTGACTTCATTAGACTGTAATGACGGCTGTGTCAATAGTGATGGTTATAATGATAAAGAAATGGAACATATGCTACTTTGAAAACTGTGTATATTGTTTAGGGGATATATATTGGGTGTGGTACCGTTTCTTGGTGATTTATAATGGACTATTTCCAAGATCTATGTGCCTCAGCGCTATAATATTCGACAGCAATCTTGTTCTCATTCTAAATATCATCCTTTTAATTAGTTTTATATTAGCAGGGAGGAAGAAATATTTTTTAATATTATGAATGACAGGGTATTCAAAAAAAAAGCTATTGTTTTACATTGCTGTCATATCTGTTGACAGAAAACTTCGAAAAGATTTCATAATGCGAGGTTGCCATTGGTTTTCAATTTTAATTATTGTATTGGGAAAGAACATTTCACGTGTTTTTTGGTCAATATTGAGCAAAATTCTTTTAATTCATTTTTAATATGATTAAATTTTTCGTACGTAATTGTCATATCAATCTCAGGCTCAATATTTCTTGAATGTAATTGACATAGCTTCTTCACCTGTTCTAGAAAAAGAAGTTACAATGCTTTGGTGAAAAATAAATAAATTTACTAATGGGTAATTCTCACATTATTGTAAAAATGTTAAAAAAATCACCATAAACTTAAGTATATAAATGTTTTCAGTAAATATTAGTGTTTAGATCGGTCAAATCTTTTTTTATCGATTTCAAGAATATATTTGCATGAAGTTTCATTATAATGCAACAATTTCAGAGTATACAAAACATTCTTGCTCGGAATCCCTCCTGTTCTGGCCACGTACTTTAGCCAACTGAAATGCCAAGGCGTCCTCTTGCACTGCAGAATTTTGGGGGCTTTAATTTAATTCCGGTCAAGGCTATTAATTTTTGAACTCTGAAATTATTGTATTGCAATGCACGCTTAGTGGATGACTCCGCTGAAAGTTACTCTCGAGGCATCTTCCGCAATTTCTTGGAATATGTGAAGTTTCATGCCAGCCCGGTTACCAAGTCCTAGTTTTTGAGTCATGAATTTCAGTTAATTTTTATTTTAAATAATTTTCGAACTTAGCTCACCCCCAGTAATTTTGTTTGGATATTCTAAAAGGGCGCTAAATTTTGTGACTCAAAGAAGAATGGACAGTGCGTCCCCAGTATAAGCAGAATTATACATTTTATAATACGGAAATTATCTTTAACCGCCGCCAACAGTCACTGACTTGATTACAAAAATACATTTGAGTCTTTACACATATCCAGTACGCCTAAACTTCGGGGTGAATAAAATTTACACTTTCTGAGAAAATATTGAATAAAATACATTTTTGTCTGTCTCTAAAAATGTACATGAATGTACTTAATCATGATTATTGTGTGTAAATAAATATAATTAGTTCTCGCACAGCATAAACCCTTCTCCTCCTGCAATATCTCCCTGTTCACATCAGTTCATACCATATATGTACTCCTTTTTCGCTGTCTAACATGCATTTTTATCTATTCCATCCTATGAAATTGCACAACATGCTTTCTCAACCACTTCTCACTGTTTCGCCTACATTTCCACTTCTTCTGTTTACATAACTACCACGCTAATGTTTCCCATTTATCTGTGGAAAACCATCTCGTTGATTCCATTACCTTACACCACATTTCTACATTTATCTTCATTCAACTTATGTTCTTCTTTTCTTGGACTTCATGCATCTCAACGGCTTCTAATGTACAATCATTCTCTTCCCTAATTGTTCAATTTCAAAAACTCCTCAGTCATTTATAAATTCTTAAGTTTGGCCATTCTCCATTTGATTTTTGGGCTCTAGATGCACTTTCATTCGTGCTAAGTTCATTTCAGTCATGAATGAACAAAGTTGAGTTGTAGTAGAATAGTACATGAATGAGTTCATTTCAGTCAATGAATGCTTTGCAAGGGAAATACAATTGTTTAATGATGCGTATTTTCCGAATTCCTAATCCTAATTTATTCCTTATGCATGTACCATTACAATAATTCTATAAATGCTTAAAGATATTTCTAAGGAAAACATTTATTTTTTATTTCTTTAAATTTCATATGAATTCATATGCCCAACTACATAAAGTTATCCCGTGATCTTTCTTGATACAACATCCGTCATGAGAGACTAAATGGTGTCAAGTCATTCAGCAAATATGGAAAATTATGGACAGATTAACATATCACACGAGTTTTTATTGCCATTCGGGGAATTTTCTAAAATCATTTTATACTTAAATGTTTAAAATATGCGACATTTGCCTGATCACCATGATCAGTGTCGATGATGGTGATTAGTTGGTCGTAATCGATATTGGTGATCACTTGTGGGAAGAATACTCTATACTGTTAGACTCATTTTATTTCACTGTATTTAGTGTATTTAATATATACTTTTATTTAATAATTGTATCTTGAAATTTTTGTCAGGAATATCTGTTTAATTCAGGAAATGGTATGAAATATCACGTATGCAAGAGGTAATAAACATATGAGCCAGAAAATGAGATGGGAGACAGAGCATTTCAGAAAATTTCTGCCTGCTATTAAATATCATTTACTATGACTTCCAAAAGATATTGTGTCATTAATGTCCTAATTTTTGCAGGACGGTTTAAATATTTTCGTTGGAAACAATGTTAACATTATTTCCGTTGTTGTCAATGTTGCCAATATCCATTTCCCAATTCGGCGAAACGCAACAGTACTTGCCTTCGAACAGCATGGTACTGACGTCTTCTCAATATCAATCCCTTAACTCTCCCCATTGATGGTTACCAACTGACCTTAATAACGTTATTGGCGCCTTCTTGGTGTCTTATTATGGCCTATTAGAATTTATCTTAATTCAATACAGCACTTACATGGAAATCATAACATCCAAATTTCATGTTATCTTGATGGCCCGACACATGCTTTTCCATTTTTACATGACGTCTATTGAAGTTAATAAAAATAAGTTTTTAGCATTTTCATCCCAATTTTGTTATGTTAGTTGAGTTCCTTATTTTTTACAATGGTAACTTTGGCGATGAATGACTGTGATCAATGACGGAGAATGAGCATATCAATGGGAGGACCAATGAACATATTCCCTTTATAGAGTTTCCGTATATATTTACGGTGGATATTTGTCCGCATTTCATATTCTCTGTTAATAATTGCTCTAGAACTCGGGGAATTATGATTTATTCTAGAATGGCGGTACGATTTCGAAAAAGTAAAGTTGTTAGAATTAAAAAATAATACTATGGCACACATAATAAATCCCATTTTACGCCTCTAATTTAGTTCTATTTCATTAAAATTTACTAGGGAAGGAAGAATGCATCTAAAGCAAAACATTGACAAAATCAATACCCTTAATGTTTGTTTATGAAAAGTGAATAATAACAAAAGTCTTAATTAATACTATTTTTAATCCCTAGCAAGTAAAAACGATGGATATTATTTTATATCTAAAACAATGAAATATTTCTCTCAGCTGCACTTATATAATACACAATGGTCGACTAAGAGGAAGGATCAGTCATACTATATGAAGCTACAGTGAAACGCCTGAAAAATGTTTGAACGGAACAGATAACATTGTGACATGTTATCGTTTTATATATCATCGATTGTTATGAAAAATTGAATCTTTTCTTCGATTGGTTCACTAGTCGTCCTTTATGATACTTTCATTGCGTATCCGACCTGAATTTGGTGCTTGTATTCTCAATGTTCTGGTTAATTTGCACCGGTGAAGTTTTCTAAATAAATTTATTCTGGAATATACTCTATGAGCTACAAGGGATTCTTGTTCCACGATTTTAATTAACTGTACTCTGCTCTCTGTTTCACAACGGCAATTTAATTAAAAACTAGCACATCTTTTACTCTCTTTTATTCAAATCCAGAATCAAAGTTTTTCGGAACTTGAATTCCTGAATCAAAGAGTTATGGGATTTTTCATTACTTTTTTACTGAATATTTATCCATTTCTTCAAATGTTTCTTATTTTCCTTGTTCATCTATAACTAATTCTAAACAAAATAGCTGCTAATTGATTCACCGATGAAAAAATGGCCCAAATGCTCTGTCAAAATTACTTGATTTTGCAGTACTCACGTCACTTTCTTTAGTTCAAATCCAGAATCAAAGTTTTCCGGAAAAATTCGGCGTCAGGCCTGACCAAAGAGAAGTAGCATTTCCATTTCTCTTTTCCCTTTATGATTTTCAGCATGACCGCATGAGAATACCATTTAAGAATGTACTGCTCGTTACAGTATTGCTTGCTCCGCTTTCTTTAATTTTATGATTCCCCTTCCATCCCTCGTCCCTCTCTGTAATCGGAACCTTCCCGCTGCCTGCAGCGTCGTGTCACATTGCCTACCTGCTTTCTTGGAGGAGGAGACCATTGTATGTTGCTGACCGATGTGGTAGTGGAATTTCACTTGTCTTACTTGTCATATTCTCGTTTGCTCGCTATCAAGTAAATTTTAGTCACATTCTAAGGTACGTGTGTTTGTTACTTAATGGTAAATTTATTAGCATTCATGTAAGGAAAAGGGTTTTTGCATGGATGTACACGCCACCATGGGTATAGATTAGAATTAATATGCTAATTTGGCATGTTATTTTGTTCTCTTTTGACGGGTGGTGACTTAACACCCCCCGCCACACCCCCTTGCGGCGGCTTGCGGGGTATTATGTAAATGTATACAACAGTTTGAAGCGCGTTAGTGAACTCTCAATGAAGGATTTCCAAATATTCCTTAGGAGATATTACTCTGCCATACTTAGATGGCAATATCAATGAGTAATTGTATAAATTTAGTTTAATTTCAAAGTTAAAATTAATGTTTCGGAAAGTTGAATTAATTATAATTATCTTTTAAAATGTTACAATTGATACAAAAACTCTGCAAAAAATAATAAATAAATAATCCCTTTTATTGCGCATATTGGGTGTGAAATTGATTCTCTTAGTTACATTTTTTATTGAATCTGGATCTAATACTACCTTGTTCAAAAAGTTCCCGGAATAACCACCCTGTGGCGCTCCCATCGTTTCGATTTGAGTTCTGTTTTTTTTTGTTAAATTGGTACATCTGTTGTTGATATTCCCTTTAAATCTTAGTGTCATAACTTGACATTTGCAAAAGTTACGTAGCCAAGAGTACATCTATCTCTGTGTGTGTTGGCGATTTTTTACAATTGCAGAAATGGATTTAAATTTGCAACAACGAACTTGTATTAAATTTTGCGTAAAAAACGGATTTAGTGGCGCACGGACGTTGGAAATGTTGGAAAAGTGTTTCGGCAACGATTCTCTAAAAAAACGGTCGTTTACCAGTAGCACGAGCGGTTCAGAAGTGGTCGTGAGTCAATCGAAGATGATGAACGCAGTGGCAGACCATCGACATCGAAAGTCGGTGAAAAAATTGATAAAGTAAAAGAAATGTTGGTCAATAACCGCAAACTAACCATCAGAGAAATAGCGGAGGACTTGAACATTGCCTATGGATCCGCCCAAGACATTGTGGTTAATGATTTGGGTTTCCGTCGTGTAGCAGCAAAGTTGGTGCCAAAAGACCTCAATTTCATGCAAAAAAGAGACCGTGTTGACGTCGCAAAAGACATGATTTGCGAGGCTGAATCCGATCCCACATTCATCAAAAGGATCATTACTGGAGGCGAGACTTGGGTTTATGAGTACGACACGCAATCCAGACATCAGGCAAGTGAATGGCGTTCACCAAATGAGCCGAGACCAAAAAAACCATGTCGTTTTCAGTCAAAAAAGAAGGCAATGCTGACGGTTTTCATGGATTACAACGGTGTAGTGCATCATGAATTTTTGCCAGAAGGCCAGACAGTAAACAAAGAGTATTATTTGGGCGTTATGAGACGTTTGCGTGAAGCAATTCGCCGAAAGAGACCAGAAATCGTCGCACAGTGCGTCGAGACCGTCGCACAGTGCTATCATTATTCGTAATTTTTTGACGAAAAATGCAACAAATACCATCCAACAGCCACCGAATTCACCTGATTTGGCTCCCTGTGACTTCTTTCTGTTCAATCGAGTTAAAAAACCATTACGGGGAACGCGTTTTAGCAGTCGAGAGGAAGTAATGGAAAAATCGCAGGAAGCACTGATGGACATACCGAAAACCGAATATAAAAAATGTTTCGAGGAATGGATCAAGCGCTGGCATAAGTGTGTTGCAGTCGATGGGGATTACTTTAAAGGGGACAATATAGATTTAGATGAATAAACTTGTATTTTTAATTTTCTGAATAAATTCCGGGAACTTTTTGATCAAGGTAGTATTGCAAAGGAAAAATTTACGGCTCGTTTTTCCTTCCTTCCAAAAAATGTCACACACTTTCTATCTCTGTAGAAAACACCGCTACGTATGAGTAAAAGGTCAAAATTTAACTTTAGGCGACGGAAATAGGTTGAAAAACCGTGAATGGCTTTTAAAACTTAATTAATATCCAAAATTGGACTTATTAGTGGAAGGCACGGTCACAGAACTTTGTAAATTTGGCAAAGGAAGTTGGTGAAATTCATTTAATTTTACCACGACATCTGTGAAGAGCCAGCGAACAAATGGCATGGACGGCTGTAAAGAAGGCTTTGGAAGGCCGTTAGCTGCACTATCTAGGTCACATCTTTTGGTCAGCTAATTTCCCGCGATCGTTTCTTCTTCCGAGTCATTATGGTTGCATCGCAGTGCTTAAACTTTTAGTTGAGTCTAGAAGAGTTCATTCTTTTCGGAATTCCCCAGTACGTGGCTCGTCTTCATTTGCTAGACGAATGGAGAATATAAGAAAATTGTCCTTAAGAAAACTACGTTCAGACCCATGTCTGCGTGTGCAGTTTTAATGGAAGTATCAGTGCCCTAAATATAAAGTATTTCTTTTAAAATGTGTCATAGATTTGTTCATGAGACTAACTGATTACGCATAAGATGCATAAACCTCTCTATTACAAATTACTTACCTTTGTTGAACCATTCTGCATCGAAGTAGACTCCTTCTACTTTCAGAACTTCCAGGTGAACGATCAATATCATTTGCTAATTGTGTTTCCTCGAGATATTTATCTGTTCTTCGTATCAGGGCCACTTCCCCAATGAAAAAGTAAAAATCACACAATAATTACTCTCTGTGTCCTGATAATAATGTCAATGTGTGGGCATAAAATAACAAAAACTAACTGATTATGTTCGATTTCATTTTAAGTAACATCTTATATTTCAACTTACACTTTTCAAATGAATTTCGTAATAATTGTCATTCGAAAGGACATGCAATGCCGTTGTGTGCGTAGAATGGCTCGAGCCGTTTTATGCATAACGTGTAAATTTCTGTTTATTTCTGTTTATGATGCCTACAATATCGTATTTCGTATGGCGTAAGTAGGAAACGCACAATTCAAATTAGTAAATTATACTTTCGCAGATGCTAGATGAAACTTTTTTCGTGTCAAATAACCCGAGGATCAATCAAATCGATCAATCGTGAAGATTCATGCTTCAAAGGAGTATTGAAGAACTTTTTTATTGGGAAAGAAATTCTGATATACATTTGACTTGCATTAAAACCCTAAGTAAATTTACATTTGGATATCTTGTAAGATTCAAATGCTTAATATATTGAAATTGAACGGACCCTGAAGTTACAACATTGCGTCTCGTTCGGTCCTGTGAACTCTGCAATCGATACCGCTGCATTTTTATAATTCAGGACCAGCATTTTTTATCATTCCACCAATTCACTTATAAGTAGGCTTTTATCATGCGCAACTGAACAGTAAAATATAGAAAATAAATGCCTCAGAACACCTGTAATTAGAAACTGGATAGACAAAACGCCGAACAAAAGAGAGAATAGGAAAAGGGGAAAAAATCGAGATTTTTGAGATACGATCTGAACGAGATAAATGGATTTTCCTCCTTCCATCATCACTTTGAAGAGAAGGAAAAATTGTCTGGAGGCCTCAGGATGAGTGGAGAAGAGTGAAAGCGAAAGCAATACACCGTGAAACCAGCGGCGGAACATCTTATCCAGAGCCCTCCACTCTCAAATACATGTTAGCTTTCGGTCTCCTGCAATGTCCGGGAACTACCCAAACTGTTCTCTCTTCAACCTATGCATATACATACATTTGACAGCAACAAACAACACAAGAACACATAAAAGGAACACTCATACGTTTTTCTTGATAATTTCAATGGAATTGAACTCCGTCGTCATCCGAAGATTCGCTAGGACTGACTGTTGAACTAGGGGAGGTGAAACATGTGTGTGACAGAGAGAAGGGGAAGGTCGAAAGGAAGAAAGAGTGGTGAGGAAGAGGTGAAAGAAAGGCTTGTGGAAAAGGAAAGGGAGAAGGGTGGCCAGATGGGAGCGGAGAAAGAATAGGAGGGGGAGGGAGGATGTGAAAATAATGCACAAACAGAAAAGAAAACAAAATTCGTTTGACCACAGATACTAAAACATCCACGGTCCAGGTGTCGACTTGCAAAGTCGTCATAAGGGCTTAGCTATACAAAACCCTGGACAAGAATAACACAATAGATGCCCGGACTCTGACCACAATTTAGTTGTTATGAAATGCAACGTCCGTTTCAAGAAGATAAGGCAAGGGCGGCGGGTTAGGAAATGGAATTTAGAAGCATTAAATGGATTAACGAGGAAGGAGTATCAGAAGGCTGTAGAGCAAATGTTGGATGACGCTAAAGAACTGAGTACTATCGAATAAAAATGGGAATGTATCAAAAAAGGGATATTGGAAGCCGCTAAAGACACTATAGAAACCGTTAACGGGAAAATAATAAGGAAACCATGGGTAACGGATGAGATGATTGCAAAGATGGATGAAAGAAGAAGATGGAAAAACGTAAGCACAGAGTTAGGCAAAATGAAGTACAAAGAGTTAAACAATAAATTGAGAAGGGCCACAAATAAAGCAAAAGAAGAATGGTGGAAAACGCAATGCAAGGATATGGAAAGTTTACAGAAGAATGGAGAAATTGGTGCGCTATACAGCAAGGTTCAGTTATTATCGGGAAGTAAGAAGGCAAGATCTGTGCTAACAGTTAAAGATAAGTGGGGTAAGATAATAGTTGAACCAGGAAAAATCCAAGAGAGATGGAAGGAATATATAGAAACACTGTATGGTAAAGAATTTAGGCCGACAAAGTTAGACATAGAAAAGGAACATGACGTAGAAGAAGATAGCTTAGGTCCAGGCATACTCGACGATGAAATAGAAAGAACATTAAAGGAGATGAAAGCAAATAAGGCTGTGGGGGTGGACAACATTCCTGTAGAAATGTTGAAATGGTTAGGAAAAGGTGGGAAGAAGGCCATATATGGACTGATCCGTAGTATCTGTGAGGAAGGTATCTGGCCGGAAGATTTTGTGAGATCGGTGTTAGTTCCTATTCCAAAAAAGGCAAAGGCTTCGTCATGTGAGGATTACAGAACAATAAGTTTGATATCCCACGCAGCTAAAGTTATTCTCAGGATCATCAACAAAAGAATAGAGAGTAAGGCAAATGATAACTTAGGGGATGATCAGTTTGGGTTCAGGAAAGGAAGAGGTACGCGTGATGCCATTGCAGTAATGAGATCACTAGTCGAGAAAAATATAGAATACAATCAGGACGTTTTTGCCTGTTTTGTAGATTTCGAAAAAGCGTTTGATAGAGTAAATTGGGAAAAATTAATGCGTGTATTGCAGAAAATAAGAATGGATTGGAGGGACAGGAGACTGATCCGCAACCTGTACATGTCTCAGACTGCTCAGGTACGAGTGGGGAACGGAGAGTCCGGATGGGCAGTGTTAGGAAGAGGTGTAAGGCAGGGTTGCCCAATGTCACCGGTACTGTTCAACGTATATGTAGAGGAAATGATTAAAGAGGCATGGGAAGAACTGGAGGTAGGAATGAAAGTCGGAGGGGAATATGTAAAATCGGTTAGGTTTGCTGATGACCAAGCATTAGTTGCTCAGTCAGCCAAGGGGTTGCAAGCATTGTTGAGTGAATTGGAGGTTCAGTGCGATAAATATGGGATGAGAATAAATATTAATAAAACAAAGGTTATGCGATTTTCCAGAAAGAAAAAGGCTAAGCTAAATATTAAAATAGGCGGGGAAAAAATAGAGCAGGTAGAACAGTTTACATATCTCGGAAGTGTTTTGGACCAACACGGTCAAAGTGGTAGGGACGTAAGGAGAAGAATTGCGCTAGGCAAGGAGGCTTTCTCAAGGAGGAGGGAGTTGATGACGGGGACGTTGAGTAGGGATGTTAAGACAAGACTCGTAAAAACTCTGATATGGAGCGTAGCTATGTACGGCGCGGAAATGTGGTCCCTGAAGCAGGAGGATAGACGTAGATTGGAGGCTTTTGAAATGTGGGTGTAGAGAAGAATGGAGAAGGTGAAATGGACCGAAAGGAAAACAAATGAGGAAGTACTAGAAATGGTGGGGGAGGAGAGGGGTTTGTTGAGAGAAATCCTATGGAGGTAGGAAAAATGGATGAAAGGCGTATTGAGCGGTAGTGGAATGTTGAAGAGGGTAATAGAGGGGAGAATGTTGGGCAAGCGAGGTAAGTGTAGGAAGAGGATAGGGATGTTGGACGGGATGAAGGGAGGAAAGAAGTACACCGAGATGAAGAGGGACCTGATATAGATTAGTTTGCTAAGTGGGGAGTCACAAAATGTTTATTTGATAGTTGTGTCCATCCAAAAACCTACCTTAACCGGTAGATTACCTAATATATATATATATATATATATATATATTGGATATTTACGTATATACAATATATATATACAATATATTATATATATATATATATATATATATATATATATATATATATATATATATATATATATATATATATATATATATATATATATATATATATATATATATATTGGATATTTACGTTTCGACGGCACGGCCGTCGTCTGATGACGACGGCCGTGCCGTCGAAACGTAAATATCCAATGTAAGTGTCCTTCTTTTATGTTTCTATGTGTGTAGTGTTTTTTGTGTTAGTGTTTGTGTGTATATATATATATATATATACATATACATTTAACATTTGAAGGGCACAATAGAACACAGAATAAAACAGATAACACGTATAAGAATACTCACATTGTAGATTGTTTGAGCTTTCGCCTACTCCGAGGCCTTCTTCAGGTCAGACCTGATCTGACCAAAGTCCTGTACCGTCCAAAGGTTATATTGCTCTCGTGAGTACTTCCGCATCATCGATATATATATATATATATATATATATATATATATTATATATATATATATATATACATATGTATAACACTCTTGTCACGTTTGTGAATATCCCACGGGTTTTCACAATAATATGAATGGACTAGTCGACACAAACACAGAAACTCATAAATGAGAGACTCATTGGGTCTCGTATTTTTGGTGGTTTTTGGGGGTGTTTGGTAGTGGTGGGGCACCTTTCTACAGAGGAGTTCGGAACAGAACTCTCCTACCTCCTCTTGAGAAAGGTGGTGGCACCACCGAAAATTCGAGACCTTGTGAGTCTTTCTTTTGTGTTTCTGTGTTTATATATAAATATATAATTTTATCTACATCATTTAAAAATAAAAAAATATGTATACATTTAAATATATATATATATGTATATGATAAATATATATTTTTTATATATATTTCTCTACACACACACACATTCATGCACACGCACGTGAGTGTAAGTTTATCTTTACCTGTCTTTAACGCGCGCAAAACATGCGCAATCCTAAAGACGCACAAAAATAGGTTAAGAGAGGCAAAGAAAAAATACCAGTGAAGGAGTTAAGGGAAGGTAAGAGAAGGGTTTAGCGATTTTAAGGGTCTCCGTAAGTATGGTTATAAATGCTCATGGAGGGACCGGCAACGCCGCAGACGGCGGGCGAGAGAAGCACCGGTTTCGCGGCTCTTGGCGTTGCGATCATGCGTGCGCGCCATGGGTTGGGAGGGGAGGTGGCCACCCCTCCACTCTCTGCCCCCTCCCGGTCTTCCCTCCCCTCCCCCGGGTGAATGCCGGCCGCTCCGACGAGACCGCCCCTCCATCGAGCTCCGCAGTCGCTTGTCGGAGGGAGGCGGTATAACTTGGCTGTAGTTCCCTTATTCGAAAGCTGTGGTCGGTTGTGTTTTAAGTTTTCCGAGTCGGCTCTCCTATATCGCCCAGGAGTCCCTCTTTGACCTGCACGCTATTGTCTGCGCGGGATATCATTGCGCCGTGAAGGGGTGGAGGGCAAGGATTAACTCGGGTGACACCATCGTCGCCCGGCCCCATTTGTCTTGTGGATATGTGAGAAAAACAGTGCGCTCCCCGGCCCTTCTCATTCCCCCCGCACCAACTACCGTGGGTGAGGATTCCTCGCCGGGTTTCCAGCACGTTGACAACCAACACTGTCTGATTTATGTGTCCTTCGTAGCTGATACGAACGTGGACCACCGTGGTGTGATCATCTTTAAAAGATATATGAGTGAGTGTCAATTGGACGTTAACAAGTGTGTAGATCGATGTGTTTTACTGTAAAACAATTAAGGATTACTTAATTGGACCGCAGAGTCACTCTTAAGTTTTCCCGCCTTTGTTAATCCACGGTGCTGAAACTTCTAATTCACCGTCGAGGCCGGTGAAACTTAAACGTATCTCAAGTATTCTAATACATTCCTTGACTGTGGAAGTGATTCATGTGAATGGGCAAGGTGAACCAATTTCCGTGCACTTGGATTTTCGAAAGAATAAAGAACAAAAAATTGGTCCCATTTGCTTGAGGGATGAGAGGTGTGCTGTGAGAAGGCCGATTCACTTATCTGCTTGTAGCCACCTTAGAACGAACTCTCCTTTTTGATTCGAATCGACTCCTTTGGTTTTTGACTGCACCTTTACCTCAGAAAAAGTCCTCCTGTAAGACCCCAGTTGGTATATATTTGGTGCAAGTTGCCCCAGGTCCTCCATTTCGTTCAGAGAGCAAAGGATTTTGAAAAGAAGACAATTTATTTCTTCTTTGGTGTTATGTCAGACCTTAACCTGCTAATATAAGAAACCCGAGCGGTGGCACGAATGTCATGGCAATTTTGTGAAACCGTCTCAGCTTGTTCTTCGTGTTACGTTTCTCGTGATAGATATGAGGAAGTGATGTAGAAATATATGATAGAATAAATATAATCATACCCTTTCACGGAATAGTGGCATTAGTGACAGGTAATATTAATTATAATACCCATGTTGTGGAGTGTTCCGTATTTGTAGCGCTGTCTAAACGTACTCTAGAGTGTTATCTATTAGTGAATTTCCCATTATTTCTTCACCACGTCTGAAATTACGTACAGCAGTGGTCGGAGGCATTATCACTCAAAGTGATGCCCTCCTAATAGGATTGATTGAGAAATAGACCGGAGCCATGTGTTGAAATTCGACTGTTGACCACATTTATGCAATGTTCTATTCATTGGTTAAATGTTTTCTCAAGTTTCATCCATATATATATATAAATTAATTTTCATGGAGATGTAGGAACTCATTTCTCGTCTATTGCATAACCTTTCTGCGGATATTCGAAGTACTTGTAATCAATGATAATGTTATCTAGTTATCTTGTTTCTTAAATAGTATTCGAAATTCGAGAGGGGAGTGAATGCCATGTACTGTCTTAGTCTCACTTGTGAACGACCCTAAATCATTGGCACTGTGGAATCCAAAACACAGTATGTTAAATAGTGAATAAATATAATAAGCTCCGCCTAAATTAGCATATCATAAAAATGTTAGTTGTTCTTTAATCCACTGGAATTACTTCGAGCAATCATAACTAGGAAAACGTCCAACAAAAGAGTCTCTGAATGGTGGATTATCCTTGCTGTTTCTTCCCAGGATTCCTCCGAGAGTTCGCTCCAGAGGGAAATTGAGTGTCATTTCATCGAAATTCGAGCCTTCGGAAGGAGGGAAGTGACTACAAGTCTTGTTTTTGAGTGCCGTTGTCCTTTACCGAGTCCCGCATTCCTTCTCCTGGAATGCAAAGGAAGAGGGCATAAAAGCGTAGTTGTGTGTGTCAGTTCGTCGACTTTCCCCGAGGAAGAGTAGCGGCCCTTCCTCGCCGCTCACCCTGCGGCACGGTACCCTTGTCCCAGTGGCGCGCGTACCCCCGTGTCGCCGGAGTCACGGGCCCGCCCCTGCGCCCACCGCCCCTCATCTCCACCGCCAAGATGACGACCGGCCAGCGGAAATTCACCGCGGCCTCCTCCGCCCTGCTCTTCCTCCTCGCCGCCTCCGTCAATTGGATTTCTTCAGTATCAGGTAAGCCGGCTTCCTTTTCTCTCCCGACACCAAGAGCATGATATTTACCGTCCTCCATACAGTTTTGAGTACAAATATTCATTATGACCGTTTAGTACGCACGCTTGACTGGGACCATACCCGTCTCATTAGGGCCTTGTCGGCATTTCGAAATATGAGCAGCAACCAAATTCTGTTGACCGATTACTTCCATTATTTTATAGTAAAATTATTGAGATGTTTTCATTGTTCAATTTATAAATGGCTAATTAGAGCTATAATCAAACTGATTGAAGGTGAAGGAAATAGGAAGAGAAAAATGTAACTTTTTCCCATTTAATTTGGTGAAGGTATAAAGTAATATTAGGAAGTTGTTCGCTGGATTTGATGCCTGCTGTCAAGGCATCAGTTTACTCCTGCTGGAATATTCCTCCGAAATTTACAAACACACGTCAAGTGATTTTCAGTGTTTTAAAAGTATTCTTAATCGTCTCATATATGACACATGGACACGCTGTGATGGCATCTGGATCCACTATCCTAGATGAGTGATTTTCACTTGCTGCGGTGTCAGAGCCAAGGATGGCGTACGTCCCAACATAACTAACGAACATTTTCATAGAAGATAGATTCTCTGTCTATGATTTAAATGTGATATCAGGATCTGCGAGAAGTGTCAAAGCGTTGGTAAGAAGTCGAACGAAATGGACAATTTATTAAATATAATGTTGATCGTCGATACCAAATGCATTTTGCTAGGAAAAGTGCCGTGAGGAGTGTATGGTAAAAATTATCGCAAATGATTTTATTTCTACAAAAATGGCAAAGGAACGATTGAATTTGCTTTCGTCTAGTAAAAACCACAGTTGTGGTACCCTCACTGAAGTAATTCAATGGACGGCGTTTATTAATTACCAGCAAATGGCGATATTTTTACGTGATTGAGGATGTCCTTCATTATTTAAATCTCATTAGAAAACTGCATTTTAGATTATTACTTCTCTTTGTGCCCATGCGAACAATGGCAAACATTTAAATGGTAACCTAAGCGTATTTCTTAAAATCCTTCTCAAAATAGTGAAAATAATGATGGTACAATAACAATATATTCAAATTGAAAGATGTATTCTCGTATGAATTACCTAAATATAACAAATGATTTTTGCTTTTACTGAATGTATCTAATACGCCTAAAATCTACGTTAAATAAATTAATCATAATAAAGTATTGGCGACAGCTGTACAATATATGCTTATGGTAATAACTTGTAACCAAAATTTCCTCAATACTTATAGGATGTAAGTATTTCACGCAAAAAAAGGATGAAATTCATTCAGTCTGTTCACGATTTAGTTCATTATATTCGAAAACATGGACGTATCGTTTATGTTTTTAAATCATTTGGAATGAGATAAGAGAAATACCTTTGACTGACAATTAGCATATTTTCTTTCTAAAAGTCAATTGCCATCTGATATTCACCTTTTGTCGACAG
Organism: Hetaerina titia; assembly: GCA_037158775.1. NCBI lineage: Eukaryota > Metazoa > Arthropoda > Insecta > Odonata > Calopterygidae > Hetaerina > Hetaerina titia. Next base: position 1,009,822 of record CM073777.1, read on the forward strand.
TGTTATCTGATTAACTCCCATATCGCTTATCATTTACTCCATATCGGAAAGAAGACAATCATTCCATCGACACCCTGTGCCATGCGTACTGTTGTTATGTGAATTTCATGCCGAACCCACTTCAGGGGCCACTATTACCTGAAAAATATTTGCCCCAGTACGTTGGTACATACAACGTGTTTGCCGCTTGGGGAGATTCTGCGGGATTGACATAGGACGTCCAGAATTCCTGGAAATAAATTAAGGTTTGATATGATGCTCTTGATAGAAGGGAATATTTCTGGTTGTCCTATTCTACCATTCCCTTGGATACAATAGAGTAATCAAACACATTTCTTACTTCACTAAAATTATTTTTTAAGGTGATATATATTAGAGGGGAATCCGAATCCGGATTACCTAATGCTACGTAAAGCACATCATGCAGTTTGACACGTACGTGTAAGCTTACCGGTAGCGATTGCTTTGGTTTTTTGGACGACTCGTATTCATTGTGAAATAGCCGGGTTCTGCCCGTGATGGAGGCTTGTTATATATTTCTTTCAAAATTCCATTTGGGTGTCGCATGAGCATCACTTTGATCTCTGTACTCTGTCCGTGGTTACGTTTTGATTTATTTGACCCCCGACCTTTTGCGGCCTTCCGATAAGAGTAGGTTTCGCACATAAGCGGGCTTACTCTCCATCATTGCACGGCTCGGTAAGGTCCCCTTTATTCCCAAATAATTCCTGGGGATAAATTTACTTTGTGCCAAGAGCTTCTTCTACCTTGTTTTACAATCAACAATTCTTGGTTGGAGAATAATTCGAAAATGTGTGTAGTAGATTGGCCAAGTTTGAATATTAATAAATTTTCTATGTAAAAGTAAGCGTCATTTCCAGCGACAGATTCAGCTCCAAATTCATTTCTGACAATTTTGAAGTTCGGTCGGTTCGATCGATTAGCACAATGCACCCACAGTCACGATATAATGGAGTTAAACACGGACTCTGTCCAAATTATTATCATTTTTCTATTGCTATGTTTTCTGAGGAATATTTCTATTCTTCTTCATAGACAAAAAATGTCGTCCTTTTAACAAAGTGAAATAGTATTATTCCGAAATATTTGGTAGTCTAGTTTAATAAAATTGGTGTAGTTATGGTCATCTTTCCACTAGGAATTTTATTTTCCAAGTTGTTGGAAGAATCACTTGCGCTGTCGCAGTGAATTTTAGAAAGCTCGATTAGCAGTTTTTCAAATGAATATCTGTAATGATAAATTATTCAGAAACTTGTTAGAATTATTAAAGTACATATGCTATATAATAGTGTTTTATTTAGCAAAATGTTTTGAAAATTATTTTTAAAGGTTTGCAGTTCACACCTAAGTAATAGTGATATCCAACTTATGACCATTTTGCAAATGTTGTTAAAAATATCCCCATGCACCAAGGTCTTGAATTTAAAGAATTAGTCAATGGTCAACATTCTCAGAGAGAATTTCTACATCTCCAAGGCATCAAGATCTCAGCAGGAATGCAGTCGGCTTGGATATTCAGTTTGAGGATCTTTTATCATAAAGGATAATTTGTATCGCATATTGCGTACTTTTTCTCTCAAAAGCATTGATGAAATAAAACGTAATCATCATAATTAGGTAAAATTCAATTTGAAAATGCAACATTGTTTTTAACACGGACACACTAGAGAATGTCCTCCAAATTCTTTACTTACGTTTTACTTTTTAAAATCTCCAGAATAGTGGCATAATCTCCATCAGTACCGTATGTGGTAAGGTGTTTAAAATAGGTTGTATTTTCGACTAATTGTTTCTCTTAGCTCAGTGTATCACTTTGCTTCAAAAAGTGCCTCGAAATTTAAGTGTGTGATAGTATTCAGTGTGTAAATCGTGCTTCTATATCTACTCAATTGAATATTACACTATGTTTTACCGTGATGTGTGTTACTGAACGTATGGAGTTGTAAAGTGCTCGTTGGATAATAGAAAGAAAACGACTTAAAGAATGTATTTTATTTGCGAAACATCACAAGAGTGTTACTGCTAGAATACTTTCGTTCCAAATTCGGAGACATTGATTTCTTTAAACACAATATGAGGATGATTCGCATTCCAGTTCTGTTAGCAGAGCGTGAGGCTTGTCTCATTCCCTCCTATTCCGGATCCAGTGAATATATGCCTCGGAAGTTTTGGTGACGTGGTTATGAACAAGTGGGTAGAAAATATTTCTCTGATGCATTTTAGATATTTAATCTTTCAAATAAGCTGGGAGGAGAGAAAAAATTTCGGAACTTGCCTTTGTGCGAATAGTTCTGAAAGAGCAGAGTCTGCTAGAGAAAGTACACAGTTGTGGGATTTTGTTTTTCTTTCTCTGAATTGTCTGTCTCCTCAACAGTTCATAAGCAGTTTCGGCGTTTCTTTTATTTATGGTGTCATCTATATCTTAACAGCTGATTCCAGATCAATCTCTATTGGCCTTTTGCACTATTTTATGATTTGGTGTAGTTGTTTGCGAAGAATTTTCTCAGTGCCATTGGATTCGTGTATATTCTTATTGTCCCTATCGGTGTTCTTATTTGTGCTGTTATTCCTTGCCGCTTAATGTTCGGTGCTGTCTCACGAATTTCTCATCTGGTACTTTGGTTATGACATATGATTTTATTTTAACCAAATTTTTTTTAATAGGCCATAACTGATAGAAAATACACTTGAGAAAGTAAAACGTACCAAATTGGAAAGAAATCATCAATATTTTGTTATTCCTGAAACTATATTCTTATGGCAGGTTATAAGAGTACGTGTGAGTCTAATGAGAATACAGTGGATGAATGCAGAAAGCTACCCGAAAATATATTTCGTGGAGCATACACGGCATTTATGCTAGCTCTAGATTCATTGTCTCGAAATACAAGAGGCACAGTATCACAGAAAAGCATATGGTAGTTATTTTATGAACTGTAATATACTGGATTTTTTTCATTTTTGAAATTACGGTTACCGCCCCTAATGAGAGCTACTACTATCTGTAAATTACTGTGTTATCCTCAAACGCCCGATTTTCGATAGTGGCCACGCAATGCATTTGGTTAATGTGCATTCTGAATTTATTGCAACCATTTCTCTTTCTTGAGGAGGAAACGTCTCCCCTATGCTATTAGAACAGGTTCCGGGAAAACCTCATTCTTTTCTTGTTCTGAATGGAAAATAATCAGGTTACAACAATGCAAACGAAAAATAGAAGCTACAATAAACAAAGGAGTAAGATAAGGATGACTCCTCTAGCCAGCAAACGACTTACTGGAAAAGCCATTAAAGAAACACAAGAGTTGGGCATATAAGGAGCCAGTTTAAATTGAGAAGGAATCAACATGCTATGGTTTGAAGATGACATCGCAGTAGTGGCGCAAACGTGAGAGGACCTGTAAGTGACTATAAGTGCTGTGGATGGGTTAGTGGGGGAATATAATGTGAACATCAACAAGAAGAAAACTGAAATCCTTTTGTGTGGATAAGAGAAGCTGAAGGGGGATATCAAAATTCGATGGGTGCAACTAGAGCTAGTGGAATCCTTCATCTATCTGGGTAGATGAAGGATTCCACTAGCATAACATGGGATGGAAGAAGTTCAACCGAAATCAAGCGATGAATAGCCCAAGCTAAGAACGCATTCGTTAAGAAGAGGCAATAACGAGGTTTGTTAAATGAACGGGAATATTTTCATTTCGCGGGCATGGATTGTCCGGTTGTCAAACTTTTTTTATTATGTTAGTTTACATGCCCCTGAAGTATGATAAAATTTTCCGCTGTTTTCATTGTGGACTTCGTCTGTGATAGCCATTAAGGTTAAACGTGTTTTATGTGCTCGGCGATTTTCGGTTGTTAAAAGAAGTGGATCCAAGAATTTGTGTCAAACTTTGCGCAAAAAATAAAATAAAGTGTAAAAAAGTGTGTGAAGTGTTAACAAAGGCCTATGGTGAGTCTGCTATGAGTAAATCAAGAGTTAACGAGTGGTATAAGCGTTTCCAAGCAGGCCGTGAAGACCTTGAAGATGACGAACGCCATGGACGTCCCAGCATATCAACAATCGATGAAAACGTGGAAAAAGTGAAATAAATTGTTATGAACGATCGCCGAATCACAATAAGAGAGGTTGCTGGTGATGTTGGCATATCAAATGGATCCAATCATGACACTTTTTCTAATGTTTTGGGTATGAAATGCGTGGCAGCAAAATTCGTTCCATAATTGTTGAATTTTCAACAAACACAGCGGACAATGGAAGTTGCTCAGGAGTCACTAAATGAAGTAAACGACGATGCAGAATTACTGAAACGAATTATACGAACAGGTGACGAAACATGGGTCTACGGATATGACATTGAAACTAAGGCTCAATCATCGGCCCAGTGTAGGCATTCTGGCTCGCCAAGACCGGACACGGCTCGACAAGTGCGGTCGAACGTGAAGGTTTTACTCACTGTGTTCTTCGATTTTAATGGCATAGTGCTTCATGAATTCCTGCCGCCAGGTCAAATGGTCAATAAGAAGTACTACCTACAAGTTCAATGCCGTTTGCGTGAAGCAATCCGAAAAAAACGCTAGGATCTGTGGAAAAACAATTTATGGCTTTTGGGCTACGATAATGCACCACCTCACACTTCATTGCTTGTTCGTTAACTTTTGGCCAAAAACAATAGTGTAACGATGCCCCAGCCTCCATATTCACCAGATATGTGTGACTTTTTCCTCGTTCCAAAAATTAAGAGAACCTTGAAGGGGTGTCATTTTACAGCCGTAGATGACATTAAAAGCGCATCGCTGAAAGAACTAAAGACTATCTCAAAGTTCGAGTTTGAGAAGTGTTTCGGGGATTGAAAGAAGCGCTGTCACGAGTTCATAATCTCCAACGAGGAGTTCTTTGAAGATGACAACTTCAATGTATAGGAATAAGGAAATATTATTGTCCGAAAAATTAAAACTCTCTTTATTTTTTTAACACACTTCGTACTTTGCTCAAAGAACCTAAAGCTGGAAATAAGGAAGCAATTAGTCAAGACTTTCGTGTGGAGAATGGCGCTCTACGGTTCCAGAGACTGGGAAAATTGGTAAAGTGGACCAGCGAAGAATAGGAGCTTTTGAAACATGGTGCTGGAAGAGAATGATGAAGATTCAATGAACAAACAAAGTAAGGAATGAGAAAGTATCAAGAACAACAGAAGAGGATAGGATCTTATGGAGAACTCTATGCCAATGAATAAATAAATGGATTAGACACACATTGAGGCAAAATGATTTGATTAGGAATATGATGGAAGGAATAAATAGTAGGGAAGATTCCGCGAGGAAAACCAAGAGATATCTACATAGGATAAGTTAAGAAAGTCGCAAAGCAGGGAGGATATCAGGGATTGAGGAAATTGAAAATAAATAGAGTAGACCAAGGTCTGCATTAAACCAATCAGAGGATTGAAATGCTGATGATGATGATTCAAACACTGATTACTTCGGGCACTGTAAGCTTCTTCGCCTCCTAATCTTCCGTCTGTCTAATCGCCTCTGTACTCTCTAATTGTCTTCCTATAAGTTCAAATTAAGATATTTCAAAGGAATGGGGAGTTCTGCGCCCTGGGATCATCTTCCTCCACGTAGTCAGAGATGGGGAAATTTTCCCTCACAGTGCCACGAATAGAGGACGCACTAACTCTCAATTCCAAATTAACACATGTTCATGGGCTACTATGTTCCTCAGAGTATTATTGCAGACAAGTTTCGGGAAATAATGCACTGATACCGTTCAAACCATAGTGCCAAGTTCAATTAGTTGTCGGAGAAAAGCGTTGCGCAATCATTACAGTAGGCGTAACGACAAAAATTGGGAGCCTTTCCAATTGGGCTGGGTTAGCATGGATGGATTTAACCACCCAGTCTTGTATACCCTGGGTAAGGGGACCATCATATCTCTCTGGATTTCTCCCGCATTGCCCGTTGCCTATCCCAGCTGATTTTCATTTTGAACTTCCATCTAAAAATAATTCTTAGGCCTCCGTTAAGACGCCCAAGTCGAATACGATCACTCTCTTCCTGGCGGATTTGGTCAATAACACTCGCTCGTCGTCGCTGTATTCCGCCCTCTAAAGTGTAAAATGATGAAACAAAAAGGGGTTTTCCCGTGCTTATTCAAGGGACAAACATTCACAAAACAAGAGGAGTAAAGGAACTTCTCAAAGGAATAAATAACTTGGTGGACTTTTCCACGGAGGGAAAATACATCCAATCGGTGTAACTACCCATCTTTGGGAAAAGTTTATTATTCAGCTCCTAACCACTTCCTCAGTGATGAATTTTAAATAACATTTAATACTCAGAGAGGTCTTTCTAAAATATTAAATAAATAGAAAGACATAATTGAGAGGGAGAACAGAAGTGGAGAGAATAAGGTAGGTGGGAAACCTGTGACGAAGTATGCATTGTTTACACAGAAATAAGTTTTGAGAACCAGATCAAAGACGCATTTCAGAGAAGTTGGGGCAAAATATGGTACCTTCCTAATGGCAAGACAGTTGATAGAAAAGGCACTTAGTTACTCTTTCCTATGAGGCATATTAAGTCTGAAGAAGTTTGCGTGTAGCAAGCCAAGAAGTGGGAGGAGGCGAATGTTTGCTGAATTGACACAGACAAAATAGAGCAGTACACCTCGAGCTGCAGTGTTTGGAAGGCCTACCGCTTGTCGTTTCCTTGCAGCAACGAGTCTAAATGAAGAATTTCATTGGAAATCATGCCGAATATGAAATCTATGAAGTGATAAGGTTTTTACTTTCGATAACTTTCAAAGCTGCTCACATGCATGATTGGGAAATTTTTGCTGTGTACAGACTAAGTGATGAGCGACAGTGTTGCGCGTCAGTGGTGCTGTTACCTGAAGAGTTAACGGACAAATATCAATGATGTCCAAGAACTGGATATCCGTCAGGTCATTTGTCACAAGTCTAGGCCTCAGAAGCTGCGGTCCTTGTCGTGAACATTCGCGCTGTGGCCATTTTTAAACTGCATGTACCACTGCCTCACTGCACCTTCACCTAATATTCCGTTTCCGTACACTTCACAAAGTTTTACGTGAATTTCAAATGGCATTCGGTTTTTTACCAGTAAAAACAATCACAGAACTCGCGAGATTTTCTATTAGAGTGCCCATTTTACCAGTTCGCGTCGAGAAAAGTAGAAGGACCACATTCTACACTTTACCACTGAAGAATTCGTAGGGATTGTATAGACGTTTAGACACCAGGACGATTGCTATGGCTCTAGCCCACCGCCACGCTAGGCCGAAACGTAAGTTATCTTCTGGACTGCGGTAGCATATAATATAAAAATGTCAACTTCCTAACAGAACCCTTTTCCTTCACTCCCTCTCCCCTTGATCTATTCCCATCCCTCATTATCATAGTTCCCTTTGTATGCTCGGCTACCCGTACATGCTTTTGTGCGCACCTAAAGATAGCTTTTCAGTGTTGAAGTGCGTCGTGTATTGCAAAATTGGGATAATAGGAGAGTACATCTACTGCGCCCGCAAGTCGCAGCAAGGGCGTGTGGCGAAGTATGTTAGGGCACCACTCGTAATTAAGAAAGAAAAGAGCACTTACCTAAGTTCTCTATTCTTTATGAATTTCTTCGAATTAGAGCCCTCCATGGTATCCGATATTGCAGCATGACATGCTTCATCCACAAGGGCTTCGATAGGAGCTATTCTTTTTCCACTCTGCTTTTCTTTTCCCGTTTTGGTGTCTAGAAAGTGATTATCGTCGGCTCTTTGATGCTGTTACACTCTGATGTGTGAATTTATCGCTTGTATTCTCAACGTTAGTATTTACCTTAATTGTGTATGAGAAATCACGACTTAGGGCACAGCGTCTCCCGCTGACATTTGCCGAATCAGGAGGTGCGAGAGCGTTCACTATTTGAATATGAGGCTCGCGATAAGTCACTCATCTTGTCCTGCCGTCCAGGAATAAATTGTCAGTTAGTCAATCCTGTGGAGTGGTTAAAAGCGTAGGAATAGTCCTTAACCAGCATTTATTTTTTCTATTACTACATGTGTCCACTCTGCCATCTCTTGAGTAAAATTTTTAATTAATTGGCATGCTATCAGAGTGCGTCGTTTTATTTTGATTTTTAAAAATTATTTTTTTGCCTACAACTTGCCTATGAAAAATGATTCAATCTGCACTACCGCCCAATAAATGTTCAGTAACAGTCCTGGAGAACTAAGGCTTTGTCATGTTACACGAGTGGTGTCAATAATGGAGCCGTCCACATTCAAGTAAATCTCTCTTTGATAATAGACCACCCTTCGACAGAGTTATTTTAAGTGTGATGTCGGATTGCAAGACAGAGTTAGTGATTAACATCGTTATTTAAAGTGGGATTGAAATATAATTTGTGACCCAAAATACTGATCTCACAGTTTGCAGCAGAATTTTAACCGAAACCCTGTGCGTGAGTCCCCATGAGATGTCCGAACCGATAGGTCTTTCGTGATGTTCAATCATAAAGATGATCATCTCGGCCATTTGATTCAATGAGTTTACGTGCAGTCCATTGTAATCTTAAAGGATTCGTGTGGGGAAGGTCGGGACCGGAATTAATGTGTTTTTGGAAAACGATGGAGGCCATAAGAAAGATTTCCACGTAATTAATTGTGCCACCAAATTATGAAATGCATTGGCTGCGACGGATGGAAAAAACGGAAATTCTAAGTATGGTATGAGAGCAGAGAGAATTCTCGGGATAAATACTAGGTAGGCGAGAATAATAGATGTAGAACATGTTTAAGTAACGGTGGTATATCAATGGTGGCGATAGAGAGAAGAATTTTGAACAAGCAGGAAAGAGGAAGAACAGGAATAAGCATTTCGAACAGAACATCGCGGAGGAGAATTATGCGAAACTGAAGATGGGCTAACTGTAGTTTAGGGTGGGGAAACAGTTGAATATAACCGTAACCGGAATAATGTTTGTACTGAGTAAGTCGCTACAAATTACAGAGATGAATGCATTATTTATTATTTGAAAATTTTGACTTTATAGTTTATATCCCTTTGACCTTTGATGGTCCTGTATTGACATACTT
>CM073777.1:1019048-1301548 GCA_037158775.1 Hetaerina titia
ATATATATATATATATATATATATATATATATATATATATATATAGTGCCCATCATTACATTCTTGAGAATGATAATTGAGGTGATTTCCCGTTGCCTTCCTCAATAGAGTTTTTAACGTGACACCATCACTTAATGGCCGCCCCACTGGGGTCAGACGCCTTTGCAGCCGCCTCACTGAACAGACCCTGCGTGGACTACCTTTCCTCTGGCTCCTAACCTTCGAACTATCTGGCATGGGTGACGCTACCAGGAGCAATTATTATTACTCACGCCAGCACAGCTCTACGGGTCATCGGAACACACTAGCCCTTCCACCACGACATGGTTGTAGTCCATGGGAGTGATATATGTATATATATATATATATATATATATATATATATATATATATATATATATGCGGGTCGCGGTGGTCTAGCGGGTAGAGCGTTGGACTTCTGACCGGAGGGTCCCGGGTTCGATTCCCGTGCAAAGCATTTTGGGCACCTGCAGCTCCACCCAAGCTAGTTGATTTTTCGGGTACCAGATCTTCCTGGGAAACCATAAGCCGGCACAGGGAAAGGAACTGGCCCCCCTACCCTAATGTGTGAATATTCACACGCCGTTGGGCTTGGTACACAGGTGAGCTCTACCATCACCTACTAAACCGACCTTCTGGTTGATTACTGTGTTATATATATACTATATATATATATATACAAACACACACACTCAGAATACATTATTGTATTCACTAAAGTAGGCATTCAGTTGTGTGACCGAACTTTTAAAGGTTTCATTTTTGCAAAAAGGGTGCTTTTGTAAATCCTCAAAAGATTATTTTGAGAGAATGTGTCTCCTGTAAGGTTATTGAATTAAAATTTTTTTCCGTGACCTTAATTCTACGGCACTATGAGTGTTGTGGTTTTGCCAAATTTTTAATTATAACAATAATTAGTTATGCTATAGCTTATTTAGTCTTCGCTTATCTATATTTTGATGACACCCTGTACGAAGACTAAGTTCCGTAACGAAATATTTTTGGGTGTTCTTGATTAACTGATTTGCTGTTAGACGTCTCGTAATAACCTTAACTTTAATTCATTGCAATGTATGGATACATTGGTAAAAATTGCCATTAAAATGTCAGCGTATTCATTTTCTACGAGCAAATATTAATATTGCATATTTTGAAAAAGCTTTAGGTTCCAGGAACTCAGCAAGTTGCGCTATTCATGGCAATGGCTTTTTCCCAACTCTGTCAATTGAGCAAAAATGTCTTGTATTCATCAAACGTAAGTTTTGGAACATAATTTAACAGAAAGTTTGTTTTTGGTTTTTTAAATGTTATAGATTTCTCCCTGGATGTTGCGTTCTTTCTCTCGCCATTGAAATTCCCCTCACTCTTTTTTTCTCAGCGATAAGCTTAAGTTTCTAGATTTACTCGAACATCCTCTTATATACTCTTTACATAGCCGGGATTACGTGAGAGTAAGGTCATGACGGTAGAAGTTGCTAATCTCCCTGCAAATGATTAAGTTTCTGATCACCCTCAAGGGAGACTTGGTATCAATTTCTTATGTAAACTCAACTAATAAGGCAGTGAAAAGAATATTTATTTCATGTAAACATAAGATATGCCAATTTACCCGTAGTGTAGTAAATATCCTGAAATTAAACATTTCTATAGAATGAGCCATTCTGTTGTTTTTGTGCATTTTGACCGTTTTTTTAGTAAAAAATAATACAATAAATATATCTCTCTAAATGGATATTTTAATTGATTGTGTAGAATTTGATTGTTTTGAATGCTTATCCATTCCATCTTAATAAACCGTACTTTACCTTTCGTACATTTAATTGTATATTTTATCCATATTTAAGTCAACCCTTTAATCATCCCTTTCCAAAATAAGGCTTCTTGAATGACATGAGAGTAATAAAAATCAAGGTTTTGAATTTTTTCCACATTTAAATCTCGTTTAATTAAGATATCTTAGGAAAAATTACTATTTTTTTAGAAATATTTCTGAATAAACATATTTAATTTTGTTTAATTGATCGTACCTAGAACCAGGACGTATTTAACTGTTTCATAGATTTCGAAAAAGCGTTTGATAGAGTGAATTGGGAAAAATTAATGCGTGTATTGCAGAAAATAGGATTGGATTGGAGGGACAGGAGACTGATCTGCAACCTGTACACGTCTCAGACTGCTCAGGTGCGAGTGGGGAACGGAGAGTCCGGATGGGCAGTGTTAGGAAGAGGTGTAAGGCAGGGTTGCCCATTGTCACCGGTACTGTTCAACGTATATGTAGAGGAAATGATAAAAGAGGCATGGGAAGAACTGGAGGTAGGAATGAAAGTCGGAGGGGAATTCGTAAAATCGGTCAGGTTTGCTGATGACCATGCATTAGTTGCTCAGTCAGCCAAGGGGTTGTAAGCATTGCTGAGTGAATTGGTGGTTCCGTGCGATAAATATGGGATGAGAATGAATATTAATATAACAAAGGTTATGCGATTTTCCAGAAAGAAAAAAGCTAAGCTAAATATTAAAATAGGCGGGGAAAAAATAGAGCAGGTAGAACAGTTTATATATCTCGGAAGTGTTTTGGACCAATACGGTCAAAGTGGTATGGACCTAAGGAGAAGAATTGCGCTAGGCAAGGACGCTTTCTCAAGGAGGAGGGAGCTGATGAGGTGGACGTTGAGTAGGGATGTTAAGACAAGACTCGTAAAAACTTTGATATGAAGCGTAGCTAGGTACGGCGCGGAGACCTGGTAACTGAAGTACGAGAATAGATGTAGATTGGAGTCTTTTGAATTGTGGTTTTGGAGAAGAATGGAGTAAGTGAAATGGACCGAAAGGAAAACAAATGAGGAAGTACTGGAGATGGTGGGTGAGGAGAGGGGTTTGTTGAGAGAAATCCTATGGAGGCAGGAAAAATGGATGAAAGGCGTTTTGGCGGCAGTGGTATGTTGAAAAAGGTATTAGAGAGGAGAATGTGAGGTAAACGAGGAAAGGGCAGGAATACGATAGGGATGTTGGACGGGATGAAGTGAGGAAAGAATTACACAGAGATGAAGAGGGACCTGAGGTAGAGTTGGTTGCTCGATTGTGTTTTGTTGGAGTCACAATTTGTTTATGGGATAGTTGTGTCCATCCAAAAACCTTCCTTCACCGGTAGATTACCTTATAATGATAATCATAGCTCAGGTTATAATTTAACGTGTGGAAAGTCACGGTGATCATTCAAAAGAATATTTTTATATTTGTGGCCTGAGTTTTTGAAGGTTGGTATACTAGTCCCTTCCCCGGTGCCACCTGTGGTTTTACAGAAAAAGCTGTTACCCCATATATCATACGGCACGGGTAGTCTAAGCGTGCTCAGAGGTGTCACAAGGGATCGAACTCGAGCTTTGCGTCATTAGTGCAGCGCTCTACCCACTGAACTACCACATCCTCATACAAAACTTTATATAGTTTTATTTTTTAATGGGTACCAATGAAAATACGATTTATTCTGTTGGTCCAATGCGCTTTTGCATCGTACATTTACATTCCGCTTCATAGGTATCTAGTGCGTCCTCAAACATTTTATGAGTGACAAAGCACTAAAGCGGTGGAAAAAAGTGGCATAGAATAATAGAACATTTCATAGATATAATATGTTTATCCTTTGTTAGCATGAATCCAAATTAAAAGGTTTTTTCAGAAGTGTTTGGCTTATTAATAACTCCCTCAAGGATTATGATAGTAATTAAAAAGTAATTAAGCCAATGGATTTCTCGCTAAATCCTCATCGAGAAGCTCAAATGCAGACGAATTAAAGGGGATTAGTTTTTAAGCTCTCCCGCCAACCGCGACAGTTTGATGGCGTTAATTTTTCCGACTCTCTCGTGGAACTGTCGGCGGGAGTGGCGACACACAGCTGCGAAGTGGCCCCTCGTAGCGCCGCGGTCATGTTCCCCCCCACCCCCCAAGGGCCGCCATTGTCTGGATCAGTTTTCTCCATTAACCTCCACGGAATCTTTTCCGGAGAGATTTGCAAAAAAACGAGGACTATGCGAGACGGCAATTAACAACGGGCAAGGCGCGTGCGGTGAGATTCCGTCCGTAGTCCACTCCTTCCACTCACTCTTGGCCGAATTCGTGAGTACGCTCTTTAGGATTGGTGGGCGGGCGGAGTAGGCGCGCCTATCCGAAAGCGGCCGGCAAACAAAACACTCGCAGCGGCCGCAGCGGAACAATGGTGGCTCCCACTTCCTGATCGTCGAGTCTTCGAAAATTACCGTTGATGCCGGAGGTGCCTTCACTTCCCTGCAGGCTCTCTCGCGATGAAAGCTGAAGCACCGTACTTCAGCTCCTCCTCCCTGACCCCCTCTACGCTGTCAAGGGATAAACAGTTTGGTAATCCTTGCCCGCCCTTGTCTGTCATTCTCGTCGTGACCTCTCGTGCTACCCGCTTCCTATTACAACCCCATACCATTCAGCCTTCTCCGAACTTCTTCTGAAAGCCTTTGAAGCCATTGGCTTACCTCATCTTTCCGAGATTACTCAATAGAAATGTCACCGTAATTATCTATATTATAAATATTGCATTCTACCTTAGTGAACCTATTATTGTCTTCTGTTTATACGTTGAAGAATATACGTATGTAGATTTTTGCAAAAGAAAGATTATGTAAAGCCTGGGACGACATCTTTTTAGTGCACCGATGTTCGGTAACATAACTATGCTTTTGGATACTTGCGAAGTTTCTTCATTTTGTCTTTTGATAAAAGATTAGTGCAAGGTTTATTATTGGTTTCACGGTTGATTTTGTACTTTGTATTCCATGTTATACAATAATTTGCATGTTACATGAAACACAAATGGTGATATGAAGTGCAGCACTAAGTGTGGAAGGTATGCCGATCTTTAAATAGGTTAGCTCAACATTTAAGAAAGACTTGCAATTTAATCGCGTATCGACATTACTACAACTATTGTGGATAAATAGTATTATATTATTAGTAATATATAAAAAATAGTATTAGGATTAGTAATTTATATTACATAATTAGGTCAGGTATTGGCATAATAATTTACTATTTATTTTGTTACTTTTATACTTTAATGGTTCCTACTCAAAATATTCTAAATTATGATGAAAAAATTTTCTCGCATAGGCCCTCGAAAAATACCTCTCACTTTCCTCGTACGACGGATTTCCACTCACCATTGTATTTCGTAACAATACTCGCAGTACCCCATTTGCTCACTTTTTCCGCCATCTCTGACTTTCATCTGTGAACATTCTTACTCCTCTACCTTTCTTAACTCAAAGTATTTTCGTTGGCTTTACTTTCCCCTCCCCAAATCTCCCTAGAACCCATTTCGAAAGTAATATTTACGTGTATCCACTAACCTCGGCGTCTAATCTTCCGAGGAACACAATGAATGCTATATGCGGAGGAACGTCTTCTTATCTGATTCCATTTTTCAAAGGCAAGGACCGCAAAAAAAGGCGAGTAATGTGTTTTAAACACATTTACCCATAAGCAGTCTCTTCTATACCGATGGAGGTCAAATTTTTACTTCCTCGATTTTATAATGCCGATTCAGAGTAAATTTCAGATGAGTTAATTTTTTTGTTCTGTTCGTATGCTGATGAAATCAAATCGGTTGATGTTTACTCATAATGTCTAATGTCAAGTTTTATAATACAGATTTCAATATATTCATTGAATCCAAAAAAATAATACAATGTTGAAATAGATAGAATAGACCACGTGAGAACTTTGAGAGAAATATAATTCCATTGCCAAAAGATCGCCTGGGATGTTTCTGACACATGTGACTGATTCCGAAATTCATGACTTGAAACACGTGATTTTAGTGCAACAATTCAAAATTTAAAAACCATTCCCCTTGACCGAGATTGCATTGAAATGTATGTTAGAGGATGAATCAGTCTAAAGGTTACTCTTGCGGCGTCTCAGGCAGTTTCTTTGAACACGATTTTAGATCCAGTTACTCGAAGAAGATTGAAAATGTTTAATGCACGTAAAAAAAACTTTTAAAATTATGATAATTTATTTAATTGTAAGATCTCTGCTGATAAATTGTATATACGTACTGTATTACTGCTCGTACTTGCATTACATCCTCTGAACGACCTTCTTTATTGGTGGACTGTTCTCTTTCCCAATAGAGGTGTACTGCTCCAGTTGTTGCTCGATTCTATAATATATGCTGTTCCTGTGTTGTTTTTCCTTACTTTAATTCATTCAGTGACTGCCTTCGGGAGACTCATGTCCCATGGTTTCGTGGATTTCGTTTGTCCTTCCCGTTGTTTGACGAATGCCTCGATATTATCATACTTCTTTCATGACCAATTATTCACCGTTTGCCCTTTCCACATTTGATCTTAATTCTTCGTCTGACGGTTATAGTTTTAGGGTAAAATATGTTTCAATACGGTATTATGTACTGCATTTAAAGATTAATTTAATTTATTTTATCAACAGGATCTTATAAGTCTATAATATGATAGAATTTATTGGCTTGTGTTCATGCTGAAGTAACGAGGCATTTTGGAAACATATGATTTAGCCTTAAAGATTATATCTTTCTAAATTTTATATATACAATCAACTATCAAATATGAAATTTTTAAGTGTTTTAACCGTAAATTGGGTTTTAATCTTCCATTGAAATGTACCACTGGAACTAAACTTTCTTGTTTAAGATTGTATGTAAACGTTTTCTACACCAACTATCCAATGTATTCAAACTGGGAAGACTAAGAACTCCGCCCTAATTTCATTTAATTCAAACTGAGAAGAGTTTCAGTTTATTTTATATCAAAATTAACTTATTAAATAATTATTTTAAGCTGAAAACATAATGTTTAATACAATTGCCGTTGCTCAAATATTTGACACCTTTCCCCTAGTTTACAGATAACGTTAATTAGGATAATTTATTTCAAATGAAGTATGTTAATATGTTACTTCTCTATTTTGTGAGGTGTAACATATCATAATTCTGGTGCTGATGTTTTACCGAATTCTTTTTGTGTCTCACAAAAATATGAACACTCACAAGATACTCACTTGATATTCCGGGTGACCAATGTGTCGAGTTATTTCAATGAATAGCTTTTGGAGTGATATACAGGATATCCAGTATGTGGATTCACCATTGTATACTATTATTTGTTGATTGAACAGACCCGTGAACCCAACCGAAAAAGTCCTGAACGGATAAATATGACAGTCAACCTAATAGCATCAGGGTTAAATTATAGTAATGGAATGGGTATTCATAGATGTAATACATAGATGGTATAATATTATGATGTACTCCAACATATTGAGTAGTTTCGGGCGTTATGTTGTGGAAATCTAGCACATGAATAACTGATAGTAGCACTTTTCCACTGGTTATCCAGTGAAGAAGTGCTGCTTTCAGTTATTTATTTTGTTCTTCAACATTGAAAAAAGCAGATCGGGATGTTACGGTGGAAAACGTACTGTCTTCCCACCCGGATGGCCTAAGTTCTTATCCCGGAGTCGGCAGATATTTTATAGTGGTATACCTATCCCTACTTGATTGGATTATGGAAAACACTTTTGAGAGACTACGCCGACGCCAGGTTTCTCTCCACTCTTCTTCGTTTCCCATCCATTCCTAATGACGCAAATTACCTCAGCTATCGGTCGCCTCCCGTAAAACTACTGATAATGAAAGAATAAAATTCGGCGTTACCAATGGCTGCATATTTTATGTAAAAAGCACTAGAGAGTCAAGCTCTTATGGTCCAAGGACATATTGACTTATGTAGATACATTTATCAGGCTGCCGAGACCTTTACAGAACGATGTTGAGTAAATTATAACGAATAAATTTCCTCTTTTGTGAACCCGGAGGCGACAGTGCAATGATGACTCAGGTATTGAGTAACCTAATGATCTATGTGGCTAATTCCAGATATCTGAATTTCTCTTATTTTTTCTTCATAAATTGTTCCATTTTGTGTTCAAATAATGCGGTAAGTTTCCACAAGTAGAATAACCGAGGAATATGTCACGTTTCACGCTCATGTTTGTGTATTAAAAATGGTCATGTATATTGGCCTCTCCTGATATCAACGAAGATATCGCGTAGTTGTCACAAATTACATGTATTCTGGCACCGGCTGTTGAATGTTCACTTGTTGCAATTTGTAATGAGCTATCGCTGATGGTACCCGCTCGTCCAGTATCCTATTCCAGACAGTGTGTTCAGGGGACTGACTATACGACCTGTGGGTCTAAGACTTTTCGCCTCACAGCCTCTTGTCTCCCTGAAGTTTGCTGCGTCTGATATCATTTTCTAATATTCCATTGGAGAAAAATTACTATTAATTTAATCGATTTTAAGATCTCTTAATTAGATTTGAATTACATCCACCATATTTTGGGGAGAACTATATGGGATTAGTGATAAATTAAATTAGTCCCAGAGTTCTAATTTTGAAAATCCGCGGCATCCATAACAAGATTAAAAAATGAGAGTCGTTTTTCATATAAAAAGCCAATTTGAATTTCATAAATAGGAAGCCACTTCATTTAATTAAATTTAATCTTTCTTAAAGGTTGAAAATGACCCATTTAGAAGCTTTAGAATATATTTAATTACCCTCAGGAAAATATATTTTTTGTGATTTTTTATAACTAAATTGAAATAATTGAATTATAGACGATTAATATCGTATATAATTTTTTATCGTTTAATACATTAAGTGAAAGTACTCACGAGAGCAATATAACATTTGGACGGCACGATAGAACACAGAATAAAATAGATAAACGTAAAAGAACACTCACATTGTAGATTGTTTAAGTGTTGGCCTACTCAGAGGCCTTCTTCAGGTCAGACTTCGTCAGTCAGTATATATATAGTCTATAGGACTAACTAGTCGACACGAACACTGAGTTCTGTTCCTAATTCCTCTTGATAAAGGTGGTTGCACCACCGAAAATTCGAGAACCAGTGAGTTCCTCTTTTATATGTTTCAGTTTCTGTGTTTGTGTCGACCAGTTAGTCCATTTCCATTGCGGGTCGTGGTGGTCTAGTGGGTAGAGCGTTGAACTACTGACCGGAGGGTCCCAGGTTCGATTCCCGGGCAAGGCACTTTGGGCACCTGCAGCTCCACCCAAGCTAGTTGACTTTTCGGGTCAACTTCCTGGTTCATCTTCCTGGGAAACCATAACCAGCACAGGTAAAAGAACTGGCCCCCCTACCTTGATGTATGAATATGATACACACACACACACACACACACACATATATATATATATATATATATATATATATATATATATATATATATGTGAATCATATCCATACATCGTCCAGCACTATTTGGTGAACTTTCTCAATGTTGTCGGCGGTGACCAAAGTATTTGGCCGTCCCGAATGCTCATCAAAAGCCAGGATAGTGCGACCACGGTTAAATTCAGCTTCCCAAAATTTCAAGGTCGTAAATGATGCTGCAGAGTCCCCGTGCGCTGAATCCAACTCATTTTTGACTTGAGTAGACGATTTAATGACATCCCATTACTCCATTTTCACAAATACCCTTAGAAATTCTCACTCAAACGATTGTCAAACAACAACTGCGAGTCGGACTTGGTTGAATATTTAGTGAGTATTATAACACAGACGGAAAAATGTTATCTAGCCTTTGCCAAAGAGTTGGTGCCATTTTCTTGTTGAGATTGGAAACATTTCAGAAAACACTTGTGTTTATTATTTATTATTGTAGCTAATATACCGGTTAAGGTGGATTTTGGATGGACACGAGCTACCAAACATTTCTCCTCGCCGAGACTCCTTCTCTACATTAGTCCCTCCTAAACTACTTAATAGCCTTACTTCTTCCCTTTATTCCATCCAAAATCCCTATGCTCTTCCTCCCCTTTCCTCGTCTGTCTTACCTTCTCCCCTATATGATAGTCTTCAACATTCCACTGCCGATTAATACACGTATGCCATTCATCCATTTTTCCTTCATCGTTATGATTTCTCCCAACAAAGAATTTTCCTTACCCACCATCCCTAGTACTTTCTCGGTCCATTTTACCTCCTCTATTTACCTCCACAGCCACATTTCAAAAGCCTCCAATCTCGTACTTCTGTCATCCTACTTCAATGGCCATGTTTTTGCGCCGTACATTACTATACTCCATATCAAAAATTTTACGAGTCTTATTTTAACATCCTTATTCAATGTCCCTGTCATCAACTTCCTTCTTCTTGCGAGAGCCTCTTTACCCAGCGCAATTCTTCTCCTTAGGTCCCTACTACATTGACCATTTCGGCCCAAAAAACTTCCGAGATACCTAAATTGTTTATCTTTTCTTGTTTTGGTCCTCATATTTTATTGTTTAGTTTAGTCTTTCTATTTCTGGAAAACATCATAATATTTGTTTTATTTAAGTTTATTCCCATCCCCGATCTATCGCACTGAATATCCAAGTTATTCATATAAGATTGTCCACTTTGATGAATAAAAGGGTAAACACAAAATACTGAAAAGATATTTAAGCACGACCGAGTTTTGTTGTACAGCTGATGTCATCATACATTTTTTGTGATGATTTGGAATGCATCGATTCGAAATTGACCCTGTAAGCCTGCTTTCCAAACTACTCAATCAATAGGATTTTGTAATCCCGTCTTAATCATATGCAAATGCGTTTTTATTGAAGGATGCCCTTGCTCCTGGGGTATGTCAAGATTTAATCCGTATTTGGTGGATAAAAGTTTCTGAATCAGAAGGAAAACAAACATGTTTGTCTTTATTAAAGATGAAAATTATTTAGGAAAAACCATCTTAAGTGCAATTTGGTGGTAAGGGAATGGTGTATTTAATGGGTAGGTGCCACTAGCTATGAAGTCCACCAGTCACTAACCTATGAAGTGGATAAGGTATTTGGTCTTTGTTTAACGACTTCATAAAAATGACAAAAGAGAAAGTAAACGTTCAAATTTTTAAAATAATTTTAACCCAGGTTAACTCTATTGCAACTCTTCATTCTCCAGTACAGTAATGTCTCCTTTCGGTCTTATCATGGAACATTCAAATAGGTAAAAAATATCGAAAGAGCGTGCGAAAGTTTTTTCAATATGCTGGCAGGGCTTGGCTCTGTCCGGAGGAGTCTTTTGTGAATACTACGGTCCATATTTTAGGGATATTCACTCCTACTTTCCCTTGTCGTCAGTGCCAGTCTCTTTTTGAGATACATACACATGGCTCCAGCCTTTTCGATTTCCGACGATGGGAATGCTGAAACACGGAATTCAATAAAACACTCAATACACCCGTCGGCATCTTCTAATTGCCAAAATCTATTTCTGCCCCGTTTATCGAAGATTTATTTGCTCTTGCCGTAATACTAAAGATGGCTTTTTTAAGATGACAGTTCATCTTTGTTCTCCTAATTAATCTTACTGTGAAATTATATCAGTATTTTTGAATGTTCGCCTTCAATTTTTCAAAACATAGATGCAATGATGAATGTTTTTTTAATTATACTAAAATTCAACGGAGTCCCTAACGTTTAAACAATTTATCAAACAGTAGACACCGATTGCCAATAGCTATAAAGAGTTCATCGGGTTGATGAAGGACCATTTTGATACCATAGTGTCAACTATAATCCCAAACAGTTGTATATTCTGCCAAATAGATTTGTTTCGGATATTGTTAAAATTCCTCAAAGTTCTTCCAAGTACGTCACTTGATCGCCGACACACTTTCGCCTGCGGCTTCCCCGACACTCAACGTTTCCCCAGTGGGCGTTTCGGGTAAGTCCTTAAGGGTACGGGTGTCAGTTTCTTTGAAGGCACGTAGGTGCCACTCATGGTGGTGTCCTTTGAGGGAGGACTTCACTTTAGAGAATAAAAATAAGGCCTGCTGGTTCCAGACCTTGATTGTCTAATACGTCGGGGTATTCTTCAACGTATTCCAGAAGGTCTTCGCAACCAGCACTTGCCGACTTATGGTCAACACTATCAAGACGAGTTAAGCGCATCTTTCCGGTCACCAATTTTCAGTGATTGTAGTGTGAACGGTCATCTTATCAATGCCAATACGACCTGCAATAATTCGAGCCCTCAACCGACGGTCAGAATTCAACACTTTGTTTATACCCCTCGTCACACATTTTCTAATAGCAATATTTTAACTAATCCCCCTGCCTTTCATTGTATTGTCCTGTATACCCCTCTTCCGTATATAAATAAGTATGAATTGCAAATTGCGATTTTCAGCTTTCATTTGCTATAAAAAACAAACAGGACGAGAAAAGAAAGTGTACCTGTATTGTACTTCTTACCTTTTCCTGTTTCAAATGTTATATGCCTTTTAGATGAATTTCCGCAGTGCATTGCAACAATTTGAGGACGTAAAAGTCATTCGCCTTGACCGGGATTCGAACCCGGATCTCTCGATGTCCGGCCGAGTTCTCTGGTTCTAACAATTAAACTACCGGGGCATCCCCTTAAACTCTGAAATTTTGTCCGAAAAAGTCTGAAAGATCCGGGTTTGAATCCCGGCCAAGGCGAATGATTTTTACACTCTAAAAGTGTTGAATTGTAATGCACACGTAACGGATGGCTCCGTTAAAAGTTACCCTTAAGGCATCATTCGAAGTATCTTCAAATTCCGCAGTGCATTTAATTATATAAGCATTCAGATCAATTTGACCCAATAAAAATAAAATATTTACGGTTAGTACGGATTAGTTACGGGACATGATCGTATAAAAACCATGATCATAGAAGCATTCGTCGGTTTCCACTTATCCTACCAGCAGTTAATGGACAGAAGACCCCTTAATGCTCAGCAGGAAAACAAAACTCTATTCGTGTTTTTTGATGTTTGAACAAAACGAAACAAACCCCCGGTGAAATTGTTTTTTTACCTTCATGTACATAGTTGATGTAATCTTCCGTCGAGGATGACCAGACATGTGGAATCAGGGTGAATCATGGGAGCCTTACTTGACCTGGGAATCGGAACCCTATTTCAATCTACACCTTAGAACGGTCGTTATGCCTAGACGTAGCTATTTTCTATAAAATTCCTTCGACAATCCCTTTGAGAGCTCTTAAATTTCCCCAGGCATTGAATTTTACGAGTCACTGAACTCGATTGTACTTTGAAGCTTCTCTTCATAGTTGGATTTTAACTTGGTTACGGGAACAACGGTGAGCAATCCTATTTGGAAAACTGTATTCTTCTCTCGGTAGTCTTATTGCTACCTATTATAACAATGGCAAGTCGAAAAATTTGAGATAAAAAAAACCGGGAAACTAAAAAAATCAATAAAAAGAAGCTTTTGCTCTGAGGTAGAATTCCACTTTACGCTAAACAACTTAGAATAGCTGGTTATTGCAGAAAATTTGACTTCAAAGAAAATACGATCGACACTTTACAATAACGATACTTCCCTTTCCTTTAGCACAATTGATTACATAAGGTATAAATAACATTTTAAAGTCTTTTTAATATACGAGGGGTGTTCATAAAGTAAGGCCCGTTTGGTCACTGGAAAAAATATACTCATATGAAACACATTTTATTGGCACTTTTAGTTAGCTACAAACCTACTTCACTTATTTACATAATCGCCGTTCACTTCTAAGCATTTTTCGTACCGCTGCACCAGCTTCTTTAACCCCTCTGCATAGAAACTCGCCGCCTGAGGGTTGAACCAATCGACAACGCCATTCGTGAGTTCCTCTTCGGTTTCGAAACGTTGTCCACCGAACCACTGTTTCAAGTGCAAGAAGAGGAAGTAGTCGCTGGGTGTAAGGTCAGGACTGTACGGTGGGTGGTTTAAAGAGTTCCCAACGACCCAAAAACTTTCGTCCACTGGACATTCTTTGCTCCTTGTGGTGGCCGGTGAGCATTTTCGGTACCCACCTTGCACGCAATGTGTGGTATCCGAGGTTTTCCGTAACAATATTGTAGACAGTAGTGCGTCCAAGTTGAGGAAATTGTTCAGCCAGGCCATTAATTGTCAATCGACGATCACATCGCAGTTTTTGTTCCACTTGCGAAACAATTTCATCGGTCAGAATACTGGGCCTACCACTTCGCTCTTCGTCATGGACATTTGTTCGTCTATTTTTAAAATCACAGCACCATTGTCTAACCTTTCCTTCACTCATAACTGTAGGTTTATAAACTAGGCATTATTCCCGATGAATTTCAGCAGCCGACAATCCTTTTGCATACAAGAATCGTGTGACTGAACGCACTTCACAGTTGGTGGGGTCAACAATTGTCGCGGACATTGTTGTTTGCATGCACGGACAAGCAAACGACTTCTGAAACAAAAGAAATGCTGCTATAGCTTCTCAATGAATCAGTAGATGGCGCTGCAGGAACAAAACAGTGTTCTGAAGCGCCAATATTTAAATATAAGCAAACGGTACTTACTTTAAGAATACGCCTCGTATATTAATAATTGAATAAAATAAAACAATTGCTCTACCCATGTAATATTTCTCTGCTATTCTGCAATGCCTGAGCGTTTCGCTTTACTTTCGTCTCCATCAGGTTTTTTTCAGGCTAATCATTTTGCCAGAGGCAGTAGTAGGAATGTGAAAGTTAGGGTCATTTTATACATTTCCTTATTAATGTAGTGATTTGATGAGAAAATTTGATTGTAAGCACATTTGAACGAAGTGATTTAAATAGAAAATAGCGCACTGCACATTGTCCTAGATCTCTTTAGGTGTACACTTTCACTGGCGGTGCTCTATTTACCGAGTTGGACATAACACGTAGAGGGGTCTCGAGAAATTTCACTTTTCTCAACCCCTTAGGTCTCCCAGTCTTAGCTCAAGGTTCCCTTGCGAGATTCTTTTGTCCGCTTTGCTTCGAACGTGCATCGTTGCCTTTGGCGTCTGATAAACCAAAGGAACACAGTATGCCTCCGAGGAGAAAATAATCACCCTCCACTTTCATTCCGTTTTATTTTAATCTCTCTCCGATATAAAGAGCGATCATGATACTTTCATCTCGCTCATCGTCCTGAGTCTTTTGTTCCTCTCCCTCTTTCCCTAACCGTTCGATACGATGATTGCGCCATCGAGTGATTGTTTGGGCCGCTCGCCGGATAGGCTGCCTGGAGTGGTGGGATAAAAAAGCGTTAAATGCCTCCAAGTCCGGCAAGTGGAAGGAATACGAGGAAGCAGTCGGTTATAGTTTAAACGGGTTTTTTTCTCCCGTATTGGATATCGAAGCTTATTCCGTCTCCCGGCGACTGCAGCGCCACATACTCGTGGCAAAAAATTACAGGTACATACGCGCGCGTGGGCGAGGTTATGGACGATGAAGAGTTGAAATTTGGAATGGAAAGTCTGACACAGATTCGTTAATGAATTTATTATTCCCCCTCACTGTGATCTATTTATCGCAGTGCTGGTTGGGCAATAACGTACCATGTTTTGTCGTTTTCAATTTCCGCAGGCTGTATCTCGGCATTATCTCACCAAGCAAACACCGAAAAAAAATAAAATTGACGATAAAAGGGCCAAGCGAAGTTTTGAATGGCTGAACGTATTCAAATTCTTTCATGTTCGATTTATGCAAAACATAAATATCGATAGGGTTTCTGCTATGTGTTGTGAAATCTATCATTCTTCGGTTTGAGATATTTTGAGAACATTTAATTAAAAAAACTTCATGTAATGTACTTCTCGTGTGCTAATAATGGAAATAATCTTTACAGCCTGACATCAAATTGCGAATGCAGCGTTTACATTTAGTGTGTTATAATCTGCCAATTAAATATTCACTGCGTGTTAGACTTTCATATTTTGCCCATATTCATTCAACTGATGATTTATGAGTGATATAATTGACTGAAGTTACGTTAATAAAACCAAAATCAGTGGGACATTTATTAGAAAGAGAAGTAATGAATAAAAATTGTCTTAAAATGGCATTCATTATTTTTGGAAGTACTTTGACTACTGTGGCCATTCACTTGGGTCATGAAAATCTTCAAATCTCTGAAATTCAACGTCATCAGGATAAGTTCTGTCTGCAAATGCAAAGTTCTTTCAATCTTCAAATAACCTTTAAAACTTTTTCAATATATCTACAATTCCTTGACCGTATATGGTTGCAAGTTGCCTTATCTGATGTTTTGTTATATTAATTCACCAATTTTATATATCATTGACTTAGATTTATAGTGATTATTTTTCTAAAATTTGCCTTCCATTTGTGATGCAATATGTCAAAATTGAACACCACATTTTTGTGTTAAATATGAATGGCTACTTTGAATTACGAGTTATTTTAAATGAAAATATACGAGTGTTTTTCATTAAAACCACTGAAAATAAAAGAACAATTCTTTTAAAAATTCGTTTTATGATATTAATTTAAATGTAATGAGTAGGGTACCCGAGTCTGTATCAAAGTAATTTTCACTGTGGTTTCAGTGACTTTTAATAATACCACTCCTACTACAGTTGATTTTTTTAAAGTGATTAAAGATGCTGCTGAAAATATGATTTCCACAAAGGACAGATATACAAGCGCAGGTCACCATTGAGAGTTCATTTATCTTGCTTAGTAGGTAGTTCTCCTTTCTCCAAAAAGGGTAGTGGGTCTACAAGGTAAAAAAGGCACTTTTCGCCTATAGTGCTCAAGATGCGCAGTTGTCTCTCGTCGCCATGGACGATATTAAGTTTTGTATTTGGAGTCAGGTGAGACTTGGGCATGGAGACTATGAAGACGGCAAGTTTAGGTGGGAGATGGGTGAGAACTTCAGCGAGCAAGGAATTTCTCACCCCTCGCTAGTGGCTTGCTACCTTGGGGCAAACGCATTCATTGATAGAGCGCTACGTCAGGGTGTTGAGGTCACCCAGAGAATGGCAGGGAGAGATTATTACAATACAACTGACACTCAATCCTGCTTTTGCTAAAACGTCATCATATTTCTTCACCGGAGCTCCGCTTTATTTCATGTATTTTAGTCTTTTCATCCTTTTATGCCGGCAATAGTTTGGAGACGACCCTTTCTAAAGTACGTAACGATCTAGAGAACGGGATTGAGGAAGGCTGCCTTCCCCCCTCGCGAAGGAGCCTCTTTCCTTCAACCGCTATCTTGGTGCTTCCCTTAGCCGTCTCAACCCGCACCTCCTAAGTTTCGTAATTATTCCGGACGGCGAACATTAGAACAGGGCGAGAATGGAGAATGACTAACTCTGTAACGAGCCGTCGCGCGGTTTTAAAGTTAACCTTAATCTGAATTGGAGGGGAATACGCAGGGCGGGCGGGGAACACAAAATGGACGGAAATTAGAGCACTGAGCCAAGTTAATAGAATGTTATGAAATGTATTAGTGAACTCAGACCCCAGACTGCAATTGGCTGGTTGAAACTTTTCGCACTAAATTTTCCATTGCATTCGAGAGATTTTCATCTCTTCGTTGATTAGTTGCATTTTTTATTGAAAATAAATAAATGCTTATGCCAAAAAATGTGCATGATAAAAGGTTGGGCTATTATGAAAGTTTGTGTGTAGAAAAAAACGTTTGTCGCATACAATATCAGTAAAAATTGTAACGTGTGGTTGAATAAACAGGTTGTAGTAATTAATATTATATGTGGAATATACGTATTATTTATATTATAAGTATTGTAGTTAGTAGTACTTTATCACGTTAGGGTATGTTTTTATGGATTCAGATACTGTCACCTTTAAATGAAAGTGTAGACTAAAATAGTAGACAGTAGACAGAAAACTCCCAAAGGTTCTTAACTCTGCATATAGTATTTTCCTCTTTTACAAAGTCCTTCTAACATACAAGTATATCTCTCTATCACAGTCTATAGAATCCCATTACTTCTCAGTATCCCATAGGTATACTTATCCTACCTTGTTCTCTCCCTATTTCCCATGTTTATTTATTAGGTGTGCGCATCCATTACGACGGTTCACGTTGAAAGATATTTCGTGACTTCATGAATGAACGTTGTAGATTTTTCCTCATACCCTATGGCATTTTGACATTGCATTTTTTCATGTTTGCTTTCTTTTATTTTACTGAAATGTTTTAAAATTACAAAATACACGTATACTAAAACCAATATTGGTGTTAGAGTAGAAAGCATAGGCTGGTTAATATTCTAAATGACCCGCAGATTTCACGTTTAAAATAAAATCCCGAAAAAAATATAATTTGGTTAATTTATTAAATATATATCAATTTATTTTGGGTCATCCTAATTGAATTTTAGCAGATTGATATGCAATATTCCAGTATAAATTATAATTGAGGTTCTTTTTTTCTGCTATGACTGATACTTTTTTCAATTTAATTCTAGCTAAAATGTTGAATTATCCTTTACCAAGAATTTCACTATGATATAAATGTAAACAAAAGTGAATCAGTAGCATTTAAGTCATATTGCATTTAGGAAAGCAATGGGACATTCCCAATTATCAAAAAGCTTTCCTTCACGAAAATATAAATTTACTGGTACTGTAGTAGGAGTGATATGGAAAGAGGTCATAATGGATAGTAATTATGTAAATACAGAATGATGTCGCACAGGGTTAATGAAAAAAAAGGAATGAGGGATTGATATGAAAAGAGTAGGAAGTTATACGTGAAAGTTCACAAAATTTCAATATTTTGAACATAGACTTGATTTCTGATATCGAACGCTAAAGCTCCATTATAATCAGACTTTGGGTCTCATTTAACGCGTGCACGACATCCCGACTATACCGGATTGTATCACGAAACGGTATTTATTGAATTCCACTTTTCTTCTCTGGGGATGAAAAGGTTGGTGAAAGCTGAAGTTGGTTGTACTCTAAAAATAAAAGTTGTTGCAAGAATTACGGACGCCATCGAGAATTTCAGGAGGCAGAGCTTCGTACTAAACGAGGGAAGGATATGCAGCGAGAGACAAGCGGAGAGAGACAAGGGCGGGAAAAAGAGGGACTGCGAGCACGCGTCCGATAAGGGCGTGGAAGTAAACATTTCCTCGTACTTTTTACGCGACGGATACATGCCCATTCAACATGCGGAAGACATTCATCCAAGTGAAAGTATGAAGGGTTCCGGAAAAAGATCGTAAGAATGTTAAAGACACGGTTACCCACATACAATGGTAGTGGGAAAACATCTTATTCTTAGTTGCGCTTGCTTCTTGCAGTCTTAAGCCTTTCTTGTTTCTTTGATTAGCCACCAAATTCATGGTAATGGGGATTCATCGGACATTTCGAATCATTTGTAATCGGTTAGATCCAAATTTCATGTATGACCACCCATTTGTATATAATAACCAATTATTAGTGAAATCAGCATTTTTAATACTATCCCTCTCCCAATTTTGATGGTTACTTTAAGTTAATAAGACGAGTCCTGAAAAAAATATTTCTTTCGGAATATTACAAGTTTGTTCGGCGAAAGATATAGTTTATCTAACTGCGTTAGCCACCTT
Organism: Hetaerina titia; assembly: GCA_037158775.1. NCBI lineage: Eukaryota > Metazoa > Arthropoda > Insecta > Odonata > Calopterygidae > Hetaerina > Hetaerina titia. The sequence goes on from CM073777.1 coordinate 1,038,550, forward strand.
ATCTTGTCTTGTTTTACGTCCTTTAGCAAATAGATGATGTTACTTCCACAAATTTTACTCGGAAAGAAAATAGACTGGCACAGTTTTAAAATTACGGATTAGTCATCCAAATGTGGCTTAATAAAGCGGTTTCAAGTTAGGAAGATGAGGCAAATATATTTAGATAAACTTTCTTAGTATTCTCTCAATCGAGCTGCAATTACTGATGAAAATAAGTAAACATTTAAACTTGCATCCTTATATTAATTGCATCTATCTTATTGTAATTATAATTAAGATTAATTAAAAATTTGCTTAAGCAAAATTTAATATTTAAATTGCGATATAATAGTGACTGTGGGATATTCGCTAAACTCTTTCGTAGCTGTTGCATGACATGGAAATTCTCTTCGTAATTTTATCAGGGTAACCGACAATTCTAATATTAATTTCTCCATGACGTGGACAAATTGAATTAGACAACTTACCGTTATGTGTGAAATATACTAGGATTTATTTCGATTAATACCTTTGATTTTGCCTGTTAATGCATGGATTGCAGGTTCTATGAGGCTCTAGTTATTTTGCTTCAAGAGAAACGTCAATTGAAAGTAGAACAAGTGACCCGTGACTAACTACGTGACCTGGCACCACCCAACAAAGGCGCCCGTCTCATCATCCGCGCCACCGCTTAACGCAAATGATGACTCGGTGTAGGTGCGTAATTTGCAGAGCTCAGAACTGTCGTTATTGGCAGGGAAGTTAACCATTGGCTGAAATGAAATCGAAATCCGCGTCGGCGGAGATGGCGATTGGTTACGTCATGGTCCACCGTGGGTGGAGGTGATAGCCGAGGAGGGGTCGCGGGCGGAGACCAAGGGCGAACAGATGAGCTGAGTCGGGAGGACGGGAGCCAGGGTTGGGGACCTTTTCGTCTATCTTGATGCCGAGTGGCGCTTGAGAAGGGCGGAGGTGCGCGTGAAACATATTCCTACAATCAACTTGCGTGGTTTATTGCTTCGTCTTGTGAGGTAGGAACTTATTATTGAATGAACGCCTTTAAATTCCCGCCGGTGAACAAATACGTATCCGACAAGGTTTTCATGCACGTTATGTCATCAGTTATTACATCGTTCTAGTGTATTTGAAAGTGATTGTTATGAATTTTAAAACTCACGGTACAATTAAATTCAATTTTATTGAGTGAACAATGGCGATCAACCTTTTTTGGGGAAAATTGACTCCTTCCTTCGAATAGCACCTTATTTGAAAAAAAATTGACTGAATGCCTATTATGCATGGTCTTTCTCAAAAATAAGTATAATGAATTTGTCCACCAATCAAGATGGCTGAAATGGGGTGGTTTTTCGTGGGAAAGGTAATGGCAGATCTTGAGAAATCAAAGCGACCCATGTCAGTTAACTGTGGGAATTTACAGCGTCCTTGTGCATTAAGCTTGGAAAATTTGGTTTGGAGGCCAGAATCATGGTTGAGAAAGATAATAGAGATGGAAAAATGTCTCAAGTGATGGTTTTCTGCTTGCACAGGATGTTCTGGAAGAGTAACGAGGAGGTTCACGACGAGGAATTCCCTAGACATCCATCAAGAGCACATTATGATGAAAATTTGCAAAAAGTGAGACATGCTCAATTCTGATTGACCCCAAAGTATCAAGATGTTAGCAGAAGAGTGTCATATTTAGAAAAAAAGCACAAGGCATTGCATTCTTACAAAAGATTTAGTCATGAGAGAGGTGTGTGTCAAGTTGGCCCCCAAGGTGCTGTCGGAAGGCTGCTTTTTTTTGCTACAATCTTGTAATTAAAATGTTTCAAAAACACTGACAAGTCAGTGTAATGTAACGGTAGGTAATAAGAAAAATAGTTTTTTTAGCGAAAGTAAAAAATTCTAAGAAACTTAGGGAGATTCCGCGGCAGTAAATTTTAACGGAGTCATCCGCTAATGAGCAATAAATGCAAACTTTCAGAGGGTGAAAATCATTCGCCTGGACCGGGATTCGAACCCGGATCTTTCAGACTTTTTAGACTACCAAATACATGTCTGGTCTCAAAATAATATTCGGAGATTTTGGATCCACACGTTAACGAAAGAATGAGAAATATCTGTGATTCCATGCGGGATAACCCTTACGGGACGTGATGCCACTTCCAACGAGGTTTTCCCCTACCCTTCCCCCAAGGTTGGGTTTAGAAAACTAATTACAACAGGAGCCTTGGATTAAAATCTAAAAGCCTTGTATTGACTCTAAACCTCATGATAAATGCGTAATAAAAATGAAAAAGATTAAACAGACAAAACCAGAATATTTTAAAATTAATGACTGCATAAATATACATTGCGTGAAGTGAAAAAGTTAGCTCCCTCTTTACAAATGAGACACTGCTCCCGAACAAAAAGCAGCCTACAGTGAATTTGACTCAACTGAGACTTTAAGGATACATTCAACGACCACAATGTGGCTTAAAAATTCTGCAAAAGTAAAATAAATTTTGAGGTTTTTCCTATTTACTACCAGCCCTGCTCCTTCTTAGGACATACTATATAAGATATGTACATTACTGCAGGTAGTTGGTACCTACAAGTTATATAGCCTCAATTTGTACTCCAATAGGGAGGAAAGGAAAGTAATAGGAAAAAAGGAGTAGGAAATTCACTTGGATATAGGGGGTGAGGATGCAGAATACACACTTGCGGGAACAGTATTTCGGAGGGAATCGTCCTGCACTTGTCTCGCGTCCTCGTTGTGAGAGAGCCATTAAACCGAGGAATAGTTTGGCGTTCGTTTTGAGTTCGATGGATTGGAAAGAATTGGATGATTTTCCTCCGGAATTCCCCCGGGCGCAAGGGCTGGTCAAGTGGCCTGATTAAAGCCGCGCACAGATCAAGACCGAGTTCATTTTGTGGTTTGAATGACGTGAACTCAACTTACACGAATGCACAAGCATGATTGATTACAATTCCGGTGTACGATGAAGACCTCTACCGGAATCCGGTGTTTTTTTCTGTCCTGGCGCAGACATTAATCTTGCCTCAAAATGTGAATGTCTTTAGAGTGTCGATTGGAATTCAGAGTGAGTAGAATGCTCGTAATTAATATCGAAAAAGCTCAGTAAGGAACGATCGGAGGGATTTTGCGGGCACCGATTTCCATACTTTCTTGAATTCCGGCTCTCCCGGTCAGAAAAGGTACATGTACATATAGTATTTTGAGCTACTTCAACTTGAGGGAACTTGATTCGCACAATACAGTATGTAGATTAATTAAGTTTCAGCTTTGTTGGTAGAATAGATGATTATGTGGAGCATAGATGCTCTATTGGTGTAAGGCAGGGTTGCCCATTGTCACCGGTACTGTTCAACGTATATTTGGAGGAAATGATTAAAGAGGCATGGGAAGAACTGGAGGTAGGAATGAAAGTCGGAGGGGAATTCGTAAAATCGGTTAGGTTCGCTGATGACCGAGCATTAGTTGCTCAGTCAGCCGAGGGGTTGCAAGCATTGTTGAGTGAACTGGAGGTTCAGTGCGATAAATATGGGATGAGAATCAATATTAGTAAAACAAAGGTTATGCGATTTTCCAGAAAGAAAAAGGCTAAGCTAAATATTAAAATAGGCGGGGAAAAAATAGAGCAGGTAGAACAGTTTACATATCTCGGAAGTGTTTTGGACCAATACGGTCAAAATGGTAGGGACGTAAGGAGAAGAATTGCGCTAGGCAAGGAGGCTTTCTCAAGGAGGAGGGAGCTGATGACGGGGACGTTGAGTAGGGATGTTAAGACAAGACTCGTAAAAACTCTGATATGGAGCGTAGCTATGTACGGCGCGGAAACGTGGTCGCTGAAGCAGGAGGATAGACGTAGATTGGAAGCTTTTGAAATGTGGGTGTGGAGAAGAATGGAGAAGGTGAAATGGACCGAAAGGAAAACAAATGAGGAAGTACTGGAGATGGTGGGGGTGGAGAGGGGTTTGTTGAGAGAAATCCTATGGAGGCAGGAAAAATGGATGAAAGGCGTATTGAGCTGTAGTGGAATGTTGAAGAGGGTAATAAAGGGGAGAATGTTGGGCAAGCGAGGTAAGGGTAGGAACAGGATAGGGTTGTTGGACGGGATGAAGGGAGGAAAGAAGTACACCGAGATGAAGAGGGACCTGATATAGATTAGTTTGCTAGGTGGGGAGTCACAAAATGTTTATTTGATAGTTGTGTCCATCCAAAAACCTACCTTAACCGGTAGATTACCTTAAAAAAAAGATGCTCTATTAGTTATATCGGAGAAGTATAGTCATCGACACTTTAAATCGATGAGTGCCCATTTCAAGTTGATTGATAAATTTATTCTTGCATTTGTCAACTCTCCAGGAAAATGGTTCTCTCACCATATTCCGAAACCATTTTCTGCGTCATATTCGTAGGTTAAATATTCTTTTAGTACCGGGAATAAGAGGATTGAATTAAATTTCAACCATTAAGGATATTGCAGAGATCGATCAAAGCCTAGGCATTGTTTTTATCTTTGAGCTCAAGATTTTGGGCCGAAGTTTGATGATTAGACAACTGCTATTTAATTCCAAATGAAAGGAAGTGTATGCACACTTTCCGTCTCACTGAGAATAAAATTAAGGTTTGGTTTGTTTTCCATTTATTGAAAAATATATCGTGCCTTAAATTAGTTCGTGAGTTAACGGTTCGTAAATAATAGTTAGTCTTTATAACACTGATGAAGTTTTTCCAATAAAGAATCAGGTCATAATTCTTGTAAAATAATTAACAAGATATTAAAATATGGGTTTCGTTTACCGAATACAATTTTGAATCCTATTTAAAAGACATAACCATATAGATGAAAGTAACAATAGAAACTAATCAAACTGTAGCGTCAAGATACTTATGTGTTTATTAAAAAAAAGATATTTCACACGCCTCTATATATATTTTCTTTATCTATTAAATACACGTGGTTTTAGTTAAATGTCATTCTAGACTTCGTATTGAAGCTAATCATGCAAAATATGTGTGAATTGTTCCAGCAAATCTAGTGTCCGTTTTCATCATCAATAGACGTCAGCCCGAGGATCGGATAACAGAGCTCTGCACTGTATTCTCAAATGGTCTGCCTACTAGAGCCCCAAATATCAGCTTATTATGCTCATTTTTACCTTGGTTGTATGCCATACCCGGGGTCTTCCTCAGTACTTCTTCCAGCTCCCTATTTCTTCCATGAACACATTCAGCTGATATTCTCAGTTGAAAATATATTTAAATCAGTAGAAGAATTCCGGTGTAAATACATCAGTTCTCATTGTTTCTTATTTCATTTTGGCAAACGTCGTCTTCGTTATGCGTGCTATATGTTCATTTATTTTTTTCGTGCCATATTTTCATTGCTAAACATCTTTTCTTTGCAGATTGCTCATAATTATCCTTTAAGAAGTCGGCTTCCAATGCAAGAGTCGTTAAATTTCCCCTTTCAATTCTTATATATATATATATATATATATGGTGTCAAGTATGATGTTTTGTTTTTGTATTACAGAAGGCAATAAATAATGTTCTACAATGTCCTTTAGATTGATCTTGTTCCTGCATACCACCTTAAGAATGGTTATTTTTTCCAATATTTGATGCATCGATTTGAGTATTTTTTCATCTTTTCCTTCTTTTACGGCTGGTCATTACAATGTGTTTGTGTTCCTACAAAAGATATTTTAATCATTAATGAGTAATTGACGAGCTTTCCTGACCATGTCTCCAATGTCATTACTGCTACCTCTAGTTATCACATTTAAAGAGCTTAACATGGTGATTTTAAATCTATGGGCACACCGTCATACAAGGGCATCAATAGTTTTAATTGTTTTTCTTATTTAAATATAAGACAGTGAATCACTACCTTCATTTTTTGACTGCAATGCTGGTATAAGATATCATTACTGTCGTCTGATCCCTACATGTTGTTTCACCACTTATTTTACTCTTTTCATGTCAGGTATTTCTAGAGTAGTTTTTGGCAGTAGTCAGTCTGTCCTATTGGAAATATCACGCCTATGATTGCTTCTGAAGTACAAACGAGGTGATATTTAAAAAAAAATACAATTTGCTTTTAGAAAGCTTAAGTTCTAAGCAAACGAGTTCTGCATAAAAACGCTCAATTTGTTTTCTTGTGCCGTAGTTTCCCAAAGAGAACTTTTCTCTTTCTGCTGACTGGATTTAGAGCGATGAAATATTAGTCAGATATGACATTTTAGTCTGTCATTTAAAATTTCCTGGCTTTTGCACGTCTTACATGCAACATAAACTGAAAACGATTTCCACCTCCCATGAAATCTATTTGAGCCTACCGGGGAATCTTTTCTTCATAAACGTGGAAAATTATAATCATAACGTTTCAACCCAAAGATTAGTTTTTTACACTTCTAATGTCTACACTATTATCAGTTAACTTCCCTTTATTCACACGTAATTCCATTCATGTATCTCATAATCTGTCGCAAGTTGATCTATCATGGCCTCTCAAAATCTAGTTCCAATTAAATCAGCCTTGTATTGTAATATTTATAAGAATGCTTTCCCGTGGAGAATACCGTTGTTTTATTATTTTTAAAATTTACGAGCGGTATCTTCATCCTGCCACGCTTCCCAGGGCATTAATTGTAATTGAATTTGCCAATTCGGTCTTCGTAATTCGCCTACTACGCCAAATTTCGATTTATTTCAATATGAGTGGGGAAAATAAGTGGTGAATATGATTCAGAATAATGTTTCCTTTTGAGATGGCTTGGCGGAGTGCCTTTTGGTCTCTGCTAAAACAATCTTCCGTAATGGTGTATATTTATCCGACAGTATCACCGCAAAGGCTCATAAGGTTGCCATTTTATATCTCTGCATCTATTATTTGTTTTTGCCCATCCTTTACTCACCGACTTTATCTCATCCGCTGCACAATTGTCATGTCATTATTCAAAAAATCACACGGGCGTAGATTGGAATTTTTAACTAATTCCCAGACTCTCATTTCAGTTTATGTACCCAATGTTTTAGCCTATATTGAGTCTTTTTTGGTTAACTTGTGTGTACATCGAACATCTCCTCATTAATTATCTGCTGAATGAAATTGATGTACTTATTTAAAAATACATTTGTCTTCTACGTAATGTATTAATAAATATTAAATAAATTTCTTCAGCTTCACCGAAAACGTGTAATTTTGTGGTTACCAAATATTTTTGGGAAAACATGGCCTTTACAAGAAACGGATCCATCCTAGTGTGAGCTCAACCCTCCCCTACCATACCAACGTTCAGGTTGATCACTGTTATTCAGTTATTTTTATAAGTTATTCCTATTATAAAATAACAATAACAAACATCATTTATGTACAATACTCCCCCATTACTACAGGTAATGTATCTTAGTAAAAGAATTTTTAATCGATTGTGCAGTGACTAGGGTGAAAATAGCACGGTTTCTCGGCAACTTTTTTGGCCTATACTTATGTGTTCAGTCCACTCTGTTGTTTGCACCCGATGCCCTTAATACTAATAATGTTAAATATTTATTTGAATTCAATGCAGCATTTTTGGATTTGCTGATGACTTTTGGAATTTTATATTTAATTTTTATACATGAAATCTGCGTGGTTATAATAGGAAATAAAATCGGGAGGAGTACTGCCGTGCAAAATATTCATGTTGCGCTGGTAACTTACGCACTCAAACTGTAAAACCTGATTATTTGGCTTTGGATGCATAGTTTGTTCCAATATTTTGGTACCTTCTGCATCTGGCGGCTATTTCCATTCATATTTGGTGAATAAATCCCGACCAATTCTTGGTTTTACGCACGGGAAGTGTTCTCATCACGGGCTAAAAATCCAAGATATAGTTAATTGTAGGTCCAGTAGCTATTGTGTTCTTTTTCAATATTACCTTCTTGCAGTTCACCTTGTGCCATCTTCCGTCATTCTTCCTGTCCTTGTTTTCTTGAGTAAACAATTGTTTCTCAGGACATATCTAGTTTATTCTTCTAATTATCTTGGAAGTGTCCTCCACAAACTTGTTTCTTCAGTAACCCTTCAAACTGCTTCTTCATTAAAACTCTCTTAATACAATTTCTTCTCGGAAATCTTTCGGAACACCACATTTACATCTACCAATCTTATTTTTTCTGCTGTTTGTATCGTCTCACAGCGATAGAAAAGTTGAATCCGTGCGTAAATTCCCTACTTATATCTGTGCTAGTCCTATTAGTTTTAGAAGATGCTTCTTCTGACTGAAAGCCTTACTCACCATTTGTATTCTACATGCTATATCAACTTTGCTACGTCCTAAACGGTATAACTCATACAATTTTGCCAACGTGACTTCCATACATTGGCAATAGAAAAATATTTGTTTTAATGCTGTTTATAATGCATTTGTATCCCTATATTTTCCTGTGTCCCAATGGTTCATCATTTTAATACTGAGACAGTTTCTTTTTACTCTTCGGTTGGCCAGAATATTTTGTACATCGTCGTCGATCTACCAAAGCTATTTGATTTTTCGGGTACAAGATCTTTCTGGGAAGCTATAAACGCCGCAGGGATTAAGTAACTGGCCCCCTGAAGTATGAATTTCACATGCCATCGGACTCAGTGCTGAGTGAACTATACCATCACCTACCAAACCGATCTTTGGGCTGATTACTGTGTTTATGTTTATTTTTATGTTCCAAACGAAATGATTTTGTAGACTTCTTTATATACTTGGGCGTTCCACTTGCTCACGATATCTCCTAGGTGAAACGTACACAGGGAAGATGTTGCCAGACTGACACAAATTAGGTTTTATCAGCTATGTAATTAGCAGAGACTGTTTAAATGTGATAAACAGGTTACAAAGAAATATTATCTTTTACTCTGATTTAAAATCTGCTAGTTTATGGGGTCCTCAAAAAGTCGGATTGATTACCGAATTGAATTTTGTGCAGCATAGAGGAGTAAGATTTGTAAAACGTCGTTATCATAAACTTAGTAGAGTATCCAAAATATTAGAGCAGTTAGGCTGGGAATCACTCACGGAGGGAAGGTTAAATTACATATTAAAGCTCTAGCTTAAATTGGAAGGAAATCTCTTCAGCTGTGATGTTGGAAATATATTATTAATGAGTCGTTTTGATGAGTTTACCGTCATTCACTAAGATTTATACAATATCCTGGAAATGCTAAAATCAACCTCCCTCCCTATAGATACTGAAATTACCATGGTTAATGCCACATCACTTTATACATCCGTTCTCCACTCAGAAGGTCTCTTGGCTCTCCAAAACTTCCTCTCCTAACGCCCCATGCCACACATATCCAGCACTGAATTTCTCTTCAGCCTTTTCGACGTCATCCTCTCCTGTAATTTCCTCTTCTTTTAACAATAAATTCTACTTGCAGATCAAGGTGTGTGCCATGGGCAGCAGGTTCAGCCCGTCCTATGCCAACCTCTGTCTTGGTTTGCAGAGAAAAATTCCTGATAAAAGAACCCGCGGAACCTCTATTTTCACTCAGATATCTCGATGATATTTTCATTCTCTGGCCACATGGTACTGATACCCTGAAAAAGTTCATTTCCGACCTCAACGCTTCGTCTTCTGTTTCCTTCCGTTCTACCGTTTCCTCCTCTCAAATCACCTTCCTAAATGAAACGAATCATTAAAAGACAAAAAATTTCACACTTCTGGCTATGTAAAACCGACCAAAAATAACAATATTTACATTGTATCAATTTCCTCCCATATCACAGCAAACGCTTAATTCCTAATTCCCTTACAATAAGAGGACACTCAATCTGCAATTACCCCGACTCCCTTGAAAATTTCCTCTCAAATCTACAGAATTCTCTCCTCCAACGAGGTTATCCTGAATCCCTCTTTAAAGAAAAGAATCTAAAGACATGCTTACACTCCCAAATCTTCTTCCACCGCACAAATCCACCCTCTTTCAATTTGTACCACGTACCTCTCTGGCCCAGAGTCTCTGAGATTAATCCTAAAACATTTCTACCCTATCCTTAAAAACCATAATTCCAACGGCAACGGTTTTTTTCCCAAATATCCCTCTATCACTTCCAAACGCTCCGCCAACCTATCAGACCTTCTCAAATCAACCAATTTACTCCTTAAATCCCCGTCCCGCCCCAAAACCACTCATATGTCTTGAAATATACAAAACGTGTCCTGTTATCAAAACCAGAATATCAGCCCTCTCCCACCCGATTTTTAACTCTCTCCCACCAAGTGCCTACTCTCCATGTACTTTCAGCAATGAATTTTACCTTCAAAAGTACCAACTATTCCCTGCATTTTATATTTGACAGCGTACCACACCTCACAGTATTAGAATCAATAACTGCCGGACCTCATACAGGAATTCTTCCCTGATTGGGATGCTCCCAGTCCCAAATCACGCCTCCGAACACAGCACTCCCTTTGATAAATGCCATAGTGTCTCCATCTTAGCATCCCTCTCACCCTCTGACCCTCCACTCAAACTGAAAACAATATAGCAGGCGCTATCTGGTTTTTCAGAGGCACTGCTCACCCTACTTGAGGTGCTTTCTTGATAGCACTTGAGTACGCCGGAGTATGGGCCGTTAAACTGCGGACCCCTTGGCGCCTTTCGTTAAGAGTAGGCTAATACCAACGCCGAGTTTCGTTCCACTCCTCCTTCTTTCCCATCAATCCCTAATGACGTAAATGACCTCAACCGTCAATCACTTCACTTAAAACTAATACTACCATTCCTCAAAGCGAAAATGGCGAAAGGGGTAGATTTCTTATAGTATTCCTGCTGGGTTCAGAGCGATGGGTTTGTATACTTGTTGACTTTTATTATCAAAACCACGCTATTATTGTAAAACGTTCATGTATATAAGAATCCTTCACGGAAAAAAGGAAAGATTTGCCACCTCACAGTGTTACATCAATGGTATTCTACGGGTTTTAGCAAGTTACATTTCCATTCTTCTCAATGTTAATCTGGAGATTAAATTCAGTTTGGTGTGGATCATTTTTGGCTTAATTATTTTTTGCAGTAGTCTTTCGACAGAAAATTTAATTGGAGAGAAAAAAATTTTCTTCCGTTGAGTAGGCTTTAGAATATTTTATTTCAAGCTGTACCCATTCCATATTAACTACAGTTCACGATATGCTTATACTTAAAGGGACATTTATATAATTATAATCTGAAGAACAATAATAATATAAAAACTAGCATTTTTTAGTGACAATTATTGGAAAACCATTATGGAGACTTCTGTTTAAAGTATGACTTCCTTTAAAAGAATATCCCTCGCGGCTGTCCTTGAGATTAATGACGTTACGGCAACCTATTCCTATGCCGAGGGGAATGGGAGATTTTTCTAGGGTCACGGAAGAAGGGTCAAAGGGAATGCGAGAAAAAAGAGAGAGTGACAAACATAGAGACCCGGTCGGAGTCGAGAGTGCCGTGGACGGGGCCGCAGAGTAACTGTAGGTAATGATGTGACTACTCGGACCTTTCCTCTCCCTCTGCCCCACCTTCTCAGTCCTCCTTAAGATATATGTGGACGCCAGAAAGATCAAGGGCAGGTGAGCTGTCGTGAAATGGCTCTTGAGACGAGAAATTTAGCGGAGAATGGAAATGCTCTCCGTTTCTCCACCGACCCCCCCCATCCCCTCCCCGTCTCTTTCCTTCGCCGCAGACACCCACCCTAAGGCGGCTACGCTGCTGGTCTGTGGAAACCTCCTCCTTGATGTGCTTTATTTTTTGCTTCCTCTTGTCTTTCGTCCTTTTCCAAAGGGATCTCCTAGCATTTTCTCATCGGGGTACGACGTGCTGACGAGTCTTTTTATTCATAAGGCGAGAAGTTGCCCTCGCGGGAAGGGAAGGAGTCGCTGCGGCCAAGGGAACAGAGAGCGAAGCGATGTATCGAGCGGATCCCTCTCCTCTGGCCTCATCCTCTCTTTGCTCTCCCATCCCCCACCGCCATCTCCTGGGAAGGGGCTTTGGGGGTTGGTTTCTCCACTCCTTGCATTTTTTTGCGAGACAAAAGTGAGAACTTTTTAAACGAAGCTGAGTGCACATTAACGGGTCTCTCCTCGGGCAAAGGTACTCATTTATTGATGCATTATTGTGTCGTTTCCCCATTTTAACGCTGGTTGGGGTGAATTCGTGATCGAAGCGCTTCTTCTCTTTACACAAATGGGTTTCAAAGCACTCACTCAATGGAAATTTTCTGGATATCCTTGTTATTTTCCATTTTTCCGCCTCCGGTTTCAGTGACTCCCTTGAGTACGCCCAGTAGTTTCATTTTATTGGAATTCTTGCATCCCGTCCTCACTGGGAAAATAAATTTTCGTGCAATGCGCCCTGTTTCATGAAAGTTTTCTAATTGGCTCCTGTGTAATGTTTTAGCCGAATCATCCCAAGAAACACCCTCTCATTTGAAATTCCAAGATGTTTATTTCCATTTATCACACTGAATTTGCTTTATCTTTGCTGTTTTTTGTGGTTAAATCATGCGAGCCTATAAATATTTGTTATAACTGTCAACAAATATTTTTGTATGAACTCAGATGACTTTTTTAAATGTTAGCACCTTATTTTTATTCTAAGTTCACATTATTTCTTTCTTTCTTTATATAGTATATAGATTTTACTATTATTTTGTTAGTTCAAAAGTATCAGCTTTGTTATTTTCAATCCCGTTTTGAACAGAGAAACAACCGTATCGCCCTTTTCAGTTGATTACCATCTTTTGAAGTGTTGCTTTGAAAGTCCAGCTTGTGAAGGGGCGTGTTATCGACGGGGAACTTCGTCCATATACGATCCCCACTCCTTCCTTTAGTCAACCCTAGAGAAGCGGTCCGCGTGAAGATGACCGTCTTCTCTTTTCCCTCGAAACTCTCCATGTACCCTCTGAATCCCACATTCCGCCTCTAAATCCCCCTCCAACCCCCGAATCCCCCCTCCGTATTCTCAGTAAGTTCCCCTTTTCTGCTTCTAAATCCTCCTCCCACCGAGAGGGAAGTAAGGGAGTGGGTACTTACTCCTTTGCCCTTTAAACTTTTGCGGACGCAAAACCCTGTTCTTTTTTCCCGCCCACTAAATTCACGGCCCGATGGCTGAAGAGCGGGATCGCCGCTCAAGTAGGAGTGAAGAAAAGACGCGTGCGCTGCCAGTCCTTTCAGAGCCCTTCAGCCCTCCTTCCGTCCTCACTAACCGTCTCCCCCTACCCTTTCGCCTCACCCCCATGCCTTCATGCTGGAAATTATCGCGGTCTAGTTGGCACGCGCGTGGATGGCCAAGGAGATGATCCCCACACCTCTCCCCCTCTTCCTCCTCTCCTCTTACCCAAACACATCTTGCCCTTCCTTCCGTCGCCCTAAGCCCTTGTGCCCTTCCTGCCTCGGTCCTCCACCCATGTAAGTCTAATGTGGGTTCAGAGTGACGCCGTGGATTTTTCGTGCGGCGTCGTCCTTTTCTACTCTTGGGAATGAGTTAGAGAAGAGCTTTGAATTTGGAGTTACCCTAGGATTTCAAGCGCCTGGGGTCAATAGGAGGAAAGTGAAGGAGAAGTGTCTTTTAATCCTGCTGGGAAAAATCAAGTCAGACTGAAATATAATCTTTTAGGAAACACTTAAAACGCCACACGTGCAAAGTGGATTGCGATTTTCATGATGAATTACCAGATCGTAGTTTTCTGGACTGAAATATGGCTTGAAAGGACCTCCATTTCCAATTTCTTTTCATGTTAAGTGTGCATGAAACTGTGTATAAAAGGAAAGAAATGTTTCCTTGTTCGCAATTTATAATAAATGGTAAAAAAGTTTGTGAACGTACTGGATTGTAGGTAAGTAAATGTATCGTGTTATTAAATAGTTTCAGCTTTTCTTATCAAAATTTTTCTTTTCTTTAAAGAGTATTTATCAATGAAAATGACGCCCGTTGTTCTCTCTCTAATGTTACTCATCTGCTTCTCGTGCCTAAAGACCATGAGATGCACATTTGGCAGCAGTCAATGTGTAATTACTAAAAAATACATTTTCTGACTCAGTAATAAAGGTCAGGGGAAATTAAGTATGCATTAAAAGTACCGTTGGAAATATAGGGTGTTTTGTGGAGGGTTAGCGGCAATCAGGTTAGCCCCAGGATATTCAGAGAAGTGTTGGGAAAAAAGACTATGAAGACTCGGAACTTGAAGAAATTTCGTTTATATTATTATTAGGTAATCTACCGTTTAAGGTAGGTTTCTGGATGGGCACAACTATTAAATAAACATTTTGTGACTCCCCCGCTAGCAACAAAATCTACATCAGGTCCCTCTTCATCTCTGAGTACTTCTTGCCTCCCTTCATCCCGTCCAACATCCCTTTCCTGTTCCTGCCCTTACCTAGCTTGCCCAACATTCTCCCCTCTATTACCTTCTTCAACATTCCACTACCGCTCAATACCCCTTCCATCCATTTTTCCTGCCTCCATACGATTTCTCTCAACAAACCCCTCTCCTCACCCACCATCTCCAGTACTTCCTCATTTGTTTTCCTTTCGGTCCATTTCACCTTCTCCATTCTTCTCCACACCTACATTTCAAAAGCCTCAAATCTACATCTATCCTCCTGCTTCAGTGACCACGCTTCCGCGCCGTACATAGCTACACTCCATATCAGAGTTTTTACGAGTCTTGTCTTAACATCCCTACTCAACGTCCCCGTCATCAACCCCCTCCTCCTTGAGAAAGCCTCCTTGCCTAGCGCAATTCTTTTCCTTACGTCACTACCACTTTGACCGTATTGGTCCAAACACTTCCGAGATATGTAAACTGTTCTACCTGCTCTATTATTCCCCGTCTATTTTAATATTTAGCTTAGCCTTTTTCTTTCTGGAAAATCGCATAACCTTTGTATTATTAGTATTGATTCTCATCCCATATCTATCGCACCGAACCTCCAATTTACTCAGCAATGCTTGCAACCCCTTGGCTGACTGAGCAACTAATGCTTGGTCATCAGGAAACCTAATCGATTTTACGAATTCCCCTCCGACTTTCATTCCTACCTCCAGTTCTTCCCATGCCTCTTTAATCATTTCTTCCACATATACGTTGAACAGCACCGGTGACAATGGGCAACCCTGCCTTACACCTCTTCCTAACACTGCCCATGCGGACTCTCCGTTCCCCACTCGCACCTGAGCAGTCTGAGACATGTACAGGTTGCGGATCAGTCTCCTGTCCCTCCAATCCATTCCTATTTTCTGCAATACACGCATTAATTTTTCCCAATTCACTCTATCAAACGCTTTTTTGAAATCTACAAAACCGGCAAAAAAGTCTTGGTTTTATTCTATGTTCCTCTCAATTAGTGATCTCATTACTGCAATGGCATCACGCGTACCTCTTCCCTTCCTAAACCCAAACTGATCATCCCCTAAGTAATCATTTGCCTTACTCTCTTTCCTTTTGTTGATGACCCTGAGAATAACTTTAGCTACGTGGGATATTAAGCTTATTGTTCTGTAATCCTAATATGATATAGCCTTTGCCTTTTTTGGAATAGGAATTAACACCGATCTCACAAAATCTTCCGGCCAGATTCCTTCCTCATAGGTACTACGAATCAGTCCATTTGGGCCTTCTTTCCGCATTTTCCTAAACATTTTAAGTTTTACTGGTATATTGTCCACCCCCACGGCCTTATTTGCTTTTATCTCGTTTAAAGCCCTTTCTATTTCATCGTCGAGTATGCCTGGGCCTAAGCTATCTTCTTCTACGTCATGTTCCTTTTCTATGTCTAACCTTGTTGGCCTAAGTTCTTTACCATACTATACAGTGTTTCTATATATTCCTTCCATCTCTCTTGATTTTTCCTGGTTCAAGTATTATCTTACACCACTTATCTTTAACTGTTAGCACAGATCTTGCCTTCTTACTTCCCGATAACAACTTAACCTTGCTGTATAGAGCACCAATTTCACCCTTCTTCTGTAAACTTTCCATATCCTCGCATTGCGCTTTCCACAATTCTTCTTTTGCTTTATTTGTGGCCCTTCTCAATTTATTGTTTAACTCTTTGCACTTCATTTTGCCTAACTCTGTGTTTACATTCTTCCATCTTTTTCTCTCATCCATCTTTGCAATCATCTCATCCGTGACCCATGGTTTCCTTATTCTTTTCCCGTTAATGGTTTCTATAGTGTCATTCGCGGCTTCCGATATCTCTTTCTCGATACATTTCCATTTTTCTCGATAGTAGTCAGTTCTTTATCGTCATCCATTATTTTCTCTACAGCCTGCTGATGCTCATTCCTCGTTAATCCATTTATTGCTTCTACGTTTTATTTCCTAACCCGCCGCCCTTGCCTTATCTTCTTGAAACGGACGTTACATTTCATAACAACTAAATTGTGGTTAGAGTCCGCATTTGCTCCTGGGAAATTGCGCGAATTTATCACAAAGTTTTTAAACCTGTGCCTTACCATAATATAATCTAACTGTTACCTTTCCGAGTCACCTGGCATTTTCCATGTATACCTACGCCTTTTGTGATGTCTAAACCATGTGTTGGTGATGACTAACCCCTGTCTCCTGCAGAATTCAATCGCTTTCTACCCGCTTTCATTCCTCGTGCCTAACCCATAGTCATCCACCTCACTGCCCTCTCTTCCTTAGCCTACCGTCGCATTCCAATCACCCATCACTATCAAATATTTCCCTGCAGGAACACACGCGATTATATCCTCTAACTCATCGTACATCCTATTGACTTCTTCCTCCTTGTGGTTGCTCGGTGTCATGTATACCTCTTTGTTTATATATATATATATATATATATATATATATATATATACATATATATATATATAATAAAACAGATAACACGTAAAAGGACACTCACACTGTAGATGATTTAAGCTTTCGGCCTACTTCGAGGCCTTCTTCAGGTCAGACCTGAAGAAAGGCTCGGAGTAGGCCGAAAGGTTAAATCATCTACAGTGTGAGTGTCCTTTTACATGTTATCTGTTGTATTCTGTGTTCTATTGTGCCGTCCAAAAGTTATATTGCTCTTGTGAGTACTTCCGCATCATCGATATATATATATATATTTATTTATTTATATATTTGTTTATAATATAGAGTTTGACCTGAAGAAGGCCTCCGAATATTCCGAAAGCTTAAATCATCTACAGTATGAGTGTCCTTTTACGTGTTATCTGTTTTATTCTGTGTTCTATTGCGTCGTCCAAAAGATATATACTAGACTATATAGTATATATATAATATATATGTTATTGTTTAATATTTCACGTGCATTGAATGCATTTCGAGTAGTGTGATGTTTTTCCGTGATTCAGAATGTAAACTATAAAAAATTTACGAAGAGACCTTAGGACGGTGGTTGTTTCGGGAAGTGAGTGGAACAGTATGATCCTTGAATCACAGAAGTTTCACGTCCCCCTTGCCTTCATTGACTGAATAACAGGTACCGATTTTAGATCAATTCAATTCTAACTATTAGTATCAAATTACATTTTTATCAGACAGCACATATGCGTGAGAGGAAGAGGTCGCAGATATTAGTAAAAAATAATTGAGATAAGGGTTAATCTAAGTGGGAATAAAATATCCTATAATCAGCTGATATGCTATGGTATTGGAGATAAAGGGTTGCGTGTGGGACTCAATGACATTTTTTACGTCGATCGATGAACGAAGATGAATACATCGAAGATTTTACAAAGGTCAATACATGGATTCCATAAGTTTAGTACACGGCAAAAATATATTATGGAAACACGAGCTGTGTGTTAGCTACGAGGGTGAAATGAAAAGTTCTCGACCTGCTAATGGAGGATGCGATTTTCACTTAAAACATTTTATTTTTATACATGATCTCCCTTGACTTCAACACATTTGGTCTAGCGTTTCTTCAACATAATTATTTCTTCCCGGAAGATGTCAAAATATCCATATACGGCCCTCTCAACTGCTTCATTGGACGTGAAGCGCTTTCATGAAACAAATTTCTTCTAGTTTGGGAACTGATGCAAGGCTGAGGGTGATATATTAGGAGAAAATGTGGGACCTCAAATCCCGTAGTTTTCCCATTGCCAGCGGACTTTTGTGAGCAGATGACAGCAGGTTGTCCTGGTGAAATATAACATTTTCCTCTTCAATCAAGGCCTCTTCTCGCGTTTTTTGGCATCCAGCTGGTCAAGGTTTGAGTAGTATTCGCCTATTATTGTTCTGCCTTATTCAATTTAATAAATAAACAAGATCCCTTTCGTATTGGAAAACTCACTGATGCGATGGACTTCGCTTTCTTTGGCACTGAACCGCCGCTTTACACCCAATGCTTCGATTGCTGTTTCGTTTCTGGTGTGTAGTGGTGTGTCCATAGTGACAAATTGCCGCACAAAATCGGCCGGATCCCTCCTAATTTGGTCCTGTTATTGCTACGATAATCGTTTGCTCAATTGCTTTTGATCGGAATTCAGCAAACGCGGCTCTCACCTTGAGCAGAGCTTTCACATATTTAATTCTTTGTGCAAATGTTTCACATCCTTTCTTCCGATATCATCACGACCTCAGGTATGCCACTCACCTTCAATCGCCCATCGTGCAGCACGAAATTGTGCACCTTTTTGATGTTTTCTGGCGAGATTTCGGATTTTGGCCTTTCTTCACGCGGTTCTTATTCGGGGGATGTGCGTCCACGTTAAAATTCAGCTGCCCTCTTTTTAACGGTTGGTATTGAAGAAGCAGAGTCCTCGTACACATTTTCAACTTCAGATGAATTTCCTTACAGACTAATCCACCCAAAATAAGAGATTTTATGACCGTAGGAAGTTAAAGGTTTTCCATTTTAACGAAACACACGATAGGCGTATAGTGCAACAATACGTGTAAAAAACTAATTTAGAGAACAAGTTGAAATTTGTCCAATGAACTAATGATGGTGTAATGATGCATGTACCTAGTGGGAATCATAAATTTTCGCTGATTGAAACGCCATATCTGTTCAGGTCGAGAAAATTTCACCTTGTCCTCATAAAATTGGTTGTACTTTATGCAGTTTGCAAAACACATTGAAATAAAATGAAATTATTGACTTTGTAATTCCACGCACTTTTTGTATCTGGAATTATAAAGTCAATAATTTCATTTCAATATGGTATCCTCGTAAGGTGATATGTCTGATAAAAAGGAAAGAAAAGCCATGCGGTTAGACGCCGGGCAAATATTAGTATCTCGGTGGCGTTTTGTGAAAGAATCATGCATTGAAAACATTTCATGGTGCGTTTTTGCCAGAAATATGTACTCTAAGAGATGAATTTTCACGAAACACTATCTGTATCAAGAATCAATTCAAATTATAATTTAAATCCTAATATCAATTGAGAGTATCACTCTTATCCATCTAATCTCTGCTAATTTAGTTATAAACTGATGGCTAGTCCGTATTTTCTTAGCCTGCATACTGTACAACTAATAGGGGTTTTTTTCAGTTTAGCCTTTTATTTTATTCCTAAATAATCCATTTCGTCGCAAGTTTCATCACTCTTCGAATTTGTTTGATTTCAGACGTACGCGCTTCTCCACGCTTCCTCTTCAAATGAAATAACCTGTTTGATGATATAGAGGGTGTTTACCTCGTTATCTCAAAGTTTGATACCCTTTCTCCCTGACAGCTGAATTTGATACGAAAATTAATCTCGTTAGCGTTCCTTGGCGGAACCCCTGCACTATTGAATAAATATAAGCGGAAGACTTTGCTGCGATTCATTAAACCCATCCACTCCCAGCGTTTTTTATTGGAATTTTACAAAGCCTAGTGCGCATTTGTCTTCAGCGATACTTATGCTTTCTTATTCCCTCGCGTAAAATATGAGTCTTTAATACTCTTATATTATTCATTTTCCTCCTTACTCAAGGGATGAATTTTCTGAATTTTAATTTTGGAAATGTTTCAATGGGACATGAAAGGATGAAGCGTAATATTTGTAGCTCTACAAATTTCTTGGTGATTTATTTTTTCTCCATTTTTGACTGAGAGTACCACCCTTAAGCAGAGGCGGGGGAATGGGGTGTGAGATAGTCAATCGTCTTGGATTTCAAATTCGTAGTTCAAGTGCGGCACTCTCGGTGGGGTCTCCAGACGTTATTGAGCGATTAAGACGCGTGCGCAACAACCTATTATTGCGAAATGTGTTGGTAGGCCAGTCAGATGGACTTGAGTTTAATTGCTGCCATTCAGAGGGCCAAAGGATGTGAACGGCGAGTTTCAGCCCGTCTCGGAAACTCGGGTTCCAAGGGCGTGCGGTGTCTGCCCGATTGTTGAGATAACGATGTGCTCGCCTCTCGAACGACCGTATGCGTTGCGTTCTGGAGCTACAATGTTTAATGCATCATTAGCAACCGTCCAATTAGCAATTCCATCGCTTTACTAATTATCCATCTCAGCGTCCAGGATGTGGCATGAAATCCAAAAAAAATATGGTCGAATTCATCGTTGAATTTCTTGGGTGGTTTCGGTGAAATATGCTGCGAAGTGCGGTTTCATATTATGCATCCAAAACATCCAAGATAGGATTGAAATGTTTGATAACGCCTTGTTTAGAATCAGAGTCATCGCTATTTTTGCTGTAACTAACTCTTTCTGCATTTGATGGTTCAAAGAAAAAACTGAAAAATATAGGGAGAGTTATTTTCGTTGGAAGCCTCGAAGACTGCCACAAAAAATATTACAATGTAAAACGAAACACGATATTTGCATGATCCGTGTTGAAAGATCTGCATGAATAGAATCACTATGAATACCTGCAGAAAATATTTTAAATAAAGGAAATGAAACTAAATAAACAAAGCAAAAATCAGTCTTTCCCTCCATTCCCTTACCTCTCCTGGAAAACCTAGTCTTTCTTTCGTACCTTTTGCACTTCTTCATAGAGTTGTTTAATAGGAAACACTGCCAAAAACAAATAAGAAAGAACACTCTTTTTTAAAAAAAAGTAATTTTGAATGGAACCAGCTCTTTTAGGTTTTTTTGAGAGCCTTTTCTATTCAATTTTAAGAGTTTTAAGAATAAGTGTGAAGCAGCTACTGGGTGAAAAATTTTATCGGCCATTGAATGATATACTATTGTACTAATGAAATATAATTTGTATGTCATGTGGACGACGTGAAACGTTGTATTGAAAAAGTGAATAACGTGTAATCATTGGGGGATTTTGAACGACAAATGAAGTTGAAGAGTGCGTGATTATGGACGGAGTGCGGTGATGGACGGAGCGCTGTGGGTATGGTGTGAGCCTAACCTTTGTGTAAAGGAGCGGTTGGTAATCTAAAAGTAAAATTATGTATAGGAGCAATTGGTCTCATATTTGTTCTTCTTGTGTCATCGATGTTAGTACAATATAATGACAACACTTATCGGCGAGTTCTTAAACATTGCCGATACGCGTTTGTATTTATAGATTTCCTCCTGGATATCATCTGGAATGAATGCATCTAGAGCTGAAACGAGCTAGCATCCGGTCCTTCCGTGACATATTCTCTTCCTATTCTTGCATCTAACTTTGCACTTGTTGATATCATTGCAATATACTACATGAATGAGGCGTTTCATAAATCGTACGTATATGTGTATGTAGCGTCGACATTCACATTTTATGTGTCGTTATGTTTTCTTTTACGAGTGTGACTATAACAAGATTCTAAATTGCAGCCGGTGAGTCTCCACTTAACAAATTTCCGGGTAGGTGTACCCAAAATTGAATTGTAAACTCTCCTCTCTCCAGTTATGAACATCATTTTACGGGTAACACTCGAAAAGCTCTCATCCAGAGGTATTTGGGTCAGTATCACGGGGAACTCAATTTTCATTTCAGTAAGTTCCTTCTCCTGTCTTGTTTCTGCGGCAGTTTACTTAACGAAAGTCTGATGGGACGACACTAACGCGTTAAATATGATTTGGGATTTTGCCATACACTTACGTGCCTTTTGAATGATCTAATCTTTGTGATGAATGAGCTGCAAAGGCACGAGAGACGTAAGCAGCAATGAGTTGCTACTTGTCGTCTTCGCCGGAAAACCTCTGCTTGCTCGTAATTTTCTACTACTCCCACAACAATCCCATTTAGTTAGTAACTCTTGGTTAATCTGTCAGTTTCACTTTAAAACTTTTATTGCTGGAATCCGTAGATCAACAAGGCGCTTTTCTGCATCGTTTAGCAGTACTTAAACATGCGCTTCCGTAGATGCAGATACCTGTAGCTCCGACGTAGTTAGTAATTTGTTTTTTAGGTATAATCTTAAAGTTACATTCACCATTCTGGGATAATAGTGAATGTCGCTGAAGAGCATCCGTTTTCGCAAGAACACTTACCTATTTGGATATATTTCCCTTTATGATTTATTATAATTTGCCTAACGCTGAATAAATAAAGTGTAATTTCACAAAATATATTCCGTGTGTGTTTGGTTGAAGAAGTACTGAATTTCTTTATCCAGTGAAAATGATTTTTAACAAAAACTTTTTCGCTTCAATTCATCGAATTCATAATCGCCCCTAGAGCTAGAGGATCATCGGGTCTAATGGATGTCAGGTTCCTTATGAGACGCCTTCCAGGATCTCTCTCTAAATCGAAACTGCGCGATAGGGGGTTGAATACTAGATGCTTTTACAAGCTCTTCAGTGGCCTCATTTTTTAGATCAAAGGCTCATTGGACAGCTGAAGCCATCTCTGAGATCTTCACGGACTGAAGCAAGCTTGCTGTCTTTCTTCATTTAACTCGGTCGCTACTATTTAAAAAATTCCTATATTGATTGAATCCATAAAATATATACTAACAGTTACATAAGAATGAATTCAGTGAGTGATCGCGAAATCCTTTCCGTATTTATTATGCGAATTCATGCATTGAAGGTAAAGGATAACATTAGCACCTGCATTTTCCCTTGAACAATATGATAAAATGCATAGTTCTATCTCGAAATGTTGGTGTTTGTAACTGTCAAATTGCAAAATTCCTCATCTCAGGGATGTTTCTTTTTATGAGTAAAAACTTGGGTAAATTAAGATGTCAACAATTTCATGTTAAAATGAAAGAAGTAATTTTGTTATTCCCCACACAATTCATTTAAAATACGGCCTAGTTTTCAACTGTGAACGTCATTATGTAGGAACTACCTGATGATGACTTCCAACGTCAAAACCTAGGTCGTATCGCTAATAAGGTGTGTGGAATTACGAAGTTACTTCTTTGATTTCAATATGTTGCGTGAATTCTATAAAGTTACGTCCGAAACAACAAATTTGACGATTGCGTTTTTAGACCATGTTCTCATCTACTTATAATAAATTCTAGTCGATTTGTTGGTGAATCGTTAACGCTTTTATTCCACTCCGACTTCCAAGTACTATACCTGCAAGTGTTTTAAGTTTTTATTTAAAATAGCCTTCTTAATTAAAATTAGTTTTTCATTTATTAATACAGTTCTTTGTTGCAAGTTACATCGATCTGCAGAGTATTAACTGTCAAGGAGGCCTTGTTATTTTTATACATAAGCAGGGCAATATGTAAACTTTAAAATTATTTTATTTCATCACAAGAATATAATTTATTATGCTAATGAAGGTTATTACCTTCCCAAACACAAAGCTTTGTCAGTAAAGGTGGTCAAATATTCTAGATACGCTATCAATTGTATGATATTTAAAAAACTGTCTTTCAGGTATACAGTTCATTTCTTTTATCACTTATATAAATAAAGTGTTTTTAAGGGTATAGTAGTTTTGACTCACAAAAACATATCAAAATGTATCCTTTCAGCCTTAAATGTCTCAAAACAAAGCCATTAAAACAAACTAAATATTTGACTTTCCTGTGCAGTTAATCTCATTCATAACGCCATTTAAAAATAATTTATATCGGAGCAGCTGAGAGATTAGTTTTACTCTATTACTTTTAATGTTTTACATAAAATGTTCATACATAGCGCTATCTCTAGTATTTCTTCTTTATATATACAGCCCAATTGTTATAATTTTATCTGTATTTCGGAGAACCACATATTCTGAGAATTATGTAATATTTCGTTCTTCTGCTTGTTATGCCCGTATAAGACTCTCCGCTCTACGTTAGTTTTCAACCACTTTCTGGTTATTTGCCTTAAAAAAGTAAGCCACTGCCATTCAGTACTTATCTACTTTCCATTCGTAAATTCCGTCGCTGGTCTTACTCCTTCGAAAGTAGCAGATCTGATTATGAAAATGTAAATCAGTTCGTTCTATGCATTCAGGGCATTCAAGGGAAAGTAATTGAAGATTTGGGAGAGAATAAAAAATTCCAGAATGGGATTTATCGGGATGCCTGGTTACTCTAATTAAATTGAACGAGGGAAAGAGAGAGAGAGGGAGGGGGGTAAACCGTGGCAACTGAACTGCGAACACATTCATCCGTTCAGTGTGGCGCAAATAAACTGTACGTATCTCTTCTGCCTTGGTAACCTCAAAACTCTATTTTGCATTGTATGCATGCACCATTGGAAGCGGATATCGATTGAGAAAGGGGTCTCTCGATTGCATTCAGGATTAAGGTGCTTGAAAGTTGCAGTATCGCCTATTGTTCCTCGCTGAGATATGAACACTGTTGGTTGAATTTTGGACTTTCTCAATCAAATAATATTTTTACCAATGATATGAGAATGCTAATGGTCTCAAACGGCTTGAAAACTTTATCGTATGGGCGTTTTTTTCCAAACATTGTTTATTTCATTATTATTCCCGTGACGTGATTTTATTTACTGAACTAAAATTTTTTTTAAATTAAAATTTTATTCACTGAATTTAGGTGTTTTTATATACGAATTTTGGTTACTTTTCAAATTAAAGTTAGTTAAACCAAAAAACGTTTTAAGTTAGGTATGTAGAATTTCGGATCACTACATAAGCAGCTAAATGCTTGTGTGCTAAAATTATGTTAAGAATACCGCGAATTTCAAAAAACATTTTATTGTATTGGCTTTATAATGATCAGGAAAAATTAAACTGGAGAATAACTTCGCTCATGATTACGCTTACGATTGTCTCGAATACTAGTTTGGCACGCGAAATGCCAGGTATCCATATCGAATGAAGTGATGCTCCATGTTACTACATAGATTTATTGAACGCTAAAACAATGGGTCCAAAGGTACTCTGCATTTTATTATGTATATGAATATACTATAACATAAATAATAAATAGGAAATGACGCCGTGCGAGAAACTGGAGAGTTCACTAGGGAAGACTTAAATGGATTCACATGACCGCAACGTGAAAAATCTATCAGAAAGTATACGAGGATGGAACCTGTGAAAGGAAAATATGTACACACTACGAGGATGGTCCCAGAAGTATCTGGCCTGACCTAGAGATGGCGGTAGTTGTTTAAAAACATGACTTTATTAGAAAATGTCGTGAGATCTACAAAGCATATGTTTCAAGTTTGAAGACGGCACGTTGTATATTATTTGCTTGGCAGCCATCAATAGTGAATGTTATCAGTGAATTTGTGAAAATGGAGAAGATTGGTCATCGTTATGTGATACAATACTTTCAAAGTCTTTATGAGATCTAGTAGAAAAACTAATGGTTTCGGATGAATTAATGATTGAATATGCGTATTTGAACAATAAACAAACATACGAATGAATGAATGACATTTGGAAATAGTAGATCTATTCGATTTCAAATATATTATTTCTTTTGTAATTAGTTGCTTGATTTTTTCCCGTAGCCCTTTCATTTACATAGAGTTCAAATTATGGTTTCGTTGACTTCTCCATACAAATTCCACTTCCACATACAAACCATACAAGTCCACATTTAGACATTAAATGTTTTTACTGTTTTTGAGAAAATATCTAGTCTACCATGTAGCAAGTAATTTCACTTAAAAAACACATTTTGACATTCTCTTTAATGTATTTTTATTTTGACGCATTGTTTTATGATTTAAAAAAATGCTGTTTATTCGCAGCTCATCGTGATTAAATTATGTATAAGGTTTTTAAAATAATTTTGGGAAATTAATACCCGTGCTCTTACCTAAGGGCAAGAAATGATCCTAGTTTAAGTGAAATACTACTGTATAAAGTGTCATTGATTTTTGAGTTACTTTAATTGCCTTGGTCAGAACGTAGGACTCCGAAAATATAAAAACAGCTTCCGTAATTTTGATGTACTCTAAGCGATATGTAGTTCTTTTATAAACGGAAAATGATATTTCGTGAATGGCGGAAATTAAATAAACTGTTTTCGCAGACTACATTTGGAGTGAAAGTGAGCTCCACTCCCTTCTCATTCCATTTTTCCCTCGCCTGTGTCGATAAAACCACTCCCTATCTTTTGAATGGAATCCTCACGACACCGAAGAAAATTGCTTACATTTCCATCCCCTCACTTTGCCATCTTCCAGATATTTCAAGTTTCTAATTTTACCCTCGGAGCTCTCTGCCCTTGGTCCCCTCCCCATTCTCGGCATCTCGAGCTCTCGTCCTTCCCTTTCCCCTTCCACCGCTGTTTATCCACCATTCGCTCTCATCGACTTTCCCAGCAGCCATGGACTCGAGTCCTAGGCCCTCTCCACTCACCCAGCCCCTCCGAGCAGTTTTTTATCCCCACCCTTTGGGAGTCATTAAGTCGATGAGGCTTAATCATGCCCCCAATGATTCCGTCTGCACAGAAACGACTCCGTGCCCCCGTGCCCGACTCTAGTTCCTTTTCCACTCCTTATCCTCTTTTGACTTAATTTACCAATTGCTATTAAGTAAACTCACTCTCCTCGGCAATTCTCTTGTACTTATATTTTCCCTGATTTTGAGAACTGTAAACTTCTGTCGTTCTTCTCATGAAATTCTTTATGTAATTTCCCTTAACGCATTCATAACTTTCTCGTTTTTGTAGCGCAAACATTTAAGTTCTTATATTGTGTTTGCAAGAAATTGTACCATGTATTATTTTATTCAATTATTTTTTCATATTCATTCTGAAGTTGCCCCTTTTATGAGCAAAGTGCCTTAAGCCGGTGCCAGCATTTTATTTGCTATCACAATATACATTTTCGGAATTTCAAACTATTGTCACTTTGAGAGTTTATTCTACACTCGTTGGAGGTTCCTCATTCCGCTTGGTGAATGACTTGATATCTTTCTCCTTTAATGGAATTTCAGTCTTCATGGCAGTTAGACACAGATTCGAAAAATCTCTTTGAGTCTTGAACTCTTACTTAATCCAAACTGTTGATTTGTTACTAATTGTTGTTGAAACAACTTCCTATTTTTTATAATCATTTTTCTTTGATTTTTTGACTTCTGATAAAAAGTATCAGTAAAAATGACAAAATCTCAAACTATTCTATGAAAGTGTTTCCACGAATCATAATCATCAGACAATGTTTGGAAATTGTACACTTTTTCTTGTTACTCTATAAATTTTTCATGAACTTAAAAAAAACCTTCCCTTACTCTTTGTGAAAAGTTAATATATGCAGGTAACTTTAATTATCTCCTTTGTGGCATCAGACACATAAAATTGCTCCTCCTTACTGTTTTCTCCTTTTACACTACTTTCCATCATCTTAAATCGAACTTCACAACATAAAATTCGTTATATTAGATAAAAATACTTGTAAAGAATGCAATAAGAAGGAGATCTCTTCTTTGATGAAAGTCCATTTTTTTTATCTTTCAATATTGGGGACACCGTGAAGGGGGATTAAATTTGGAATAACCTGGTGTCTCACAAGGTTTAATAAAATGAATAGATAAGATAAACGAAATGCGAAAGAAATTAATTACAACAAGTAGTCAGTGGATTAAGCTAGAGAAATAGGGGAAATTTTATTTATCTATTTCAATTATTGATAATCTCGAAATGATAAAAAAATGAAGGAATGAAGGCATTGTTCAAAATATTTTGGTAGGCTTCTGTAAAGCGACGACTTTTCCAAACGTGGCTCAATATATCATGATAGAAATGGTAAGACATATGCTTATCGTAGTTAGCTATTAATAGCATATTTGAATTCTATAATATCTTTGACTATTAAAGTTATTCGTGTCTAGTTTATTCGGGAACATATTACTCCTCCTCCCCTCTGCCTCATCCCATGACCATGTCGTCGGAGTTCCATCTACGTTTCCTGCCCTCCATTTATGTCTGTTCCCCATCCTCCTCCACCCTCACCGACGCTTCCACCTTTTCCAAATTGTGTTTCATTATTTATCTATTTCATTTATTTTCCCACTTTCCTTTTAAATAAACAATGTTGAAACAGTCCATTAATACTTTTAATTTTTTAGCGGTTCCAATTGATTGTTAGTCATAAACGAGAAAAGAATTGAATGTAACTATTTATTAAAACATTCAAACGCACGCACTAATATAATAGATATTCCATGTGTGACATTTGAAATGAGTGCTCCGAAAACAATTTTAACATTGAATTAATAGTATTAATTGTTGGAAAGTGAATTTAGATATATTAATAAGGCAATATACGTATATATATATATATATATATATATATAAACCATAAACACAGTAATCAACCCGAAGGTCGGTTTAGTAGGTGATGGTAGAGCTCACACATCAGGGTAGGGGGGCCAGTTCCTTTCCCTGTGCCGGCTATGGTTTCCCAGGAAGATCTGGTACCCGAAAAATCAACCAGCTTGGGTGGAGCTGCAGGTGCCCAAAGTACCTTGCCAGGAATCGAACCCGGGACCCTCCGGTCAGTAGTCCAACGCTCTACCCACTAGACCACCGCGACCCTATATATATATTATAACAAAGGTTAAATAGCGTTTTTCGATAGCTATTAATTTCTGATTATTGCCTTTTTGATTTGGGGATTGGTTTCGCGTTTTTATTTTATTTAGTTTTCGCTATTGGTTTCTGTTGGAGGATATACCTCTACGAATATTTTTACTGTTCAATTTCAGGAGACAAGCCAATTTTTCTCTCCATTTTTATTTTGAATGAGGTTTAATGCTGCATTGTCATCGTTGAAACACTCAACGATGATAATATTGTAATGCTTATCTTTTCCTAGTCAGTCCAAATAGAAATAGTGTAAATTATTCCGTTTTTCAGGGGGTCATGGCCCCCGAAGCGGGGTTTCTCTGTTATTCTGCCTCCAAGGTTTTATGCCCCCCCCTCCCACTACTAACCTCGTTCTTTCCGTACTCATTTCAACGTCGCTATACAACATTTTCCAATTTTTCTTCTCACACCATATGACAATCTTTTTGCACTTAATTATCTTGCATTCCAATAATATGATTGCGTGAGAAAGTTTATAAAATGATAAATACTAATTGCATGATTTGAGTGGTGACAAAGAAAATAATTCTATCGCATTGATCAGCGAGACTACAAGAAAGGTAGTTAAAGGGATTTGCAGAGAATTTTTCTAGGGTGATTAGCTGCCGATCGGGACAAGAACAAATTTTTCCTCGTCCAGTTCGCGCCTACCACTGTACAGATCATCGGCTGCTAAGTTTCGAGCATCTCTAAGTTGATGAAATACCGTTTGCCAACAAATATATTATTGTCAAGGACTCACTTCCTGCTACTTCACCAGGTTACAGAATGATATACGATCACGATCACATACTTCTTCATAAGCCTCGACCTATTCCGATTTATCCCTAATACTGCAAATATATTTCTCGACATCATACAGTCAAACCTTGAACTTTCCTCGAAAAGTGCTTCGTCATGAATGAGGGGAAGTCAAATGATAACCTAAAGGGCGATCACACTAGACCAGTCCGCGCACCAACAAGGATATAAACTAAAAACTACTCGTGCTTATGAGTTGTCACAATACAGTTATCCTACCATAGCGATGGTTATATCGATATGTAACAACAATATTGCTACCTTTTGCACCGAATATGTGTTATGGCGAGCGTTCGGTTTTCATTTGACTGTTTCTTATAAATTTATCTTAGACTAGGGGCATTGTGATAAATACTTTTATCTCTCCCGATATGATGATTAAATCTCCTGATTCAAACTTTTCGGTCATATATGTAGATTTAAAAATGTATTGGACAGGCAGGAAGTGTACCATTCGTTTGAGAAAGACAGAGATTTGGTGTCGGGTACAAGATGGTGCTGAACACGTGAATGGGGTGAATATTGATAGTCAGTGGGGCCATGAAGAAGGAAGGGAGTTAGTGGAGCGGGGAAGTGGATGAGATTTGGAGAATAGGAAGCACGTGGGCCAGACGAAGGAAATAGCAAAGAGAGTGGGTCCAATAAGCCAAGGAAGAAATTTGGTTGCTCACAGAAATTCGTGTCAGTTTTCTTGCAGTGGCCTAAAAGTAGCGGCAATCGATACGTCGTCTATAAAAATTATTTTCTTCTTGCGTGATCCACGGAGGTTGTGGGCATGGGGAAAAACAATTATCTTAATTGCTTGACAAGGGTTCATCCCTGTCAGTTAATTTTATTCAACTTTCGCGTCGAGTCCGAGATCTCTCCAGGTTTGCTTTCCCATTGACAACATGTAAGGAGTGACCACATTGTAAACGCCGTAAAATCAATTAGTACAAATTTGCTTTCAAAGATCGTTAACATCAATTAAAATTTGATTGTACTTTACGTAAACATATTACATGTAGATTTGTGCGGCGGTAGAGGGGTTTAAGGGGTAAAGCATACGGTTTATCACAGGACAGTGAATACTCGTATATAATAATTCCTTAATATAGTACACCATAATTTTCCAAGGCAACGGAATTCTCAAAGTTTTTTAAATATCAAAAGTTAAAACACCCTGGTAGAGGCAATTAAGAATCCTTTGCCAATCATGGCTTAAGCAAAGTTGAGGAACGAGAAGATCAGAATAGATAACTGATAGTTTTACATAGAAAAAGAGAGAAAAATCGATGGTTTATTTATTACAAATGTTTACACTTTTAGTTCTAATTAAATAAAACACTCATCATTACTCCACAAACTTGGCTAATAGGCTGTTGTTTCTTGAGTGAATGTCATTCGGCTGTTTCGCAGCGGAGTTATCGCCAAATGTTAATTTGAAATTTCAGAAAATGTACAGAAGTAGGCATTGGTATAAATGGGTGGAATCTAATTCAATTACTAGAGAAACCCACGTATTTATCTAAGTTTTGTTCTTTAGGGTTCCATTTCTTTCGGAGAAACGGTTTGGCAGTACAGGAAGAGTAATTGTCTCACCTATTTTATTTGTGAACTTTACTCTCCACACAGGGTTTGAAATCTAAAGTCTATTCATCCCGCTTTCTATCGACAGGTTGACTGACGTGGTTTGTTTATCTCTGCTCCTCTTGCGGTTACAACGAATAAGGTAATATAACGAGGCTGGAAATTCTGCTCAGCGAGAACAAAGTCGCATTTCCATCCTAATTTAAGTAATGACTTGGGGAACACTTAACCGTAAAATCATATTGAGTTTGGACATTATGGATTGAATAAGGATGTTGGAAGGAACTCTTGGTAATTAGGTAGGAATACGTACCTACTATGTAGCCATGGATTGTAAAAGAGTTTGTATTGCTAGGGAAAAGTTTGTTGTTGGCTAAGTTTAAGTTCATAAGGATTGCAATCTTTAATTGCACTATAGTTTCAATTTCAATATCCTTTGGTACACGTGTATTTCCACTAAGTCATGATCGCTAATATGCATATCCTGTCTTTGAAAAATACAAAGTAAACTGTCATGTGTATTTGAAAATTCATGAAATACCATTAAAAAGTGCGTGCATGCATACACCACATGAATCACTTCGAAAAAATTTGAGGGTTGAGTAAATTTCTAAGAAAATATTCTTGTGACACCTCTAGAATTAGTCAAATAAGATGAAACATCAAGAGCAGTTCACTTTTTATCAACACCATTTTGGATTCTTAAAACTTGAATTTCTTAATTAAATCGATATTACATAGCATATTTTCAATGACAGTTTGTCGATGTGAATATGATGGTGACTGAGAGATATTATAATGGATAACTGCAAACCACAATGTGTCAGAATACGAAAAAAACAGTATCTTTATACCCATCGTTTAAATGGATGCGTAGTGCATGTGAACGATTTTTAATTTACAATAGCGCAGATAGATTGAATGTGATTTTTTTTAAATCTTGATCCTTTTATATTTGTTCCCTACGGTTATCCCATGCAATGTAATTAGGACCAGGTGTAGCAGTGACAGGTTGATTGCTGAACTAGAATGTTTCCCATGGCATTAATTAGAGGAAAAACCGTGGTTTATATTAAGCCGACGCATCGAATTAGATTTTTCACCTGCCAGGTACATTGGACGTTTGGAAGTTACGGACCTCATGTTCGAACGCCAAAAAGGTTGACATTGTGACGTTTATTAGAATCAATTGTGCTAGTCCAAGTGCTAATCACTGTCAGAATGAGAATTATGCGTCACGTTGCGCTGCAAATGGCATCACTATATGCTCTCCTTTTGAGTTTTATCGTTGTATTTCAGGTTTGAAGGTGGACGTGAAATGATTCATTGTAGCTCAGGATTTATAAAACGAATTACGTCGATAATAATGATTCCCAATTCGTATTGTCATCAAAGAGGGTGTTCCAAAAATTAATGCCTAAACGAAATCACATAAAGATAATGTACAGAGTTTATATATATATATATATATATATATATATATATATATATATATATATATATATATATATATATATATATATATATATATAGTCACTTTCTTGGAAAACCCACGAACGTGTACAATAATGTAAATTCACTAATAGTCATAACAAACACAGAAACCAATACACAAAAGAGGGACTCACTAGTTCTTGAATTTTCGGTGGTCCAACCACCTTTCTCAAGAGGAATTAGGAACAGAACTCTAATTCCTCTTGGTTATTAGTGAATTTACATTATATATATATATATATATATATATATATATGTATGTATGTATATATATGTATGTATGTGTGTGTGTGTGTGTCAGTGTGTGTGTGTGAGGGAGGGAGTGTGAAAGAGTAATTGAGTTAGTGTGAGTGAATGAGTGAGCTAGTGAGTGAATATGTGTTAGTGTATGATCGCTTGTGCTAGTTAGTGGGTCAGTTCAGGATTGAGTTACTGTGTAATTTTGTGTGATTGTGTGAGTTTAGTTGACAATTAATCAACATTTATAATTTTCCTGACTTAACTATGTTTCACTTTCTTTTAGCTTTGCCGGCATTAATACACTTATATGAATATTGATTATTATCTTTGTTTTGTGAAAACTGTTTTCAATACGCTTCAATTAATACGTACCATATACCGTTTTGACCGATTTCGGCATTTTTTTAATTACTCTCCTTGGTCTTCTATGTTTTGCGAGCATTTACCGCAGCAAACACGTTCGTTTCCGTTTGTTTTCGCTTAAACCTGAAATCTTTTTCCTAACTGAAGCTCTGCCTAGATTTTTTAATTTCTTTTTATAGTTCTGTGTATCTATTGCCCTATATGAGATTTATTGAGAATGCTCCAAACAAATACTCGTGTCGTAAAAATTTAATTTATAATCTATGATCCTTACCAAGAATAACTTTGATATACCCATGTTTCACATAATAACTACTGCATTTATTCATGTGTGAAAATCAATAATTTCCTGCCAATGCTTAATGTACATAAATCCAGTAGAATTCAATCGAAAATAAAATATACTCTATTTTCTACAGTAATGAATCAATGCCATTTTTAGACATCTGAGCTGGTGTATACTATTAACTCAGCCTGTTTTATTTATTTCAAATACTCTGCAAAATATGAAATATATTTTAGTTGCATTATTTCTGAAGCCTATTGTTTATATACCCAATACTATTGATAAATATTCAAGACCGGCTAGTTTCCGTGTCGGGGGTATTGCAATTGATTCTAAATTATTTTTAAAATTATGTGTAATTAATAGAGTCGATCTGGGCCAGTGATAAATGATTTTATTAGCGTTGGATTTGCATAAAATGGTGCATAAGTTCCTTTGATTACTTTTCGGATTCGCCCCCGCTTTTGTTTTCAGCTCGAAGCTTTAAAGCTGGCCTGAGACGCGAATACTTTTCATCGGCGGATTCACCATCAGAAAGCCCTAATGCCGCCTTGGCCACCTTTGGTATTTGCCCCCGACGTGTCCTATTCCTCTGCCCCCAAATCACCCCAACCTCGCCCTCACCTCACCCCTTCTCGCTCTCTACCGCCTCACCTCGCCCCTCTTGCCCCCTCTCGCCCTTGTTGCCCTTAGTGCACCCTTTGAACCCCTTCGGCAACGCCCACGGCGACGCGACACCCGGTCGCCTTCCGACTCTGCACCATAATCGTAGTGGATCTTAGGACGCAGGATTTTGTGCATTTAACGTATTGAAAGAATGAGCATAGAGAAATAATTTTTTAAACTTTACCAGTGCGTCTGGTAATGAGAATAATAGTAATGACATACATTTAAATAAATTGTTTTTTTTGTAGAATATTGATGACCGTGATTATCAAATATTAGTACTTTTCCGTTTTTGAAAATAAGTCACCCTTTGAATTCCTTACAATTTCAGGATGAAAATAGGACGGTTTAAAATTTCAAAACTATATTTTACATGTATGTATGAGATAATATACCGTTCTGCCGATTGTTTGGGAACGAAATGTTCAAGGATCGTGGAAATTTGGTTCGTCCTGGTTATTAGAGTGAACGACCCTGGGGGAATAATAGAAAAATACCTTTCCATCTAATTCAAGGGACCCACCCTGCATCTTCCAGTTGCAACGAGTTCAGATCTAAAGTCAAATCTAGGACAACAATTAAAAGCCGGGGGGGGGGGGGATAAAACGTTTCCAATTCGGCCATTCACCAGGTGCCTCTTTTGTCGAAATTCACATCATCACTTCTTTCATTTACTTCGTTACCTCATCAACCATTTTTTTGGGGCTCTCGTTGTGATATATTATCAATTTTAGTATCATTGGAACTCTACTGATTAGGGTTGGTTTATTTAATTTTTATTTATTAGGCATTAATTGGAAAACAGCACCTTTGGTCTTTACATCGGACTATTAACATTGATGACTATGGGCCAACTTACAAGCAATCAAGCCCTAAGTAATGGAAAACCCACCCTAGAGGGATTAGAACCCACTACCTTTGGGTTGGAAGACGAGGACGTTACCTCCCCCCTCCTCCGGCGCTACCATGGCTAATTTTAGATGGACATATCCTAAACAATGGCACAAACAAAGATACATACTTGCCTCTCCTAATAAAAAGTACAACCTGAAATCGGGCAGCGCACTAAGCCGTGAGCATATATATATATATATATGTGTGTGTGTGTGTGTGTGTGTGTGTGTGTGTGTGTGTGTGTGTGTGTGGGTCGCGGTGGTCCAGTGGGTAGAGCATTGAACTACTGACCGGAGGGTCCCGGGTTCGATTCCCGGGCATGGCACTCTGGGCACCTGCAGCTCCACCCAAGCTAGTTGATTTTTTAGGGTACCAGATCTTCCTGGGAAACCATAACCGGCACATGGAAAGGAACTGGCCCCCCTACCCTGATTGTGTGAATATTCACACGCCGTATAGGGCTTGGTACATGGGTGAGCTCTACCATCACCTACTAAACCGACCTTCGGGTTGATTACTGTTTTTATGGTTATACACATATGTACATATGTTTATATATATATATATATATATATGTATATATATATATATATATATATATATATGTGATTTATTCGAAGGAACACGGTATTGTTAAAGAAAAAAAAGTAGGCAGTCCTAACAAATCTTCTGAGGAAATTGGAGTCCAAGTCCGTCGAAATTATCAAGATATAACGTGTGAGTGTTCCTTTTATGTGTCCTCTTGTTGTGTTTTGCTGTCTAAGTTTATATATATATATATATATATATATATATATATATATATATATATATATATATGTGTGTGTGTGTGTGTGTATTTATATATTTATATGTGGGTCACGGTAGTCCAGGGGGTAGAGCGTTGGACTACTCACCGCACCTGCAACTCCATCCAAGCTATGTGATTTTCGCACCAGATCTTCCTGGGAAACCATAACAGGCATAGGGACAGGAACCCCCCCCATCCAGATGTGTGAATATTCACACACCGCATAGGGCTTTGTACTGAGTGAACTCTACTATCACCTGCTAAACCGACCTTCGGGTTGATTACTGTGTTTATGGTTTTTTAATGTATTAATGAAATTGCTCACGTGAGTGCTTATACACAATCTATTTTTTATACGTTCGAATATAATTTATTTTTTTACCTATATTTGGATGCACTTTAATATTAACATGTGTTTAAAAAAATAATGGAGTCGAAAAATATTCTTTGTTAGGAAACTGGCAAAAAAATACTTGAATGAATATGTTTGCTCCAAAGTAACGTATGGTGTTTAATTTTAATACACTATAGTATGCAAAGACGGGTTAGTGTAAAAACTCGAAGTAAAAAATTGTTCAAATTGGTTCATTATTCAGTTTATGACAAATTTAGAATGCGACATATTTTACCGTATTACATATCCTAACCCAAGGCCGTGTGCATCCTGTAGGTAGCTGTATTAATTTTAATCACCAGAATAAAGGAGCGCAAACAACCAACCGAGCCAACAGCGTAAATGAGAGAGAAACACTCCTTTTTCATGCGGACTCTGAAACTTCCTCCACACGTACGTGAATGCGCAGGCTTCGTAGCTGCCAGCCAGATCCCGCGTGGCCGAGGGGAATAATTATCACCTGCTGACAGCGAGCCAGGTTTTACGTCCCGCAAATGGGCCGTTCGCCATGGAATTTACGCTCCGCAGCGACAAAGACCCCCCACGCACGCTATTTCTTTCATTCTCTCTTCCTTCCCTTTCGACCCACCCCCCCGAACCCTGAAACCCTGCAGAAATGAACTCGCTAACAATAGGCGGGCGGCCCACCGGATATATATCCCAGCCGGACTACGCAACCTCTCACACGAAATCTAAATCCCGTCCGCAGGGTTTTGGACCGCCCGCGTCGCATTCCCAAAAGGTCCCGGCCGGGTGCTTACATCGGCGCCCCCGAATGAAAATTCCCAAACGCATGTTTCCATTATCTCCGGCTGCCAGTTCCGGCTCTGCTCCGTGCAATGCCACCGAGCGTTGCGTTGTCAAGCCTTTTTGGCGAGTTCCTAGCCTGTCAGGGCGAGATGCAGTGGCGTAGACTCTCTGCGGTTTACGACCTAGCGCAGTCCAAAGAAGCCACAGGATTGTGATGCCATCGAGAAACTCTTAATATGGACGATGGCCTCCTCGTTTGTACACTAGGGAAGTAAGTATAGATGATATATTATCAACTGAATTGATTGATGAGTACTTTCATTATTGTAAGAGACATGAAAATCTGTTAAAAATAATCCCCGTTTACACGTAGGTTGAGATGATCGACTCAATCTCTGCTAGTGGACCTGACGGTTGTGTATAGCGTCGAGTGCCAACAGTACAATTTGTAGTACTCATTTGTCAAATACATAATTTTCATTAGTAAAGAAAGAAATATTCGCACTCTGAATATACTTTATATATATATACATTATTTCTATATACACTATATATATATATACTTTATATATATATATATATATATATATATATATATATATATATATATATATATATACATTATTTCTATATACATTATATATATTGCATATAATATATTTGATTGTTCTTTTTTAGACAATATTTTCAAATAAATATGAGTTATTATGTTTTGGTGGAAAAATTTATCAACAATAAACAAAATAACTGAATGATGGAAAACTACTAAAAAACCTGAACAAACAGTGT
The DNA here is from genome assembly GCA_037158775.1 of Hetaerina titia. Taxonomy (NCBI): domain Eukaryota; kingdom Metazoa; phylum Arthropoda; class Insecta; order Odonata; family Calopterygidae; genus Hetaerina; species Hetaerina titia. The sequence goes on from CM073777.1 coordinate 1,076,455, forward strand.
TTTTGTAGATTTTGCTTTCAAAACCGCAGCCGGAAATAACCGGGTGAATTGAAAATGATATTTTTGTGAATTTTCTTTGTAAATATGAACATTTTAATCGATAAATTTCAAATGTTACTTGTGAACCTTTCTAGAAAAAGAAGTTGTGAAGGCGCTATAAGAAAACCTGGGATGGACATTCTCATAATACAAAGAGGTGGTGCAGTCAATATTATCATTCAGAGCAATATGTCGGTCTCTTATTATGTTGTTAATACCAAAGAGATTATTATGATACGGTTTTATTTGTACATCATATCATCTGGGTAATAATATAGTGGTAATAGACTTCATAACGCAGTAACACACAATATATTCTTCAACTCTCTCAATGTGTATGTACATCTATCGGTTTCCCAAGAAAAAGAAATTATTTGCTGATCTGAATTTCATATTATGAACGAATATTAATATACGAATAAATGTGAAACCCGGTCCCCGAGCAGGACCAACTCTGGCAATATACGTATATACCCATGTGGTTGATTGCAGGGTATGACGTAGCTGGTGTTGTCTGAGGGATGATTCAAATTAAAGTATAATAACCTTTGACCTTAAATTCGTTCCTCAATTCGTCATAAATCCATACGTGCTTCATATTTGTCTTCTCATATCAATACTAGTTGATCGGCTGACACGCCGCAGTCAGCAGTTGCAGTCTCTGCAGGACCACGTCGGACAGACACCCAGCTTCATAAAAAAAATCGACGCATTTCATTGACGTAATAAAAAACATCGCCATCCATGAAAACGATCTCATGGTCAGCTTCGATGTTGAATCGCTCTTCATCAACGTTCCTATCGAGGAATCGCTGAATATCATCAAGAAACTCACCTCCCGCGGGATCCCTAGACTTTCCGGGATCGATGGAGCAATGCCTCCGCAATTCCTTCTTCCTATGGAATGGTGACCATTACGAGCAGACGGAAGGAGCTGCGATGGGCTCACCCCTCTCCCCGGCTGTGGCCAACCTCTACATGAGGAGCTTTGAAGATAAAGCAATGGAGTCCTGCGACAAGCGGCCCTCACTCTGGCTAAGATATGTCGACGACACTTTCGTCATTTGGTCACACGGTGAGGGAGAATTAAAAAAGTTCCAGAAGCATCTGAATTCACAGCATCAAGCCATTCACTTCACCATTGAGGTGGAAAAGGATCATCAACTGCCCTTCTTGGACGTCATGGTGAAGATAAATAAAGGGAATGGGAGGCTTGGACACAGAGTATACAGGAAGCCTACTCACACCGACCGCTACCTAATGCTGTATCGCACCACCATCCCAGTCAGAAGACCTCACTGGTAGACACACTTGTCAAACGAGCATATAAAATATGTGACTCCGATTCTATTGCCAACGAGAAGAAACACTTGACAACTGCCCTGCAAAGGATGGATACAACGCTCACATGATCTAAAAAAGGGTCGAGAAGGAAGAAAAGAAAAGACTAACCACCGCTGTTCCTGACAGGGAGGAAGACTCCAGGCCACAACCGAAGGCCTACGTCACCATCTCCTTCATCGCAGGGAAAGAATCGCGAGAGCTTTAAGGAAGAAAGATGTGGTGACCAGATTAAACTGCGTCACCAAGATAGCTGACACCCTATTCGGACCGAAGGATGAAATTTCACCGTCAGTATCAGAAGGCGTGTACCAAGTGCCATGCTCTTGCGGCAAATGGTACATCGGTGAAATATGCAGAGCGCTGAAAACACGCATGAGTGAACATCAGAAAGCAACCAAGACCAAACAGTTTAGAGCATCGGCCATCGCTTAGCACCCCTGGAGTGTACTTGGACACTATTCTGTTCCACGACGCTCAAATAATAGCGAAAGAAGGAAAATACTTCCCGAGGATAATTAAAGAGGCCATTGAAATCGTTAAAAGGCCAGAAAACTTTAACAGACAGGATGGATATCCACTCCACTCCACCAGTGCGTGAAAAAGAATTATTCCGCGCAAATATGAGGACGTTCCCTGATTGGCCGAAAAAATTTCCCGGTATTGGCGCCGGATTTTCCCTATATAAGACGGGACAACGAGCTTCAATTCATCCTTGACCTGAGGACGCCAGCAGGATAGCTGGCGAAACTGTTGTGAATTTAAAAGTTATACGCGGACGCAGCCCGAAAAATGTGGAAATAATCTACTCATCGCCGCGGAAACCTGCGCACGAAATTTTACAAAGGTGTTTAATCCTCGAGTAAGATTCCAGCATATAGGAATTTTCCACGTTGCTAAGGGCGGAGTCCGTTACCAGGGCACGCTGCTGTTGGAATGGGGTCACTGAGTTACCACCACGGAGTCGAAGCACCAGCGACGTCCACTTTTGGGGGAGCCATTTTGATGTGAATGGACAGTGGTCCTGTGAAGAGAGAGGCAGCGGCCTTTTTTCTAGATTTCGACACAGGGAAAGAATGCTGACAAAAAAGAAGTGAGAAGAAGAGCGCACTCGTAATCACCCTGCCGCGGCTCACGTTTGGGCTGGCCGGAGTCTCATTGGTTGATTCGCTGCTTTATTTCCCCCCGAATATACCTTTGCCGTTCCTCACAGTTGCTACAGCGCTAAGAGATCGGCCTACCAAGCCATACGAGAACACGGGTTAATATCTTTATTTTTTCTAAATATGGAAATAACCAGAATTTCTATTATATCCAAGGGTCGAGGTAATTTCCTGATTTTTAAAACATTATTCCGTGGTTGCTTTTGTTTTTTTTCTTCGTAATAAAATTTAACTTTATCATGGGGCAAAAGTTTTAATTGTAATGTAAAGGTTATTAACCTAGATCCAAATTTTATTTGTGTTTTAAAACAAAGAAGTACTTGAACGAAAAAAGGAAATAACATTTTGGCAACATTAATTCACAGAAAACTTCCATACCTTCAGTAAAAAAATAATGAAATAACATAGGAGAAACAATATTAAACGATGAAACTTTCGACTCAAAACTTTCGAGATATTGAATTCCACATTTGTTTATTTATTTACTTTTAGTGCGAAAACAGCACTTTTTAACCTTTACATCGGACTATTCACAATTAAAACAATGTAGACGAATACAAACACCCAACCCCAAGGTAAAGGAAAACCCACCCAGGCGGGAATCAAACTCGCGACCTTCTGGATTGGCAGACAAGGACGTTATCCCGCCGCCACCGAGGCTGGAAAATTGTAGAAGCAGCTATTTTCTCAATGCAGTAACATATCTATACCCACGCTTGAAAAGTATTAGTGAGGGAAAATGGTAACTTTGATACCTCTAGTTTTCATCTCAGTACATAAATGAATGCATACAACCATATTATGTACACAAATATTTAGAAAAACTTTCTATAATTGTTACAATAAATTAATAAAACGGCGTTTATTAAAATTAAATAACTCTGATTTCGTGGTTACTCAGGTAATTTTCGATTCTACTTTTGAATTTACCTCGTTTAGGGTGGAGATATTTTACATCACCAATGCCTGCTCTCTCTCTCTTCCAAAAACTGATTTGATTACTTAAAATTCAATATATCGCTGTGTTTATTTGGTACAAATTTGGAATTTCTAATATGTCCTTATGTACGTAAAAAGATAATCAGACAAATCAATTACTTTTTAAAGGAAACTTCACATTTATCATTTTTACCAATCAATTCCATTTTTGAATAACCTTTCACAAATAAGTAACTGTCGATAATCGGTAATTAATATTGCTATTATAATAACATGGATAATCAAGAACCGATTACAAAAGACAGCGGTAATCTATTTGTATTCTCATAACAATGAACCTAGTTGGCCTAACAAACAAACTATTTTGCATTTCCCGCCATTACTGGGTCCCCGGTTGTACCGAGACGTTGAAGTTACTCGTTATATAATTTACTAATTGAATCATTTATGCTTGAGAGGAGATACTGTTTTTATACTCCTGTGGGATTATAGATTTATTACCTACAATATCTGTCCAAAAATAAGTTAGACTGAGTCGATTAAAGTAATACTTCGTCAAAAGTCTTCGAAGTAGCACCCTGCCAGCGCATTTTAAACGGTTCGCACAACTTCGAGAATTTGGCACCCGGAATGCTGCTAACCTATCTCGTCACGGCCTGTTGTAACGTTTCCACTGATTTGTGATGACATCCTTTCAGCACGGATTTGTGACGAGGGAAGAGGCCTGGTGTGGATTTTCCTACAAATATTAGATCTTTTCTCACATGGTCCAGAAGCTCTTGACAGATCGGCGTTCGAGTATCCTCTTGTTTGTCCAACAACACTCGTGGCACCAACTTTGCACATCCCATCCCCATGCTCATGTCATTGGTCGTAAATCGATGAACTTCACTTTTAGGGAATCCAATTTTATCAGAAACAATGCACACACTTAATCTGCGATCCCTGTCCATCAAAGCCCTCTCTCTATCAAGATATTCGTCACGGCAAGGGCAAAGGGTATTCTGAACGTTTAGCATCCTCAACATCTTCCCTATCCACCCGTAACAACTTGTGCATCTCAAAAACATCCGTTTTTTTACTGGCGTTATCTCCATGAGCTGTATTAATTATGCCATGAGTCTGTTTCTGATGTTGCCCAGTTTTTAGCAAAATTTGATGGCTTACCGCTGTTTAGAGGTTTCGTAAACGAACGCTCCGCATTCCACATAGGTCGGAGCCACCTGCGACTGGCTTCCTACCTGTCCTGAGACTCCTCGCCTTTGAACATAGCCTGAAGCACCGACGCCCGTCCATCCATCTTGAAAATGAGAAATCATACAACTTAAGCGACAGACCTTGTATATTCTGTTATGTTTTTTACCATAACAGAACCAACAAATGGTGTACCAAAAGGAACTTTAGCCACTTCAATCGCATTCCAGCTGTACTTTATCCATACATACACACATATGTAACTAAACAAACACATTTATATATATATGCATGTATACATATATGCGTGCATATATATATATATATATATATATATATATATATACGATATATAACGTATATTTTTATATCACTATACACACACACACACACACACACACACATATATATATATATATATATATATATATATATATATATATATATATATATATATATATATATATATATATATATATATAGGATAGACGTAGATTGGAGGCTTTTGAAATGTGGGTGTGGAGAAGAATGGAGAAGGTGAAATGGACCGAAAGGAAAACAAATGAGGAAGTACTAGAAATGGTGGGGGAGGAGAGGGGTTTGTTGAGAGAAATCCTATGGAGGCAGGAAAAATGGATGAAAGGCGTATTGAGCGGTAGTGGAATGTTGAAGAGGGTAATAGAGGGGAGAATGTTGGGCAAGCGAGGTAAGGGTAGGAACAGGATAGGGATGTTGGACGGGATGAAGGGAGGAAAGAAGTACACCGAGATGAAGAGGGACCTGATATAGATTAGTTTGCAAGGTGGGGAGTCACAAAATGTTTATTTGATAGTTGTGTCCATCCAAAACCTACCTTAACCGGTAGATTACCTGATAATATATATATATATATATATATATATATATATATATATATATATATATATATATATATATATATATATATATATATATATATACGATTATGTACACTCACACATACATATGTGTGTATGTTGGTGTGTGTGTAAACATGTGTTATCCGAGAATTCTCATTGCCATTTAGTTGACACCATTGAAATGCGTATAGTTTTTTTTTTAATTTAGCACGGTCGTTAGCAGAGATTTTATCCATTTTTTTTAGTTCCATCGAGTTCCTTTCTGCTATGAGTACTTCCATTCCCGGTGCGCAGATATCTATTTATTTCCAAATGAAGATCCGGGTTGTTTCTTGAGGTGCACATACCGTCGCCAGCTTTTAAAGTGGTTGCATCAAGAAATACGTCCAAGGGAAGAATAGCAATGAGTGAGAGAGGGAGAGACAGAAGGGCCCTTTTGCATAAAAATTCATTAATATTTTTCACGTATATTATGAAGGCTATCATAAGATTTATTCTGGTTCTAAACCTAATTAAAATAAATAATGAAAACACTGGATGGAAAAACACTCGGGTTGTCAGCGATATTTGTTTTATATCTATGATTTCACCAGGTAAAGTGTCAATGGTAATATTGTTTAATTAGTTTCAAAGGCTAAATTCAAGCTTAAAGTATTCATTTCTCTTCTCATTTTTCTACGCCTTGCTACTCATTACGTGAATTTTGACAAGGTTTCAAGGATTTTTTATGAAACCCAGAATATTTTATTATCTTATATTTGCAGCAAACTTTGTGTGTTTTATCTTTCCAACCTATTAATATATTCTAATTAATACGTAGAGCCTCGTATTTTACGTGTCCTCTCTTCTCTCATTCGTTAGATTCATATGCAGTGTTTGCAAGAGCGGCATGCTTGGAATGCAGTTGAAGATTGGGAGCGATATTTTATGAAATATAAGAATCTTTCCTAATTTCAAATGATTTTCAAATTTTTATCAGCAGTTGAATGTATTTATGAAATCTGAAATGTAACGGATGATAGAATAATGAAATCAAAAGACTGCATGTCATGAGCCAAAAAAAGAAAAATTTGAAGATAAATCTTCTTAGAAACTGGAATTTAAGGTTCATAAATAAATTTCAAGATGTATACAGGACACTTTTGCACTTATTCTAGCCAATTTCATTAGATTTCTCACCAAGTTCAATTTGATTTCATCCAGCGGGTTTTGAAAGTGTAATTTGAAAAAAAAGTATAATGTCCTTGGAAAATGTGAGTTAAAAGGTTTTTATGATATTAAGAGAAGATGGATATAAGCTCATATACTGGTATCGATAATGTAGACGCCTGGGTATTTATTCTCTAAAGTCAGCAAACATTCACTTTTTCTAAAAGACTTGTTGCCAGAGAACCTGATCCTATAATCAGAAGTTGCATTATTTTTTGATAGTTGAATTCGTTATTTTTATGAAAAAAATTGCAGTCAGATTTATAATTGCTATTACTTTAATTTAAAAACATTTCATTCTACTCGGCTCTTGGGAATCGCACGGTTTTATAATCTTCATAATTCCAAGAGTCGCGTATAAATAGTATCGTGATCCTGTGGAATTAATTCAACAGTCAATGCGTTTAAGTGACATTACAGTGAAGTTTAAGATGACTTAAGTGACATTACTTCCCGCCTTTGCCAGCCGCCTCGTCCAGCAGTTGTGGTAAGACCCCGATGTTTCCCATGTTCATTTTTTCCCTCCTCCTCGTCTTCTGTTCCCTCGAAGGTCGGGGCCACTTCGTTTTACCGAGATGTGGCTGGCGGGAGGTGGGGGAGTCCGGTAAAGAGGAGGAGGAAGTGGGGTTTTTCGGATGGGAGCGGGTGGATCAGAGGGGAGAGAAGAAAGGTGAGACCACCGCTTAGGGCCATTTTTGAGCCCGCCGTCGGAATACGCTCTTGTTTTGTTCGGCCTGGAAGTTTTCCCACCTCTCCCTTTCCTGCGAAACCGGAAGGAAGCGACCGTGTACGAAGCGAGAATGGGGTCGGGCGGGACTTGGTTCGTAACGACTGTCAACTTGCGCGCCCCATTCCGTAGCGGTCGTTTGCGTGGCGACGAGTATTAAGGGGACGGCGGACGCCAGGGGGGCCGGTGGGGGGAGTGGTCGGTTCTTGCGTAATTTCTTCGCCTCCCTCGCAAACCGCCCTCCAAAACACCCTCCATTCCCACCGCGTCTGTTGATGCCGTTTTTTATACCAGCCGTCTCGCTCTCCGCTCTCCCTCGTGCCCTCGTGTCCCCTGCCCCTCAGGGCCGTCACGGTCACCCCCTCTAAATAATGACTCCTCTAACCCCAGGAGGAGGCCACCTTCCTTCCCCTCCGGCCGAGAGACTCACTCTTTTAACCTCTTCTCTCTTGCTCCTTCCCCTACCGGCACTCACCCCCTCTTCGCCCTCATATTCTCGCCCCTTCCTCTTTCAGAGCATCGCTTTTGGGGGCAGCCAACGGTCAACTTGCCAACTGAACCCTCTTCCTGTTTCCCACGGAACGACTCTCAGTGGGGCCAACTCCTTTGAATATATGGTGGTTAATGGAACTGAAATTGATAAAATGGCGAGTTTCTATTTTTTTCAAAATTCTTACAGCCTTGATTCCGAGGGAGAAAATTAAACGGGACGGAGAGAGATTATTTTTCAAATTTAATGTGACAATTATAAACGTGAATGATGGATCGCGTGTTAGTTTTATAATGGAGGGGCACCTCGGGATTTTTTAAATTTCCACCAAATTAATAAAAACAGTTATCAGTAGCAAAGTTCACTTGGTTTTCCTTATTCTAAAATTGTATTTACTTAGTATCTACTACATAACCTGAAGGATCATTTCTGTCATTTACTCCTCGGTTGATTGTATGCTAATATGTAGTGTATTTTAGTCTTCAGAAATATATTTTCTTTACTTTTTGTAGGAAATGGGATCTAATGAATATTTACCAGTATTTTGCAGTTTATGAAAGAGGCTGATATTTCTTAGAGTAATATCATATATATTTATAGTAATTAAATACGATACATTCCTAATAATTTAATAGAATTGTGATAATACTTGGAAGAAAATGAGATATATTTTAAACGTCAATCATTTCCCGTAAATTATGTAAAACATTTATTATTTTCACTTATCATTTGCATTTGTTAAAACATTGAAGCTAAAGTTGAGTTTCTTCCCTGAAATTTGGATATGCAATGAATTTTTTAATTTTTGAAAAGGATATATTCAACATATTTTGGTGATTACGTACTTTATCATGGGACTACCTTGTGCAAATTAAAGTTTACTGTTTTAAATTTAGCCAGCTATTAGTAACAGGAAGAACGAAGGATGATTATTTTCCTAAATGATACCTAAGTAGTGTATACTATGACCTCAAAATGAAATTGAAATAATGCTATCCAAATCAGAAATGCAGGCGTGACATGGTTATCAATTGCGTAGAAGTATTTTGCGAAAATTCCGCTTTAAAATAATGCAGGAAATTCAAAGTGTTAAAATAATTAGCCTTGACTGGAATCATCCCGGTCAAAGCTTGATGGTGACTGATGCTTGCAAATAAATGTTGTTGCACTTTGACTTTGTTGCATTGCAATCAACGCTCCTTAGCTGATGACTTCGTTATACGTTACTCTCACGGCATCTCCCGCAGTTCTTTCAATTTTTCGCAGTACAAATAGGCCTACGTTCAATTTTTTAAACGAATCAAGGTATCCATAGATAATATTTTGCTTGATAACCTTACAACCTGGAGAAATTAATTATTCTTCTACATTATATCTGTCAATAAGAAAGTAATATCGTTTTTTAATACCGGAATTGTATATTATATGGGTTAATATAGCGGAATTATTGACCGACAAAGGTTAAATTGGTTACAACCATTTCCTTCACTTGTTTGGATATTATTTTAATTCAAGCAGTCGCTGGAATATCGATAAAAGCATATTTTGTCTTCCATTTAATCATTTGTAAAGCGGTTCCCTTCATTCGATGTGGTCACTTGTCGCGTTTTCAATGAAAAAATACTCTGAAGTAATAACTACGTAACTCAAATCTATTAAAATATAATTCACCAAAATTTTTCACGGTAGTTTTCTTTTCTATTACTTTTCTCTATTTGTGCTTTAGCTTTAGTTTGACCTTTTGTGTTGTCATTATCATAAACATTGTTTTTATTGTCCCATACTACTTAGTTTTGTATCGAGTATAGTATCACGTTTGCCTTATTTATTCATTCTTATCAAATAAATTAACAGGTATTCTGACCGAATTACTGGATACTGCGTGAGATACGTTCGTGAAAAGAATGCTAAAAGAAACTTCATGTTTTCAAATATTTCTTTTCCATTAAATGTATCCCACAACTTGTATTTTAGTGTAAACTACTGTTTAGCACGAAACATCAGTTGTTACAGCCGTATATTTACATGTTGGAGTAATGCTCATTAAGCAAGCAAGAGATGGTGGCGCCTCGAATGCAGACCTTTTGCGTTACATGAATGAATTACGTATTGCATTTCGAGAAATTAAAGGCGCCCCGCGTCTCCTACTCAAAATATGATAATGTGTGCGCACTAAAAGCATTTTATTGAAATCTTATCACTTGTGTGTTCTAGGAGCATTTTAAATGTTAGTAAATATTGTGTTAATGCTTTGATTCCATTTTCTTAGCTAAATCTATCTGCGATAAATATCACAATTGTTTGAATATTTTGAAACGAGAGCAAAAATTGTTTAATTTCAAAAAACCTCTAACGTAAAAATTAAAGTGATTGATGAAACCGTATTGTCATTATAAAGTAAAACTTTCAAATAATCCCACAAATATTAAATCTTCCTGTTGCTAAACCTAAAGTGCCTTACTCGATGAAACACTTATAAGTTAATTTAATATTATTCATCTTTCATGGGGCATTCGTTTGCGCTTCGACTTTTCTCTAACAAAGCTTAGATTCATACATGGTAGGTTTTGCAAAAAAGAAATGGGCAAGTACTCTAACGATATACTTTTATTATAATGACAACAAACGCAATTTTCGACATGAGTACATCCCCAGTATATTCTGTATATGACTGAAGTATATCCTCCATCTACCCACAGATGAGGCGCTAACATCAAAATGTGTTACACATCGTAAAGCAAGTACAATATTTGGTCAATTGTTTTCGATTAATTTCCACTAATAAAAGCAATTTGCAGTATTTGAGATTCGCATTTATAAGTTAAGTTTAAGATTCGTATTTATAGCTAAGTTAATCAGTATATTCTTGCAGAACAACATTTTATAAAACCTTCACAGCAGAGGAGGCAACAGATTGTGGAAAAGACGAATAAAATGTATGGGATAAGGGTGATTATATTTTGTAGAGAAAATTAGCACCATAAAATAATCTTCTCAAATATAGTTAAAGTATCTATTCAGTTACTAAATATTTCCTGATTGTACCGTAAATACAATATCCTTAACGATATTTTGATTGTTTTGTGGAGATATTAACAAAATCCAAGCAATAATGGTTGAAAAATTTAGGAAAAGATGAGCGAAGGCTTTAAGAAATGGAGTTCAGTGATTGATAAATGGCTGGTTTACTTCAACGTGAATTTAGAAGAAGTGCGTTGTTAAAGGGTATTTGATACAAGTTTGTGGAGAGGAAGGAAAGAAATAATCCAAATAAAGAAAATACATAAGAGTGTTAGACATGGAAGGTAGAGGCGATGTACATGGTGTTAAACTCTAGACAGCCGTGAAAGTTGGGCAAAGATAATTGGAGATGGAAGGGAAGAGGTTAGTTTATGGAAGTTATTCATAAAAGTAAGAGTGTTAGTCGAGTAGGTAAGAGGCAGGAGAGGACTAACCCATCTGGGGTAGTGAGAAAATCCCGAAAAGCACTGGACGCTGAAGAAGGGCGACGGAAACGGAGAGAAAAAGGAATTTCACCTATAAGAAAGAACTTTAGATTATCACAAGAACGCAAAAATGTCCTAGCATCGCCCAAAGTATATTAATTAATACTAAATCAAATACATTAAATATACAGAGAGTTTATTGCCTCATCGTCAAAGTAATTACAGGTCTTGAATCGTCAATTTGTCTGTATACCCTTTATTCAGCCCAATCGGATAACCTCTAAATGTTCAAATTTTTCATCTGTCTCCTTCGTGTCTAGTTTCAAAATTCTTTCGTTTTTCAATTTTTTCCTGAAATTCTTTCTTAATATCTAGTATTTTCTCCATCAGTCCCCCATTCATGACTTAGGAATTTCAGTGTATCCCCCGAGAACACCGAAATTGAATGCTTTAAATATCATCCTTTCCTCAATCGGCATCATAATTGGCTCTCTAACAAAGAGACGCGGTATTTATATTTATGCGTATCTTATTAATCCTTTCTTCCATTAATTATCGTGTTTCTGTCTTTCGGCGTTTCTTCTGGCGAAAAGACATTCTCACATACACTTTCAGAGGAATTATGGTCTTCGATGTATAATCTTTTAGTGACAATTCTTCTTTCCAAATGCTAAAAGTATGTACTGCCCTTTGTTCAATTGGTTAAATTTATTTGCTTACAATGGCTCCTCTGTCAACTTTCTATATATTTTTTACTATCGAATGATTACTCTGTGACATTTTTTTTAAATACAAGAAGTACCAATTTAAATGTAAAAGTCAGTCATTTGCTGGTTATTCCGCGAGTATGGATGCATGAATTTATTTAAAAAATCCTGGTATGTCGCTATTAGGGAAATTAGGGATTCCACTTGTTAATTTCATCGTAGTTACTTTGTTTGTTTTCCTTTTGATCCACTTCACCCTCTCCATCCTTCTCTAAGACCACATCTCAAAATTATCCAATCTAATCTTGTATTCCTCTTTTATTGACCTTTTTTGTGCATCGTAGATAACTATGCTTCATTTCAAAGTTTTAACCAACCTTTTCTGAACATTCTTACTCAACTTCTTTAACATCAATTTGCCCTTCTTGGTAAAAATTTCCCTGCCTGACGCAGTTCTTATCCTTATTTCGCTACTGATTTGACTATTTTGGTCCAAAAATCTATAAAACTATAACGATTGACTATAACCATATTTATACGGTAAGTATAAGCCCAAACACTATAAGCATGATCTCTTAACACTATTCCAATTGAAATGTATGTTTTTTGACATGTATAATTACACACTAATAACATTCCCGGTAGCAATTATATTTAACATCGTTGTATTTTAATCGCATCCTTTAAATCATTTTTATCATTTGTTATTATTTTTGTTGTCATTTGTATCATTTTATGTTCCCCCGTAAAGAAGACTGCATTCATTTAAGAATGCTACGAAGCTAATGCTGCAACGATTTAATAATGCTACGTAAGAATGCTATTCTACTTATTAAGGTGGTTTCACGGTCATTAAAATCTGATACTTATTATAATTGAATTTGTCCGACCTAAAATCTTGATTACTCATCAGCGTTCATAATATATATATCTTCAAATTTTCTGATGGGATACATACGGATCAAAGAGTCCGTTATCTTTCTCTTTTATAACTGGTGCCTCCATTCTAACAAGAGCTTTAGTATCGTCATCAATCAGTATCCGTCTGCTTCATTCATTTTTTCTATCTATGTCATGACGTATCAACTAACTCTCTTCTGCTACCAGATATGAACTTTTGTCACTAATGTTTTCTTTTCTATTTTTTTTATCTAGCTACTTTTAATTTTCCGGAACGGAAGTCCACATTTTCCCATTATTTACACATTCCATACATCGGAGTTGGAACACACTCATATTGCATAATCGAAAACCTCACTAGGTTTATCAAAAAATTTAATTTTTCACGACCCAGGTGTCGTTGAAAAGCAGACTCATCAGGTTTTTTACACCAAAAAGATCTATTGATTTATCGTTGAAAGGAAACGCGTGTCACAGAAAATTAAATTTGGTGGAATACGAAGTGAATGTTATTCTTAATTAATATGATATAATTTCACCGAATAACCCTGGATACGTTAAACAACGTAAATTTAATCACTTATTTGCAAATAATTTTCCATTGTATCAGCGTAACTGCTCAATAAAGCTAACGCATCATGTGTATCCCTATTCTTCTAAGTTATTATCATATTCATGTAATCATATTCCCCTAAAAAGTAATTAGTCCTTTTGTCCATAGTTTTATTCTTGATCCTGAACAGAATGATAAATTAATCATATAAAAGTATCTCCATGTATTATAATAACTTACATATAATGCTGCACTAGTGTCTGATTGGGGATTGTAACTGGCACTATTAGGGGATTTTAGGCACCCGAGTCTACGAAGGCATTATGCACCCTGTTATATTGTTTAATTTAATATTTAGGATTTCTAACGCAATTTTCAACATTCAATTCAAATTTTTAATCAAGTAAGGAGATGTTATAACTTCTACATTTCACTTGTGCGTATAAAATTCAATGCAATTAATTTTCACCCTTTTAAACAGGAATTTGCAAAATATTTATCGTTTCATTTATGATTAAAAATATGAGAAGTAGAAATTTTGAGTATTTCCAAAGTGTGGAAAAAGAGGATTGGCATGTTTGCTTAAAATAATTAAGGAAACAATATGTCACTTTCATAATCTCCATTGCGTATCCTTTTTTGTTAACAATGATTCATTTTGTCTCCCACTGTTTGTTAAGCATTATGATATGACATTGCTTGACGAAATCCCGTACAAATTTTTCAACAAGAAAAGTTTTTCGGAATATATTTATTTATTTCATGGAAATGAACATACATTTTTATCTGGTAAATCATGTACGGATTAGGTCCCATAAAAACTCGTTACATGCCAGGAAAAATATTTAGCTCATTAAATAGTCATAGAAGTCATGTTACTCTCAAAATATGGCGCCGATACCATTATTAGCCCTGAAATATAATAATTTATTGAATAACGACTTATTTGGACTTAAAATCTTCTTTGTAATAAATGAGCGGAATTGAAACCATAACATTATGGAGACTGGAATTTGTAGCCACATCTCCATTTCCTGATTTATTAAAGAGCGTTATTTAGTGATGGAATTCAATGATACCTTATCCGTATCGAAATTACTGTCGAAGATTTGTGCAACTCTGCGGTATTTTATTTACCAGATTAAATCCCCATTCAATGTGTGCATGAATGTGATACAAGTTGGAATAATTGGCGTAAGTTCCGTGGGGTAATGACGAAGGTAGGAAGCTAACGAGATGAAAACATCGCGATGCTGTCATGTTTCCTTGGCGAACACCGCGTCCTCCGCGGGGGACGGTGTTTTGAATCGAGAGCTTGGTGCTTACTCTATCGGGGCGCGCAGGGGTGAGGAGATGCGGGAGGGTTGGGAGCGGGGGTCGGTGGATGCGAGCGCTCGCGAGCTGCATTCTGCCCCGACGATGCACGTCCGCTCCCAATTAATAGGAACAAGTGAAACACGAGGAGCGGAAGGAATGAAGGGCGAAAGAATGAGTGAAAAAAAGGGACGAACTGCAGCGCCTCCAATTAATTCATTAGGAGAATAGGGCCTCGCGAATGTGTGTCGTGTTCGAGGGACGAGGTGACGGGAGCGGGGGGAGTGAGGCCCCCCGCTCCGCTGCGAGAAAAAATGGGCGCTGCGCTGTCTGTTTTTGGACCGAGATAAGGTAAAATATTAAAGAAAGGAATTGGTATTAACAAGAGGATGGAAAAAATATTTATGTATTCTAGTATAAAAATTCCGCCATATGCTCTGATGAATCAAGCTTGGTAAAAATCTAGTAACTCATTCCTCGGCTTGCTCAATTTCTCCTGTGACTTATCACAAGGAGGAAATTTCAGCGCGTGCGTATGTGTTCCTGTCCATTTTATCACTCTGTTTTTAAAGTACACAAAAACAATAATAATTCTTTGTGCACCATAATGGCTGTTCAAACCAAGTCGAAAACTGGTTCACATTTCTAAACTATTGGGTACCCGCGCATCAAAAAATTCTTCAATAACTACAAATACCAAAGCCGAAATGTCAAAATGATAGAGAAAATGAGTCGCTCAGGGTTTTAAAAACCTCGGAGAGTGGGCGATAATCGAATTGTTCACTCGTAGGAATATTTGGCTAAAGAGATATCACAGGAAAAATATGGATAAGAATATACTCTGGAGACCTCGAATATTACTAACTGAATTCATTCTCATTTTTTTCAAAAGATTGTGAATTCGTGGTGTGTAATCGTGGGTGATACCCTATGCCTCCTGTATAGTTCAGGTTTATCTATGAGCAGCGTTTACGATATCTTATTTCTTATAGAGGAGTTCATGAAACACACAAATAAGATTATATCCTCACTATTACAATAAAGTTCATTTGAATTGAAAACAGAAATTGATGTGATATCTTTCCATCTATCTCTCTATCTATTGTTTTTAGCAAATTTCAATATCTTTCTACAAGAAAACATCACGCTTTATTATTGGAAGTTCTCAAATCATCAGAATAACACTGTTTGTTTATGCTGCCGATTACGTATTCAAATAGTATGGTGCCATAAAATCTTGTGACCTAACACCCTCTCCCACAAACCAACGGCCAGTGCCATTATTCTGGTTTTAGAGTTTTTATGTGAACATATTGCCTGAAAATTAAGAAAATACTCGGAAGATTTGTGGTCTCACATTTTATTTCAAGGTAAATCCTCATTAATTAAATTAAAACTTTTTATTGAATAACATCCTTTGAAAATGTATCGCCAGAGAGAATGTGTTTCTTTGTTTAATTCACTAATCTAGGTGATGGAGATAATTGTAATGGGATGACGGGAATTAGACTTGGTTGACAAGATCTTTGGATACTGGGTCTGTGGATATAAATTAAAACCGAATAAATATGTATTCAAATTAAGCATTGATATTTACATGTGTTGCGTCTATTTTTCTAGACATCTTGAGTCATCCAGTTGAAGTAAACGGTGCAGATGGCTAGCTCTCTGAATATATCTGTATTCTATTTTGTTTGGTCGCATCCCATTGCAAGAAAGTACTAAGATGCATGTGATGAATGTTTTTACTAATGGGTCCACTTATAGCTTCCATATCTCTGGCTGGAGTGAACCCTTTCAAAGTTCGCGTTTCTCCATTTCGAGTTTTTAGTTTTTGCAAGTGTTTCTTCAGTCTTTGAAGATGACGGCTGAAACTAGCATCCTGGATTCAGACCGAGAGGTAATTGCAAACTTTTAACGTTAGCTAGAGCATAAACGTAGAAGAATCAGGCGTCTTTAAACGTTCCAGTTCGCCATCACTCATGCAACATATATATTCTCGTCATAGGATATGTGGTTTAATTCCAGCCGTTTATATCATGCGTGCAATGAAAAAGTGCAAATTTAGTGAATAATTCAAATATTTTATTACGGAACTTATTATCATGTATTTTAAGAAGCTATCTCTACGCTCTTATGACATTCGTTATCATATGCATACACCGATCTTTTTAAGTAAGAAACCTCTTTATATTATCTTTTATTTTAATGCCTGGACTTCATACATGTACTTCTATATGAGATATAAAGATGTACATTGAAGAAAAATTTTAAAAAATAAGAATTTTTCATAAAATGTTGACCAACCATATTACTTGGGTCTTTGAGATGTTTAAGGACGGTTTGTATTCTGAGTTTTCTTGGTAAATTACGCGATTATTTTAACCAAACACCATATTTGTTGAATACAAACCATACCAACCGAACCAAACACTATATTCAACAAATATGGTGTATGGTTACGCATAGTTGCACTTGTACTTAGGTGAATATGCATCCAAGCCATTATGAATTTTTTCTTTAGAAAGAAGTGTGCACATTCGCTGAGGGCGTAAACGATAAAACTCAAATGGAATGTCCTATAACGACTCTTATTGCTTTCAGTGAATACATTACATGACGTATTTAAATAGATATTAATCTATTTGTACTCACGAATTTTGTTGCAGGCGAAAGAAGCTTACAACTAATAAGGAAAATTCTAATTCGCGCGTGGAGGCATTTTATAGGAGCGGCATTGTATTGCAGTGGCATTGTATTGAGTTTTGCACATTGTATCTTACTTCAGGCGGCGAAAAAAACAGTTATTCCTTTCTGCTTCCTAACTCATTTCCTCGGGCTTCCCCGGAGCCTCCGTTTTGTGCAGAGCCTTTCAATTTTTAATGACAAAGCCCTATGCATACATTTCCCCGCCCCCTTCTCCCCATGGCCCCAACTTCACGTTGCAGGCGGAGGAACGGATTCCTCGATTGGAGGAGGAATGGCGGGAGGCGTGCCAGCGAACGGAAAACCACAAGATTAGATTCCGTCTCTGTTGGCCATTCCCCTCTCCCTCCCTTCACACGCCTCTCTCCCCCCCTCGTTATCTTCCAACCCTCTCCCAAAGGCGACCTGGAGACGCACATGCATAATAGAGGACTCCCCTTCCGTGGGCTCGTGTGGATTGCGGCGGTACGATGCTTGCGAACGAACCAACTAATGCGTTGCCACCGCGGAGTCGACCCGCGACAGCTTCCCGAATGGATGTCGCAGGAAGAGTGTTTATTGACCCGGATACGGATTCTTTGGATCAAGCCGAGGGAAGTCGTTTCTTTTTTCCCCCTACTGTTTGTTTTAATCATTCTCTCGGCCAACTTTAATCTTTATTGAGGAACGTGAGGCTGGTGAGTTTGTGAGCAAGTGGGAAGGGATATTTCCCCATGCTCTGCTGCTCATTACGTAGTGGCATGGTAGTCAACACAAGACACCGGCAAAGGGATCTCATATATATGATATTATATATATATAATCTCATATACATGATATTATATATATATATATATATATGTATATATATATCATACAACTTTTGGACGGCAAAATAGAACACAGAATAAAACGGAGAACATGAAAAAGAACACTCACATTGTAGATTATTTGAGCTATCGACCTACTCCGCGGCCTTCTTCAGGTCAGAACCAGAATATATATATATATATATATATATATATATATATATATATATATATATATATATATATATATATATATGTATATACACATACTTACGTAAAGGTAGTGCAAATCGGTGTATCCGAATGCTTGCTGCCAAATACTTATTCAACGTTTGTCGACTATTTCAGGTATTGGGTAGGTTCGAGGCATGGATGATAGTTTCACAAATGTATGCTGCTTCTTTCGATGAAATGTCGTTTGCAGTGACACTTAATCCAATTTGATAGTTATTTCGACACGTTTTGCGTAATTTCAAAATAACCTGAAAAGATAACTTTTGCTGGTAATGCGAGCAATAATGGTTTTTGTAATTTTTAAAATTAGTGCTAACAATGGTCTAAACACTGATTTTATACGTATTTTAATTCTATTTCTCGTAATTATCATATTACTTTGAGTACATATAATCTTATCTGGAAATAACATTTTGATTAATTAATCTTTTTAGCATATTGATAAAAAGTTAATATACATTGCATATTCCGTCCAAAACCAACATCTGATACTGGTCAAATGCGAGTATATATTATTTTCAACCCTTTTTTATCATAATTGTCTGTTTAATCGCAACTTTATTTATCACTTGTGAATAAAAAATACTTTGGAAGACACTGGCTTAAAAGTAGATTGCACGAATGTATGTAAATTTCTGTTACATGTGTGTTTAATATTGAAGAAAATTATAAGTATTTATATGTAATAACTTTTGATGAGAAGCAGGATTAAGAAAATTAAATCGATATTTATTTCCTTTTAAATACCAAAATGAAACCAAACATAAATTATTCGTCAATTGAAGTGCTTCCTGTTTTGATCTACACAAAAATTAAAACTTTTAATGCCTTTGAAAACTTAGCCAATTCAGAGGAATGGAAATTGGAAAAAAATAATGAATTTTGTTCAAATTTTGCGTGGTGTCCAAAACTACGTCAACTATTTTGTTCATATGAAATATAAATAAAATATGCAGAAAATATTTTTTATTCGGGAAAAAGTTATAAATATATGCAATTTTGAAGTTTATTCTTCTAAATTTTTGTTTGGGATTGCTAAGCCGGACACACAATGTAAGACTTTATCCTCGTATAATTAGAGCAGCCAATGAACCTAAAATACGAATTTTATCTGTAAGTTAATTGTTGATGAATTAAACAAAATGTTTTTTCATATATGACTCCTTAAATTGATTTTAGGTGGCGTAAAATCTGTTCAAAAGCAAAGGTTTTAAATTACTTAACTTGTTATCAGACTCCACTAATAATTTTACAAAATTCGCAGATCAAAAAAAACAGAAAAGGGCCTTCCTTTAAGATCGTCTTTCGTGGAATCTGTATGACATAATGTACATTCAAAATCGAATGAATACAAGGAAAAGGAAATGAAGGAAAGAATCGGGAGGGAGGAGTCAATATAAAATTTTCAACAGAAATTTTCCGATTTAATGGTGTCATTTTGAGAGCTCTTCACGCAATATTTATCCCATCTGAAGAAACTGTCGAGGGGTTCAGCCGTGGGAATGAACCCGCATTCCTCACCCGTTCCTTCTCTTTCCTTCGCTGCCCGCGACGCCATTTTCCCGTGACCTCTCCCACTCTCAGCACTCGAACCTCCCTTTTTCCCTCCTTTCCCCTCTCCACCTCCCTGCTCCCTCGCTTAAACCCCCTCCCCCTTGTCCTTCCCTAGCACCGGAACGAATTATCATTCGAGCCTCGCCCTGGTCCTCCTCATTTGTAGGCTGAATGTCTGAGGGCGAACGACCTTCCCTGAGTCCTCCGAAGTCTTTCTGCCCCCCCCCCCCCCGAACCCCCTCCCACTTCCCTCCCCTCCCGACTCCTGTTCTGCATGGCGCTTCGCACATTCTCGGCGTTTCCAATCTCTTTTATTCATTTATTTTCGGCGTGGCGGGCTCTCGAGGTCCTTTCTCTTCCATTCCCGAGAATATCGGGGCGTCAGCTGGTTGGATTTCCTTTCTTTCGCTCCTCGTAGTTTCCCGTGTGTCCTCTAATACCAATCGATACCGTCGAGATGGGCTTTAAATGTTATCAAGCTGGCATAATATTGATGATTCTCAATCCTACGATTAGTTTGTATTAAAATTTACCCCTTTTCCACTGTTATTCGCTTCGTCCTAGATCTCACCTCGGCCTAGATTATATTATGTTCGGAAAACTACTTTGCGCAATCCCACTTTCACCACTCAGACATGATGTTCTTTTGAATCTTGCTGATTGAATCTCGTTACTTTCAATTTAGTTTGTCATCCATTACGGTTAGATTTATAAATTAATTTTTATTTACTTTAGTTTTTAGAAATTTTCTTTAAAAAAATACAGCAGTTTACATTTAATCGTTGTTTAGTTCAATCCATATAATATGGGTAAGATATTTTCTAAGCTTTTTATCAACTTTTCCATCCCTTGCTGTGTGTGTATTTTCCATAGTGTGCTATCTATGCATAGTATGCTACAAACACGGCCGCTCGACATCTCGTAGCCATTGGCTCATTGGGCCGAGCGCACGGCTATCGACCGCATGGTTAAGGGTTCATTCCCGACTGGTGTTTTCCCAAAAATTAAAAACGAAAACCCAAGTGGGGCAATATTTTGGACTCGGGAACATTTTTCTGGAAAATAATGGAGAGTACAGAGAAACTAGAGGTGTGCGAAATAGCCACATTCGCCAGGCCGCTTATCCCCCCCACCATCTTTTGGCATTCGTTCACCCGCGGCCACCGTCAACAATCCCCCGCCGGGTGACTCACACCCCTCCTCCACGTCCCGCACCGCCCGTCCTCGTCGGCGCCCTTCCCCAGGCGACTATTACGAACCTTCGACTTCGATGGGTATCGGGTGAAATGGCTTCCATTTCTGTCACATATCTCCAGTAATCACTGATCTGCTACTCCAGCCAAAGACCACGAGGAATGGCGGGGACAGAAATTTGACAAAATTTGACAACAATGGACGCCTTTCCACTCGAAACGTACCCCGAAATATTGCGTAGCACCCGTTCTAGAAGGATGCTTGTTTTTGGAGTAACGCTCGTTTGCAGTCCCCGTCACCCGTTGCCTCTCAACCGGGCATGGAAGCTCTGAATTGGATGCGCCTGGAGTATCGTGTTATTATGGTTGCTATGGCGCCACTCACCTTGTGCGTTCACTCATTTACCTGGTCGAACTTTTCCCTTTCCTGATTTTTCGTAGACATTTTCCTAACATATTTGACATGAACAGAGTCATGGTTAGGTATAAGGACAGCTTTATGACTTTCGATGTCTGCTTAACTAAATGAAATTTTAATGTAAATTTTCATCGGATTGGCATCGCTGCACTTGAAGCTTATTCTATACTTTATGTATAACTGCATAAAGGGATCAGTATCTTGATAATATCAGGACATCTAATGGTTGAAATGTAAATTACCTCGTAAAAAAAAATTTATAAGTACTTTTATGAAATAAAATGAAATTTTGTAGAATGACTTTTTTCTTAATAACTTCAATCTGATTTTAAATTACCGTATCACATTTATTTTTATATTTCTCCAAAAAATGATATTCCTTATTTTTGTCAAAAATTGCCTTAAAGAACTATTTTATTGTTCTTTCTGTTAATTGAAGTGATATTTTAGAACTATCTTGTCATCGAAAAGTACGTTTCTTATGGACTGATTCCAATTCCATGCAAACCCTTAGTTCCAAGCCCTGATATTTTTATATTTTTTCACTAGAGTAAAACAGAACTGATGAATTACCTTTTTTTGCCGTAATTGCGAATCGTGTTGGAAAACTTTCGCGTGCGTAACCATTACTGAAAACATTTCGATGACAATATTTACTATTTTTAACAGACGCAAATAAAACTAAGCAGAATTTAGCTGCTTAGTATAAAATTTTAAAACGGGAAAGGACGGATATTTTAATTTGGTTTACATCAAGTGATGAATCTAAAAGAGAATTTCGTAAGAATTTGTGAGGACGTCAACAGAATACATAAAATTTTTATTTTCTTATTATTATTTTTCTCATTGAGTTTAAAATGTAGCTAAAATGATAGGAAATTTAAGATTAAATTGATTTCATTATATTTTCAAAAACTCATATAGAAAAACCGATATGGTTTCGTCCGCCTATTGTTGGCAGTCTCGGACGTGACGCGGACGCGGATTTTCTTGAGTGCCCTGATATCGGCAAGGGAGCAAGCATTAAGACTACAATCTCTAAAAATCAATAAGGATGCGAGAAATCTTAGAATTTTTATTCTTTTTCAAAATTTTAATGATTTTATTCAACAAAGATTATGCTTAACATATTGTCACAATTAGCAATGGAGACTGCAATTTTAACCCAGCCACTGCAATGTGCTTATAATCCACCTATGAATTATTATGTAACCACCTTCATGTTTTTACGATTTGAATTCGCTTAATCAGTTCTTTAAATTGATTCAACTGTAATGAGTCAAAGTCTATTGTTTCAAAAACTTTTTTTTTATTGTAAGTGGGAAATTACAATGGATTTTATACATAAGCGATTTAATTAAATTTCCGTCAAATAACGTGAAAATTTTATTTTAATCTTTAATTTTAACTAATGAATTAAATTTTAAATAAAAATTAATCGGTATAATTTGTATGTTATAATATTAAAAAATTAATAGATATTTCTGATTTAAATTGAAAAAAAAATAACTTGGCTTTTCCATGTGGAAAAGCAGAGTTGTTTCTTTTTCAATTTCCAGATGAAGATTTTCCACCTAGTCACACCAGAAACTGTTTTACTTAAATATTTCCCATTTTAGTGGAGGTCCTTAAAATGTATGTCATCTAATTTATAGCAACACAAAAAAGTAAATCAGAAAAAAATGTGAAATATAGGTCACATTTTCCACATCCATTATAAGCATACATTCAATATGATGTAATTTTATCATGTAGATATCGTCATGTAGTTTGCAAATGGATATGAAAATTTAGCATTACTCGATGAGGCGTGATATCACAGTTGGTAGTGCGTTGAACTACTGAACTGAGTACCTGGCTTTGGATTTTGGGGAAACCAATAGGCACCTTCAGTTTCGCCCAATCTGTGTGCTGTTTCAGCCGCCAAATCTTCCTGGGAAACCATAGGTGGCAACGGAAGAGGAACTGCCTCCCCCCCCACCCTGATGTGCGAATTTCACTCGCCGTTGGGCTTATTACTGGGTGAAATCTACCATCGCCTGCTGGTTTGTTACTATGTTTCTGGTTTATATGTATGATAACTAACTAACACTCATCTGCTGACTAATTTTCTCAAACATGAACGTCGTAGTCCATAAAAACTCGTCTTCCCACAATCAAAACCGTTATGTAGTTCCAAGGGAAATTCGTCTGCCCCCACGACATTATTTGATTTCGCTTCCTTTAATGCACTTTCGTTCTTATCGTTGGGTATGCCTAACTTTTATCTATCTCTTCCTTTACGTCTTATATTCTTTCTATATCCAACCTCGCTGGCGTAAGTTACTTACCATGCAATTATCCGGTATATCCGTTCATCTCTCTTGGATCTTTCCTGGCTCAATTAATCAATAATTTTTCCGATTTATCTCTAATGGTTAACTCAGATTTACCCATCTTTCTTCCCGATAGTAGCAGTATTAGTTTTTTAGGGATTCAACAGACAGCTGTGGCTATTATCGCCATTAGGGGTGAATGGAGAAGGAAGATTGTAGAGAAACCCGTTTCGGGTATCCGTTTCACGTAACAATAATTCTGTTTTATCACATGTGATTTCCAAAATACGAATATTTAGTATTTACTGGCTCCTTTTGTAACATTCTTACAATTTTGGCTGCGTAGATTTTCGCGGCGGTGGCTTGAAGAATTCTGCATATTCGGGTTTTCACCGCGTTGTTGTTTGAAGCCGACAACAATTTCACCGAAGTTGCATCCGGCGTCTTCACGTCGAAGATTAGGGACTCAGATTTTAGCCGTCCTTATATAGGTGCTCCCGTCCAGGTGCTGCTCTCTGATTGGTCCTTTTTCGAAGGACTCTCTTCCACGCGTTGTGGAGATGGTAGCCTTCATCTCTATTGAAATTCGTCGAGTTTTTGGCTATCTCAATAGCTTCTCTAATTAGGCGTGGGTAATATCTACTTTCTTTACTTATGATTATAGCGTCATGGAATAGAATGTCGTGGCCGGATTCACTCCATTTATGTTCGGAGATGGCCGAGAGGTGAAACTGTTTATTCGTTGCAGCCCGGAGGTGTTCTTTCATCCGAACTTTCATAGCTCGGCAGGTTTCCCCGATGTAGGCTTTCCCACATGAACACGGTACTTGATAGACCCCTTCGTATAGGTTTTTCGAGATTTTGTCATTCGGTCCGGGGACGGCGTCCGCTATTTGGTGCAGTCACCTTGTCACCACGTCGTGCTTTTTAAGGATTCTGGCTACCTTCTCGGATGTTCCCGATACGAAGGGGATAGTCGGGTATGCCTTTGGGTCCGGTTCCGTCTGCTTGATTGACTTGTCAGAATCCGGGCTACAACGAATAAACAGTTTCACCTCTCGGCCATCTCCGAACATAAATGGAGAGAACCCTGCCATGACATTCTATTCCATGATGCTACAATCATAAGTAAAGAAAGTAGATATTACCCACGCCTAATTAGAGAAGCTATTGAGATACCCGGCGAATTTCAATAGAGATGTAGGCTACCATCTCCACAACGCGTGGAAGAGAGTCCTTCGAAAAAGGACCAATCAGGGAGCAGCACCTGGACGGGAGCACCTATATAAGGACGGCCAAAATCTGAGTCCCTAATCTTCGACGTGAAGACGCCGGATGCAACTTCGGCGAAACTGTTGTCGGCTTCAAACAACAACGCGGTGAAAACCCGAATAGGCAGAATTCTTCTTACAATTTTACCTCCCGCTTCGTGAGCTCAGGGTTGGGCTACTCTGTTAGTTTCAAATGGATAAATTATTCCAAAAATATTTGAGCTATATCTCATGTATTTGAGATAATTCTACGCTTTCGTGTTTCATGTTAGCATGGATACATTCGTAATTTTTTTCATTCCAAATATATTATATAATATCAAAACCTGATTTTCTGAGCATTGAACTATTCTAATAAAATTAATATAATAAAATGAAAATTTCTGTAGCCGTATAATTAACAAAACTATACTAGTAAAAAAATTTACAAGAACACATTTATTTTTGGCAGCTATGACTAAACCTTAGTTTGAGTGAAATAATTAACTTGATACTCTTCTGTGAGAGTATTAATGGCTTACTAATTTCCTCAGCTATGTCCCGCGCCATTATTTTTTAAAGGCCTATGTAAATTGAAACTATTTAAAGGATACCGTTTCTATTGATTCGAATACTTTCTCGTATTTACTAACATTATAACTGTTGCGATCAATGATTTATAAATTTAAAACAAATGAAAAAAATGGAGTGTATTGTTGAGGATCAGTTTTCAGTCGGAAAAATTTGAACATCATTGCTTTCCGAAGCTCTTAATGTGCACCTATTACAAGGCATCACATGAGGTGGCACATGACATTATATTGATGGTTCGAGCTTCTTGCAAGGATGGGCATGTGAAAGGTGAATGCTCCAAATAATCTAGGCCGGCTTGTAGACCTAAGTAGATGTATCCTTTGTAGACCTAATTTGCAGGATCGCAGTTGGCACTTGGAGCTGAAGAATGAGAAGAGTCAGTGTTGAGGATGAGGGGTGTGTTTTGCGAGTGGCACTCGTGTCCTCTTGCGGCCATTAAGTGCCCCGCCGCCCTCAAAAGAATCCCCTGCTTTCAAAATAATCCTCCGTCACCTCCTCTCTAAACCTGCCCGCTCTCCGCCCATCCCCTGGTTACCTGGGGATTAGAGGGAGGAGAGGGGAACAATTCTCCTTGGTGGCGTCGCGAAAACAAGTGAAAGTGCGAAAGTGGTGGGCCGAAGAGAGAGGAGTCCTTGGGGCGATGAAGGCTCCGCACTCGGCGAAGATGGCGTGCTTTGGGAGGGAAGGGAAAGGCTCTTCTCTTCCGCGCCAAGACCCTTGAGGGAAAAGCTCTTACCCTCGCAAAGGAGGAATGGGTAGAGCGGTGGGATGGCTACTTTTCAAATCTCATCTTCGGGTGTTATTTAAAGCTAAACAACACTAATTCTCGTTTTAAATGTTTAAAATATGCTCAGTATTTTCGGATATAATCAATTAGGAAGTTTAACAAGATTAGTTTAACCACTATTTATGTTTAACTAAGTTTTCAATCGGATACATATTTATTTTAATTTTAGGCTACCAATATATTTTGGACTGTCCTTGTAATAAAATCATCTTCGTGAACAGTCGATATACCTAAAATATTTGCTGAAGTTCATTTGCTCTACGTTTCCTTCTTAGCCTATTCCTTTATTCAACTTTCCTTCATGTCACAAAATACTTTATCTGTTCTTTTTCTCGTTTGTTAAGTACCATACATTGTTTAAAACCAATGACCTCCCTTTTCACGTCTTTTCCACTTGTCAATATTTTATTTCAGTGAAATGCTCCCGTACTCCCGCCACGTTTCACTATAATTTCTTTGGCTGCGTCATGGTTCAATCTCCCAATTCCCTTTTCCACCCACTCGTGGTAGTTTGGCTCCTGAACGGAGGTCCTTGGATCCCTGGCAATTCGTTTGCACTATACAAACAAAACAAATAATTAGTGTAACACTCAGAGCGAACAAATTCTGAGGAAACGGTATGATGTCTCAAGGAAAGTAAATACCCAACCATTGCTCGAGTTTATGATTTCCATGAACAATATTCTTCAGTTCTGAGTGAATTTTACCATCAATTATTATAAATTTTATAGGGTTTATGTTGGTTAGGGATAGATGCTCGCTATTTTCCAAAAATACTGCTGAAAAAAGAGAGTCCAACCTCTCTAATTTATCTCAAATAAATGTTTGAGCCTTCGAACACATTTAAAATCTATAAGCCACTTATTTTTATTCAGAGTTGATTCAGCTTCTTTGGATACGTTTTTGCACGGCATTTGCATGCTTTCATGATGCTTTAAAGCTTGAAATCTAGTACGCGTTTATTTTATGCCCTGTGACGCATAAGGCAAGGGTTCGTGTAGAATTCTATATCGGAGACGGTTCCATCCGACTAACATTCTGCTCCCCTTAGGACGCCATTTCACAGTAAAATTAAATATGACGAATTGGAAAGCTTAAAGTAAGACTTGTGATAACCTGCGATAATAAGATATTTCCTCCACATGGGAAGCAACACTCTCTTAGGATCATCATTAATTCGTTCTCATTATAATAATATGATATTTTTGCCTTTCAACCAGTTACCTGATCTCTTTTACACTAGTATAATAAACGAACATCATTTCTTTCCACTTTTGTTCGTTATGGTTTGTAGCGATTAAAATTAATTTCAACGGTAAAAGAGCCTTTGGAAACCTTCATGCATTTTGAAATAATATATACTATTTAATCATCAAGGGTACAAACTTGATATTTGCCAATGAATCCACCATTGTGTGCAGTTAACTATCTCTAATACTATTTGTTTACATACAGTCATCATATCTCCTCATTTCTTCGTAAATACTTTCTTTTTGGAATTTTTCTTGTCATATATTCATCTATTGCCAAACATCGTATGGCCAACTATAGGTTTTTTATCCTTTTTTATTTGGTCTTACATAACATCTTACCCTATACCATGACGCTCACAGAGTTATTGAGTCACATATCTAATACGTTAAACTATTCCGATAATTGATATTTTCTGATAGATTGGTAAAAATTACAAAGTTGGACTTTGAAATTTTTAACGCTTATATCATTATATATGTGAATAATTCTTTAATTTTATTTATCTATACTTTTATTCATTGTTATGTTGAATATGTCAGCAAAATGTGAAAAATATTTGCTAAATGAGAGAATTCTCGCTTGAATCCGTGAAATATCAGGATAAAATAAAATCGAAGTACATTTTTACAAGGTACGTTTGACATTCAAAACATTGGTTAATGATTTAACCTCTAAGTATAGAAATATATGACTTAAATTAAAAACGACGTGGTAAAATTGTATTTTGTCACCAATAGAACTAAAAAACATAAAAAGGTTAAAAGTTTTGGAATACAATATTTTCAAGTATCTAATTTTCAATGAATTCTTTTTTTTTAATATTTAAAAAAGTCCATAAATGGATTCGTTTAATTTTTGGGAAATTCCTAAAACATTGCGTAAATGTGGATAGGAATTCCTATGGTTAGATTTTAAAAGTTAAATTCGGGACTACGCCCAATTGTATGAAACGTGGACGAACATATGAATATTGACGTCCTACTCCGCTGATGTGTTTTGAAAATTTCAAGAAAATCTCACGGATAGAAATGAAAATTTTGAAATTTTGTTAGACAGGAAATGACTTTGCGCAGTTTGAGGCGATCGAGTCTGGATTTTTTGAAAGCTTTTGGAGGACAAGTGGATATAAAAATATCAGACGGAATTTAATAAGTGCTTCTAGTGGCTTTCATGCTTCTAATTTTCGTTTCAGATATATTTTAAAACCTCCCTTCCTCTCTTTTGCATCTTCCAAATTGCTTTTTTTATAAATTATTCGCTTAGCTTTCTCTTGCACAATCATCATTAAAATGTCAACTTTATCTTACAAATATATTATTTCCATAGATAAAACTAATTCCTAATGTGTATTGAAAAATTAAGTTTCGATAACGATAAGAGTAGGTCGAATACCAAACACTTCATTTTCTCGTCGCACTCAACTCAGCCTAATTAATCGGTTTATAGAATGCAAGAATTTTTAAATAGTTTGGTTAACAGCTTAACAAATAAATATTAATGAGAAAACATTTTACTAGTAAGGTAGAAATATTATCTATGAATTCGGTCTCTCGAAATGTCTGTAAGAAGTATCGTTATTGCCTGCAGTTGACGTTTTCCCCTCCCATTTTCTTTTACGATATTTTTTTCCTTTCGAAACTCCCATCTTTGTTACGTCCATCTGATATGTCTAACTGTATTTTACAATTTTTATTATCCTTAGATGACTGTCAATGTAAATATACTTGTCATATTAAAATCCATCACTTAAGAAAATTCGATTTTTGTCTTTAGACATTTATTAACGTAAAGCAATTCCTTATTTTTTCCTTCTCACACAATTGGAATCAAATTTAAACTTGACCATTTTATGTGTACCCATATAGCATACTATTTTTTGTATCAAGGCGTTTTACAAGCTGGCGGTTTTTTATTGCAATACGTCACTAGTAACGACAAGGGCAGCAAGAAATAACGGCAAAAGTGTGTTTTTATGTTAACATGGAAGAGCTCCATACAGTAAACCAAGTGTGCCCCTTAATTTTGGCCTTTTATTGCAGGGAATTCGAGGGTTACATAGCCCTTGATATCGTCAATCACTAGACATAATGGGTCACGCTACTCTTTCGGAGCAGTCAGGCGATGTCATTACACAGGTCAGGTCACTAGCATGCTATTTGATGGAATTGTATCGTTCGCGCGAACTGCCCCCCTCTCGCGATCGTACTCTCTGCTATAATCGCTAGGTTTTGCTGTTATGCACCGATTTTATCGTGAAATGTTATGAGGGCAATTCTCAGACATTAGGGTGTCCTTATTTTATTAGTTAGGAGTTGAAATGCTATTCGAGTACCATTCTGGGAGTGTCCTCCTTCTATTTTGTTGCCATAGACTTTTCAGTCAATATCGTAAATATTAACATTTTAATAACTCTTAAAACGAAGTGTGCGATTGAGTTTTTTCCGTGCATTTTAGTAAATGGAGTAGATATTTTTTATATCAATCGTTCCTCCCAGGATATTTAATTTAGCCGATTGCGGTGCTGCATTATATAGGGATGCTGCAAAGACTCTAAATGATTGAAGCATTAGATATCTATGAATATCTGTACTTCAGTATTAATCAGGTCATAGAGGAGGCAAGGCTTTATGTAAGAGTGTGTACTTTTTGGTTCTAGTATTTTTTACTTTTTATTAAATTTTTTTGAAGCTACCCTCTCGGATTCATTCTGATTTACCACAGATTAATCATTCAACGAAGATAAATCCAATGTATTAAATTTATTATTACCTTTGGTGGGTGAAACTAGAACAAGTGGAATTCTTCATCCGTCTGGGAAGCAGCATAACATGGGTTGGAAGAAGTTCGACCAACATCAAGCGAAGAATAGCCCAAGCTAAGAACGCATTCATGAAGAAGAGGCAATTCTTACTATGTTCAAAGAAACTAAAGCTGGAAACAAGGAAGCAATTTGCTGGACCAATCAGAGAGGAGGAAAAGAAAGGACCAATCAGAGAGCAGCACCCGGACGGGACCACCTATATAAGGACGGCCAAAATCTGAATCCTCATCTTCGACCTGAAGACGCCGGATGAAACTTCGGCGAAACTGTTGTCGGCTTCAAACAACAACGCGGTGAAAACCCGGACATGCAGAATTCTTCAAGGAAGCAATTTGTCAAGACTTTTGTGTGGAGCATAGCGCTCTATGGTTCCCAGACTTGGAATGCTAGAACAGTGGAACAGCGAAGAATGGAAGCATTTTAAACATGGTGCTGGAGGAGAATGATGAAGATTAAATGGGCCAACAAAGTAAGGAACAAGGAAGTATATAGAAGAGCAGAAGAGGATAGGACAATATGGAGAACTCTACGGCAAAGAAGAAAGAAATGGATTAGACACAAATTGAGGCACTATGGATTGATTAGGAATATGATAGAAGGAAAGATTTCTTGAGAAAGACCTAGAGATATGTACATAAAACAGAGAAGACACGTAAAACAGAGAAAGTATCTATGTTTGAAGGAATTGACATTAAATAGAGTAGAATGGAGGGCTCCGGTAAACCGATCCTAGGATTGAATGACTGATAATGATGATCCTTCATATTGGGATGTCAATATTGCAACTCTATGATGAATTTCATAAACGTAACATCAAGTAACGGGGTGATGTGAGGAGCCAAATGTTTCAACATACTTGCCGGTTTTTCTCGGAGACCCTGGGATTTGTTGGGTATAATCACTTAGAGCAATTTGATAATTCCTTTTTCGTCCGATGTTATGCTTGCCATGAGTAGTATGTATTGTTAATGGGAGACAAATGGGAGGAATATCGTTCGTAATAACGCTTCGGAAGAATTTATTGAGAATATTAGGTCTTCCCTCACTACCAGTGCGAATAATTGTATTACAATCCCTCACAGGTTTTTCTAAACCCGTGTTGTTCGTTACTTAAAAAGTTAATGCTATCGAGGTATCCTAGTGACGAGCTGACAAAAAGGTGTTCTAAAATTTTGCAACATAGAGTAATGAGGGAAACGGGTCTGAAATTACTGGTGTTGTCCCTAATGCCGCTTTTAAAAATAAGTGTTATCTGCTAGGGTTTCATCATATCATTTCTAGGAATTGTTGCCACAAAAAATTAACATTTTTTATATTAACAAAGATGAATTTAACATTCTAAATCATCATCCCAAAGCAATCTCTCGTTCAACTTGCTAAATGTTAGACATCACTTCCTTTCCAGTTTGTTTTAGGCCTTCGGATCATGTGTGTCTATTCATTCATTTGGTTAATTGTTTTATTTCCAACTTTGCCTTGACATAATTTTTAAACGGTGCATGGAGAAGAATAATGTTTTTTGGTGCCGTTATTACTTATAGATGGAAGTATAAAAACGCTGCATTACTAAACTATACTACACTGAAAAATGAGGAAATCAATATTTAGGCATTACGCATTTTTCGATTGACATGCAGTGTTGTGAAAACCCAGCACATGGACATGGAAAATGCAGTATTAATCAAACAAATCAGGCATGAAAATATGAGTTTAACGTATTCCAGCAGCATCCTCAGCCACCAGAAAACGAACCACATCTCTCTGTTCTTCTTTGCGTGCACATTTATACCGCTGAACGCACTAGGCCAGTCCGCTCACCAACCAAGACAACTGAAAAACTTCGTGCGCTTGTGAGTTACCCCTATGTAAGTCTTCTAGCACAGCGATGGCAGTAGCGACAAGTAACAAATGTGTAGCCACCTCTCGCATCGACTCTGTGTTATGTTGGGAGTTGGGTTATCCTTTGAATATCCCTCATATTTTATAACGCAATGCCCTCGGGAAAGGCCCTATAATTTCTTACGACAGCACTCAATTGAACAAATCGACAAATAGAAGTAAAATTAAAAGTTGGACATGATGATGCACGGATGAAAACTTTTTTTACTATTTGAAGGAATGATAATTAAAGTCGCCTACGCCTCACAAGCCTGCAAAGTAACTTTACAGCTCGCAATCTGGAGTTATTATATTTCACAATTCTGGTTTCTTCCTGTAATATAGGACTATGAGCAGTAAAATTCTGTAAATATGAGCGTAAAATGAATATGTATAAGGACCTCATAAAACCGATGTTATTTTTAGCGTGGTGATCGTCTATGAAAAACGGTTTCATCACCAGCTGATAAAGGTGGTTGATACCAGTGAATCGCTGTGATTTCTTCTGTTGACTTCACTCTATTTTCTCTGAGGAAAAATCCTTGTGGAATATTGATTCTCCTGATGGGTAAGAATTCTTCTTTCTTCGTCTTCTTGATGTGTCATTAGATTTTGCCCAAAGAACAAATATTGTAAGGCTGAGAGACCAGTAAGAGCAAAGTGATGGGATTTTATAGAGAAATAAAAAACCTCGTTATCCACACATGCCAAGCAGCAGAAAATAAAGACGTTATTTTTCACCCATTTTGATGAAATAATTTTTGTAATTTAAAAAATGAAATTAATTTCCCGTATCACAACACAACCTCGCGTTTCACAATAACAACTGTCTCAAAAATAACGGTTTTAGTGGAAGTTCACCGAATAAACCTAACTATTATCTATATATATATATATATATATATATATATATATATATATATATATATATAATTATTAGGTAGTCTACCGTTTAAGGTAGGTTTTTGGATGGGCACAACTATCAAGTAAATATTTTGTAACTCCAACCAAAACCCAATCAAGCAACCTACTCTACATCAGGTCCCTCTTCATCTCTGTGTACTTCCTTCCTCCCTTCATCCCGTCCTACATCGCTATCCTGTTCCTGCCCTTTCCTCGTTGACCTAACATTTCATTTTTCCTGCCTCCATAGGATTTTTCTCAATAAACACCTATTCTAACCCACCACCCCTAATACTTACTCAATTTTTTCCTTTCGGTACATTTCGCCTTCTCAATTCTTCTCCACACCCACGTCTCAAAATCCTCTAATGTACATCTATCCTCCTGCTTCAACGAGCACGTTTCCGTGCCGTACATAGCCACGCTCCATATCAAAGTTTTTACGACTCTTTTCTTTAACCTCCGTACTCAACGTCCCCGTCATTAGCTCCCTACTCCTTGCGAAACCTTCATTGCCTAGCGCAATTCTTCTGCTTACGTCCCTACTACTGTGTTGGTGCAAAACACTTCCGAGATAAAAAGAGACTTTTCAGGCGTGAAACGTCTCTGTTTTACGTACACTGTTTTACCTTATCTATTTTTTCCCCTTCTATTTTAATGTTTACAATAGCCTTTTTCTTTATTGAAAATCGCACTACTATTGTCTTATTAATATTGATTCTCAGCCCATATTTATCGCACTGAACCTCCAATTAAGTCAACAATGCTTGCAAACCTTTGCCTAACTGACATCCTAAAGCTTGGTCATCAGTAAACCTAACCGATTTTACCAAATCCCCTCCGACTTTCATTCCTACCTCCAGTTCTCCCCATGCCTGTTTAATCATTTCCTCCACATATACGTTGAACAGCACTGGTGACAATGGGCAACCCTGCCTTACACCTCTTCCTAGCACTGCCCCTCCGGACTCTCCGTTCCCCATTCGCACCTGAGAAGTCTGAGACATGTACAGGTTTCATATCAGTCTCCTGTCCCTCCATGCCATTGCTATTTTCTGCAATACACGCATTAAGTTTTTCCCAATTCCCTCTATCAAAAGCCTTTTCGTAATCTACGAAACAATCAAAAACGTCCTGATCGTTTTTATATGTTACTCTCCATTAGCATCACGCGTACAACATGCAACTGCCACACAATACGCCTGTCATCCATTTTCCCTGCCTCTATAGGATATCTCCCAAGAAACCCCTCTCCTCACCCACCATCCCTAGTACTTCATTTTTTTTCTTTTCGGTCCAGTACAACTTTTTCTTTTTGACAGTTACAAGTCAAGTTACTACTTGACTTTTGACAGTCATATATTATCTTCCGAAGAAGACGGAGTTCGAGTTACTGTCTAAGTTTTATGTATATATATATATATATATATATATATATACATATATATATCGATGATGCGGAAGTACTTACGAGAGCAATATAACTTTTGGACGGCACAATAGAGCACAGAATAAAACAGATATCTTTTACATAGGCGAATGCATTACCCCCTTATCCATCCGAATGAACAATCACCGCTACTCATGTAATTCTGCTTCACTCTCTTCTCTTCCTATCCCTTTACACGCAAGTTCACACAACCTATCATTTGACGAATGCTTTTCCCTAACAGTTCTAGAATCCCTACTCGATTCAGCCACCAACATAGAGGTGAGAACTTGCAAATCCACAAACATCCTATATTTCCGATCCTTTAAAATTCCCACTCTTAACCGCCATCTTTAATTTCCTTCCCAACAGTCCCTAAACCTTCCGCCCCCCCTCCCCTCCCCAGGCACTCTTACCTCAAAACCTCTCAGTCTGACCTGAAGAAGGCCTCGGAGTAGGCCGAAAGCTTAAATCATCTACAGTGTGAGTGTCCTTTTACGTGTTATCTGTTTTATTCTGTGTTCTATTGTGCCGTCCAAACGTTATATATATATATATATATATATCTGGTGTTCAAGTCCCAGTCGAGGAAAATATTTTTACATTAATGGTCTGCTCGATGCCGCCTTCCCCACCTCTCTTTTGTTCGTCCTTTATGTGTGTTCCTTTCCCCTTCCGTTTATTTATTTCTATGTGAATGAATATATATATATATATATATATATATATATATATATATATATTTCTATATATAGTTATATTAATATATATGCGAGTGTGTATAAATATATATATGTGTTTGTGTGTGTCTGTAACAGTTGTGCATTTCAAGTATTCCACATAAAAATAATTCACTTTCAATGTTATAATGGATCCCATCTGTTTAAGTCAATAAGTATTAGCAAATTTCTTGAAAAAAGAGGAGTTGGTTAGTAGAAGAAATAAGGTAACTAGAAATTTGAAAACTAAGCTACTTGGCTTTTCCACTTACATTTTTTTTTAATCCTGACGACCTAGGTTCCGTTATGGTCTAACATCATCATGTCTGACGATGCTGATGATGATCATTTTAAAATTTTAAAAATTTTAATTGAATAGCCAAATTGTTTAATTTTTAAATGTCAATATGAAGATTTTCCAGTAAGTCACGCCAGAAACTGTTTTATTTAAGGTAACTAGATTTTAATTGCATATTCCTTTGTTGGAAAATCATATTTTATACAATAAACTATTTTTTTGTCAAACATTCACCCATATTCCTTTTTATTGCGTTGGCTATTCAACAGAAAACCTATCAAAGAGGTTTCTTAATCTCATACAGTGTGCATTTTTATAATTCCTATATGTCATAATTGGACAACTGTTTGAAAGTTTTATCATTTGCCGCTACTTGAGCGCTAGAATACGCAGGGTCACTCCCGGGAAAACTGACCTCGCTCCCGTCGTTAATGCTCATAATATAGCTACGATTAGTAGTAATAATTCCAATGCGTAAGCGTGTTACCGGAACTGACGTTTGACATCGCAGGCACTGGGGCCTTGCGCGGTGACACCACTAATGCTAGGCCCGAATGCATTTTCTCATGGCGGATTTACTAATCGCACCACCTCTGAGCAAGACTAATGCATTCCGAGTTTTCCCATGCTCTAATTTACCCCGTCGCCCTTGACTGGCACCCTGCACCCAGTCCATTGGCGTTGAAGGCGACGGCTGGCCGTTGGAGTGCATGTGCGCAATCCAGGAGAGACCGGGGATCCGGAGGGGAGGCCCGGGACGGATTGCTACAGTAGGATCGCATAGAGGCACGCGCGCGCCTCGGGAACCAAAGGGAGCAGCTTTTTTTCTCAGTCTCTTCTCCACCGTGAAAACCAAGCCCGGAGATAAGGACGTCTCTAATCGCGCTCTTATGAACAGTTTGGATGCACACATATGGCAGCCAGACGGTTTGCTCGCGCCCATTAGGGCTTAGTCGCCGTAAGGATCTTAACTGATGCTCCCCGGAGCCTTCACCTCGGGGAGTGATACAAACTCTTAAGCATCGATTTTTTTGGTGAGATGGAACGAGCACGAGTGTGTGTAAGGGGTTGTTTAGACGGAACGAGTGGATGGGAATGGACATAAGGGGTCTCGAATCTGCGACTCAACGACGTCCTTTTGACATTGAAATCATCTCCAATGATAGTCCCCATCCCTCGCACACGAACCGATGGCGTCGCTCCCGAGGTTAATTTAGCAGCACGTTACGTAGTTGAAGATCCAAGCCTTGGCACTTGACCTGCCTATTGCTGTATTTTAGTTAGAAGAATGTCCCTCTGTAACAACTGCATTAGTACAATTTCCCACCAATCGATGAGGAATTTTGCTTGGCAGTAATAATGGATAACTGCTGTAAAAAATGTTTTTAAACCTTATTTGAAAGTTGAAAATAAGAAAAAACCAGGTAAACAAGTTAGTTCAATGAGAGAAGGCTCTGTTCAATAGATTCAGTGAGATGTAGTGGATTTTTTCATTGTGAGAAAAAAAAATGTACTTTTCCACAGACTTATTTGTAACGTAACAGGTAATTGGTACAAGACATGGCTCATTGAGTCAACTGATTAATATCCATCAAATTTTAGAGATTAACCTAGTTAACTCCAGCAGTTGTAACCATCAGTTAGTGTGTTTTATATTGATAAGTTAAAAGTTAAGCCGTTAATTTCTTGTATGACATCTTCATAAAATTATTTACGCATTTAAATATATGTCA
Organism: Hetaerina titia; assembly: GCA_037158775.1. Taxonomy (NCBI): domain Eukaryota; kingdom Metazoa; phylum Arthropoda; class Insecta; order Odonata; family Calopterygidae; genus Hetaerina; species Hetaerina titia. The sequence goes on from CM073777.1 coordinate 1,114,229, forward strand.
TCCGCATCCACAACATTCATCCGCATTCCTCGATATTTGTTCAATTCGTTTTACCCTTTCGTCATTTCAGTCATTTTAATTTTTCAGTTTTTCGTCCGCACTTTAGAAAACCTTTTTACTTTTTTAGTTGATTCATTCATTTGATTTTCTAGTTCCTTCTGTTCATTCTTGCATATTTTGAAAGTTGGATAAGTTTACTCACCATGTTTTTCATCCCTTTTGAATGATAATCCTCCTCTACGTCCTGAAGCTCTCCATTTCCGTATTCTTCTTTTCTCAGAACAAGGCTTGGTCATTCCTCTTCCTCAAGGGACTATCCCTTATACTATATTTCGTCATCTATTGTGCTCCGGATAAATCCCTCTCATTTAAAGGTGTAGCCAAACTGTCTCTTTTAGCATTTGATATTCATATTACGTATTTTCATCTCCTCTTGTTCTCTTTTGAGCCCTTCCTCCATTTCTCTTTCAAAATTTCATCCTCAAAATATGCCTTAACCAACAAAAACTCAATATTCCTCCTCGGACAAATTTTTCAGTGGAACAGTTCTCTGATCCCTGGAGTGCCTTGTTGTACTTGATCTTCTTTGCAATCGGAAAAGTTACCAAATTATTTAAAAATAAATTTGCCGCAGTTGCAAAATTTCATGTAAAGCTGAATTCATGCAAACGATGCTTAAAAATTGTTTCTCCTAAATTGTAGTCCGCTGTTGTTCCATCTAATGCAACAGGTTCTCTAAATTAAAATATTCAGTTAAGTGTGTGTTCTCCAGTACAGCGACAATTGATTTCATTGTTTAAGACCATTCCCATTTTCCCAAATTCACAAATTGCCCCAGCAGCAATGGGCTGCTGATTGGTTTGAAGAAAGCTCGAACCCATCCGTCCACGTATCGTGATAAAGCAACTTCAGTTAGGAAAGGCACTGTGAATGTGGCAAAGAGAATAAATCTTCATAAAATGTCGTAACTTCCGTAAAAGTATTTACTGTGGAATTTTATAGATTTTAACAGTTTTCACCAAAATTCACGGATTTCATCAAGTAGTGCCTGGCATGATTTAACTTGAGCAATATGATTATTACGGAGGGATTTATTCGTGACTATCATTTAGGGTATTCTAAAGGTAAACTTACTATTTTTTTACTAGATATACTAGACCTTAATAGACCGTCTTTCGTAAAGAGGTGGTGATTGATGCTTTCTTTTTTTCTTTCTCGTTCTTGATTATTGGATTTCGTATCCACTACTCTTAAAGGTTTTCAAGCGTTTCCGATTGTACTTTTCTTAGGGAAACGGTAGAAAAATTGCTATTGTAGCATAATAATGATGGTAAAAACCAAGGATAGGTAAGGAACGATCAGAAAAGTGGTATACCCTTACAAAAAATAGCAAAATATGCAGATTTACATCTAAAACTCAACTTTTTATGATTTTTGACACAATATATTCAACATACACATAGAATACATGCAAATGCTATACATACACATACAATACATTCAAACAATACTTGTGATACAAAATTCCTGGTTATATTTACAAACGCTAATACATATCTACATCTACATTTACGCAATGCCCCACAAGCCGCCGAAGGACATGCGACAGGGGGTTTTAGATCACCAACTATGGATGCACAGTTACATTTCTGAGGAAGTCACTTCAACTAAAGACATTATGGTGACAAAATCACGTCGAAAATGTCCACTTGAGAAGGGGATATGATTTTTCTGAACATTAGCGCACAGGACTCATGTATCCATATTTTAAATGAGTAAACACGAATCAAAATGGACACTCTTCTAAAAAATACAATATTTTTAGCGTTCAATAACAGTGCGTACACTATTTTGTTGAAGGCATTTTATTATACGAGTTTAATTCGCCATATATCATACCTAAAGCGAATGGAATGCGATTCTCACGACTCAATTTATCAAGTTCCAAGAACTTATACTTTGTAGAGGATATACAGTTTTTAAATTTATTTATCCCTCGAAAAAATACTTTCTTTCAAGCCTGACTAATTTAACTGATAGAGAGAATATTTTCCTAAATTATAATAATACTTTTTCTGTAAATATAAGAGAAAATTTTGCGAAATAATAATAATATATTCATATAAGTATGCCTATGCAAGAGAGTATCAAATAAAGAAATCTGTTGAATTACCCACCAAGTAAACATAATTTACTACAATTCCGTTAGATTTCAATTCTTACTTTAATTAATTCACTTTCGATTGAATTTGTTAAGAGGGTGAAAAGGTGTTAGGAGTAGAGAAGGAAGTGAGTCAGCCAGTTCTCATTTTACGGAATTATTAACAGAAAAGATTGATGGAACAACTTTACTCAGAGCCAACGTTATACGATAAGAGGAGAGTATCAATAATTATTCCATTTACTTCACTACCTTTACGTCTCCATCTGATCCACAATAAAAAGTATGATACTACTGCGCAAGGAAAAGGATATCAAAATCTGTTTACAGCTGTATTTTCACTGGTTGGTTTGCTTTGAAATTAGTGATTTATGAAGTGCGCGCTTGAATAATGGGAATGCTGGCGCATTATCCATAACGGTTAATAGTTCATTCCACTGACGAAATGCTGTGACTGCAAATGACTGGTTGTTTGTGGTTGTTCTGTGATGAAGTGTAACGAGTTTATGATTACGTCTGGTATTAGGTTTATGTAATCTATCAAGTGTATTGAAATCATTGATAAAATACCGAGGGGTTTCATCATTCAGTATTTGATAGAGTAAGAATAGCATGTGGAGTTTCCTTCGAGATTCCAGAAATAGCCAATATAATTTGTTAAAATATTCAGTAATATGATTTGCAATTTTTAAACCGTAAATGATGTGTAAGTATGAGTTAAATAAATCTATTTGCTTTTTTTCATGTGATGGGTGATATTTACTAAGGGAGTCGAGGAATTAATTGACGGTTTTGCAAATTCTTAACACTTGTCAAGACCACGGCAAATTTTTAATCTATTGGGAAACCTGTAGGAAGACCTATAGATTTGTAGCAAAGTTATTAAATGAAATGAGTGTGCCATGAACATACAAGATGAATGTTTGATATATAGCGATAAATTTTAGCAGTGTGCAATATCCAATCACAGTAGCTTGCGTTTTATGTGAATTAAGTCTAACGAAGTTTTGCGGACTCTATCTTGTTATGATATCGATTTCAGCAATAGTTTCTTGCATAATGAGAGGAAGGTTATTGATAATAATACTTAAAAATATCTGGAAAAAGGGAGGAGAGAGATCTAAGCAGGAAGAAAAACACGCCTCCATATTTTCTAGGATAGTTTATTCAGAATGACAGCGTTCTTGCGTTGGCAGGCAGGACTATCTTCCACGCCAGACACTGGATCGTCATTGACAATTGGTCATTAGTATGCCGGGCCTTGTATTTTGTTTGGCTTTCAAACACGCACCCCTGCGAATTTTCTAAATAAAAAACTTGCGCACCGCAAATTAAAGGCGAGCAAAGTTATTCGAAGAATGAATTCTTATTGATCGGGTGATGTGTATTTATGTCTTTGCTCAAACTAGGACTAAGGGAAATTTTAGGCCCTCGAGTCAAATATAAATCATAAATATCCTAATGAGTTTTCAGAGCTTGTATCGCAATATAGCACCATTTTATTCTGATAATTTCTTCTTTCATATCAATTTATAAACTTTCTATTCAGATTCGTACTACTAGAGGCGTCTTTCAGACTTTGGTATAATTTTCTTGGCTCTAAGTAATTTTTATTTGAATTATTCCACAAAATGCACGCTCACACACCTACATCATACACCATCATATATACATTGTATACATTGTACTCTTACATATGGAGTTACTTTGCTTTTTTATGGCGTTTTTCACGTTCATTTCAACCATTGACATACTTCGTGTATGTGTGGGGGAGAAAAAAAGGTCTTTAACAATATACTAGTGGGTAAATCTTAAATATTACGGGGTAAATATTTTGAAAATTATCAAACATTACAAGTATGGAAAATTAAGTTAACTTTTTAAGATTAATGCGATTAATTTTGCAACAATTGACTTGATAAGGTTAAGGTGGTGAATATTTTTAAGCAATCGACCAAGTTTTACATCCCAGATATTTCCTTAGCACATGTGTGTTCACTGTGCAGACAAAAACGACTCGTTTCCCAAGCTGAAAGGGAACAAAAGGCATGCATCCAAAGTGAATGGTAATTTTCCAGAATAGTGAGCGAAATGAAAAGCTCTCCCGGTGAAAACCTCATGAAATCTTTGCTCATAAATATTTTAGTGTGCCAGGCAGCAAAATATTCACATGGAGGGAAATACGTGATCGTTATTCGCCTGTGCTCTAGCTATACACCTCTGATTGAGTGGATTCGATTCTAGCCTACTAATGCCTTTTTATTGCGCCAAATTCCCTCCTGCCGTGACCCCATGGCTTCAGAAAAAGTAGTATCTCAGCAAAGGTAGACACCTACTATATAAATGCCTATGCGACAGCTAAGCTTTTTTCTTTCCTTCCATCGGAAATTTAGTAAAGCGGGCACGAAGTGGCAATTTTCCAGAGCAACTTATATTTTCAGGGTTCCCCCCAAGCTCCGTGGCAAAGATCACGTGTCCGAGGAATAGGGTGATGGAGGAAGGGTATGAAGGAGAGAGGGTACATGGAAAAGGAGTCCAATTTAAAGGGAACTTCCAGCTTATTTATGGAAAGTAATATTGGTGTTGAAGGGGTAAATTGGAAGGAGGGGGCGTAACGCCCCGTAACCTTCTATGCGTTCAAAACAAATGTCGATATCCGAAGTAGCCTCTCTGGTGATATTCGAAATTTTAAAATTATAATACCCGGCTTTAGTGAGAATTATTCATTATTCATGAAAATTCAGCATTGGAATCGGCTATAAAAGTAACCACGCAAAAGTCAAAAAAACTTGGAGGGCAATAAAATAAAAGGGCACGACTAGTTTTCAATGAGGATAACTTACAAATTGAGTAGCGTCAGGCGTGATTTGATGGAAGTCAAACATAATGAATAACTGATCGTAGCACTTTTCCACTTGGTGTCAAGTTGAAAAGTGCTACGATTAGTTATTCATTACGAGCATGACTTAGCTAATATTTAATACTGCAAACAGACTTGGGAAAATTATAGTCACGGTTTGTCTTTGGTTTAAATTTAAGGTAATAAATTTTCGGGAGAGTTTTAGCCTTTTGCATCTTATTCATAATAATATCATACAAATGCTATCAATGGAAAATGGTTAATATTGTAATTTTCCCTGCGATTTATATGTGATAATACAGATTTACATACACTACACGAAAATACACTATTTACAATAAATTTTAATTACTTTTATGAAATTTGAAACAAAACTTTGGAAATGTAAAAATATTACTATGCATTGTTATAAAAAACGACAGGGCTGTTGAGTAAGGATGTTAAGAAAATGCACGACAAAATTTTTATGTGGAGAAAAACTCTGATTTTGTACGGTGCTGAAACACGGTCATTGAAGCAGAATTATGGGCGTTTATTGGAGACGTTTGAAATGTAGGTGTGGATAATGATGACGGCAAAATTGAAAGAAAGAGAAAAAAGCGAGTAAGTGGTAGTTATATTAGGGGAGGAGAGAATATTGTTGGGAGGCATCCGAAGGAGTCAGGAAAAATGGATTCAGGGCGTTTTCATTAGCGATGGGTTTTTGAAGACTGTGATAGAGATTAGAGCTAAGTAAGATAGAGCGTGAGCAAACGAGGAAGGGGCAGAAAATAGAATAGGGATGTTAGATGGGAGGAAGTATGCTTAATTGGAGAGGGCATAATGATGTGTGTGATGTCAGAGCTTCTTTAATTAGGGATGAGAATTACCTTTTTAAAGTTATGTAGTCAGAGTTCATCCAAAACCTACCTTAACCGGTAGAGTACCATTTTTCAAGTATGAAGGGATAAGCCGTATTAGCTGACGGAGAGAAATGGATAAATCAGTGCGTAAATTGATTGGATTCATGGCGATATTAAAATGCCTCCGAGACTAACTAGTTGAAAATCAGCAAACTCCTACCATCGGTGATTACCTGCATTGTTTTACCTACACCGGTACCATCTTTCTACTTTTCCTAGCCACTGTGGTTTACGGTGAGAAGCACGACTTACAGATATGCGATGAATTCAAGCTCGAGGCATATTCCAAACGTTAGGACCGTTTTCGAATGCACAAATACTAATGGACCATTAAAAACCTGTATGCCTGTAGCATCACCTTGAATGTTCCCGAAGTCCCTGAAGTTAGTTTTTTGATTCCAATATCGTTTACGTCGATGAATTCAGATTACAATTTCCGCGAAAATCTTCACTCCTGCCAATGTGAGGTTCATGCTGTGATTCAATTCTGCCGTGTGTAAAGGATCATCAGCTGGCCAAATTTATCTTAAGTTTTGCATTTTCCGTGGACCTACAGTAATGAACAAACAAAAGTAGAGGCAGTTGGGTCGAGACTTCAAAAAACGCCTCCTAAGTGTGCATAATTTAAAGCGGAGTAGTATACTAAGGATCCAGAATCGTTTCACAATTGTGGTGGACCATGAATTAAGTTCTGATTGACGAATGACGATTATTGCTCTGACTGATACATTTTCTGTTGTTGGACGTACCATTATTTAGATGATTGTTACGGAAAAACTCGGATAAAACAAATTTTGTGCGAGGTAAGTTCCTAAAATGCTTAGCAACTTACCCAAAGAGCAGACAGAAAATGTTGAGTAGACGAGCGTTTATGGATTGCTATCGACAGGATGAATATGACTGAATCATTTACCTAGCGATTTTTCCTCTTCTTGAACTTCAAAAAGCGGCTTGGTGAATGACGATTGGAAGACGACGAGAAACTCAAAACCGCCGTCTGTCACCGGAGTGTACTATATTTCTCGGTGGCGAACTTCAATGCTGACATTTATAAAAAGCTGGATAGCGTTACAAAAAGTTCTTAGAAGTGAACGGCGACTATTGAGAAAAGAGAAGTAGGTTTTTAGTGGAAACGAAAACCGACGGTAAAAACTTTTTTCCCACAAATATATATTTAAAAATAACTCTTAAAGCTTAAGACGAAAACTACGTTTACATCTCCTTCAGTTGTGATTGATCTCCATTTGCCTCTCGCTCGTGGCCATCCACTAGCTTATAGCTGTGGAATGGAGAGGAAGAACAGTCGTGAGTTTCGAGTGTATAGGGAGTGATGTCCAGGACTTAGACGAAGGACGGAACATCAATTTCATGGCCCGGTATTTGGGAGCTTCAATCCGTCGGCCTTCATTCGCTTCATCTCGCCAACTCTCTCTCTGTCCCCACCCACCCTCCTCTTCTTGTCTCTCTTTTCTCATCGCTCCTGTATCGCTCGAGTATTAGCACACCGTTCGGGGTCTCCGAAATCTAGGCCGGTACGCTCGCAGGAAGCAGGGTGCATTAATCAGGTGGGACCACAGGCTGGACCCTCCCGAGGGATTTGGCGAAGCAAGGCAAATAGGTCGAACGCCTTAGTCCAGACGCCGACTCCCGGAAGAATTCCTCGAAAGCACCCCCGTCTCCCACTCCCCCCCGCCGTACCCTTCCCGCGTGTCACTTCTCCTCTCTCTTCCTTTCGCCCAAACCACCCAACCTTTGTTGCAATACCATCGTCCATCAGCCGACTGGCCTTTGTGATCCTTAGAAATCCCCTACTTCCGCAGCACCGTGTCACCCAGAGCAGACCATCGTTACACGAAACGGTTCTCGATAGATTGGCCGTTTGAATAAGGCGCCGGAGTCGTTCCGAAGGAATTTCACAAGTAATTGCGGCGTTTATTGCGGCCATTAATTCTTCCGAGGTTCGTTTCTCTCCCTCTGGGCCATTTTCTTAGGGAATACTCTGATGTGTACACGAGCCGCTATTGCAAAATTCATGGCATAAAATTTATAAAATAAAATGACATTGAAATTGTAACAAATATCACTATCCGTTTCTCTTGCATTCAAAGAAACACCCAAGAGCATTTACAAGGTATGTATGAAAAGTATTGGTTACAATTTGTTCCTGAATTGTGTGTGAAGTATTTAATTCAGACGCTCAATTTAGTGCTCACATGATAGCAGATCGTATTGGTATTGATAAGATAAGAGTGCACACTATTATCACTGAAAATTTGGTACGTGTAGCTAATATTAGCAGCAACTACAACTAGCCAGCTAAGTGTCATGTCTCTCTGTGATGTTTTCATCACATTTGTCCCTTACTCTTGGTCAACGTGGCTCGTCTCTTCTTCTGGCTATGCGTGCCATGAAACGCACCGTTCCTATCCTTTATGATGTTGTATGCTTGCTAACCTACTGTCCATTTTCTCTTGTGTTTGTCTATTTCTCCTTTGGTGTGTGTAACAGCTCCCTAACGCCATCTTCTGGGCAACGATTCGGAGCACTTTGGCGCTTTATAAGATCGCAGATTTCAGTGTGAAGTACATTTTCTCGATAGCTTAGGTGGTTACAGCATCCGCCCGGCAAGTTAAGAGATCCAGTGTTCAAGTCCCGGTCGAGGAAAATATTTTTACATTCGTGATCTGCTCACATCCGCCATCCCCACCTCTTGTGTTCGTCCTTTATGTGTGTTCCTTTCCTATTTCCTTATCTCTATTTCAATGTGAATGAAGATATATATATATCTATATATATATATATATATATATATATATATATATATATAACGCCGTATGCGTTCATGTGGGAATAGTCCTTTATCCACAAATTCATCAGGGCGTACTTTTTTACCTTTAATTCTGAAGGTTTAGTGTCGCTCCAGCTTTGTATAGCATTTAGCCCATTTCATGAAGCTACTGCGTCCTCAGGATTATGAATATTTCCGGAAACCGAAGAATCATCGGCAAATAAGCGTATCTTACCGTTGACTACGGAGTCAATCTCGTTACCGTAAAGTCGGAATAAAAGAGGTCCATTAACACTTCCCTGGGAAATAGCTGAAATAGCTCCTACTGTATCTCTCTATATAAGCAAACTTCATCTATCACTACTTCTTGTACCCGTTCATTTTTCAAGTCTTTAATCCAACCCCGGATATTTTTTTCTATGCCACATCCTTCTAGCGAGTATTTTATTATGAAGTACTTCGTCGAAGGCTTTCTTAAAATCTAGAAAAAACGCCTCCGCTGGAACACTGCTCTTTCCAGAATTAAGAATATCATGAACAAAAAGCGCAAGTTGTGTCTCGCAGGGTCTACCTTATCAGAAACCGTGCTGATTTTTCATTAATAGCTCTTGATTATCGAGATTTTTCAAGATCGAACTAGCAAGTACATGTTCAATAACCTTCCACAAAATGTATGTCAGGAAAATGAGTGTAATTACTCGGCTCCTCCTTGTCTCCATTTTAAAATATGTGATACATTATCCGTTTTTCAAGCACTGGGGCACTTGTGTTCTACTAGTGACTTATTTAATATAATTTATACATTTGGCCTATTTTCCGATGGTACCAAAATCAGAGTCTACCAAAGATCGAGTTAGTAGTTGACAGTGCAAATGCAAGGAGGATCTCTGTAAATGTACGGAATATGGATTCACGGGCAAGGTGAATCCGCTTTCGCCTATTGTACTGCTCCTCAGAACACGTCTACGTGTAGGACAACACCTTTCCATACTTGTTACTTGAACCACAAAAAAATTGCATTTTCATTCATCCATTCCCGAAGATGGCAAATGTTAGCTTAATTAACTCAAATCGCATTTCACCTAATTTGATTTAAAATTTCGGGGTAACATTTTTATTATAACTTACAGGAGAGTATTATTTTATAGCCTCTTTTTTCACTGTATTAACAAAATATTCTCTCGCTAAACCTTTAATATTATCATTGTAAAATTAAAAAAATTAATGTATTTCAAATTGCATACGTAACTGAAGTAAAATATTTATATAGAAGTGTTTTTTAAGAACGTTTACACTTTATAACAGATAGCTCAAGTGGATTGAGCTTCGGCCTGGAGAGTTAAAAGATCCGTTCAAGTCTCAGCCCAGGAAATATTTTTGAAATTGTGATCTGCTCGATTTGGCCTTCCACACGTCTCCTGTGTTTGTCTTTTATGTCTGTTCCTATCCGTTTTCCTTATTCTATATTCATGTGAATGCATATATTAATATATATATTTTATATATATATGTTTATATATATATATTATTATTATTATTATTATTATTATTAGGTAATCTACCGGTTAAGGTAGGCTTTTGGATGGACACAACTATCAAATAAACATTTTGTGACTCCCCACTTAGCAAACTAATTTATATCAGGTCCATCTTCATCTCGGTGTCCTTCTTTCCTCCCTTCATCCCGTCCAACATCCCTATTCTGTTCCTACCCTTACCTCGCTTGCCCAACATTCTCCACTCTATTACCCTCTTCAACATTCCACTACAACTCAATACGCCTTTCATTCATTTTTCCTGCCTCCATAGGATTTCTCTCAACAAAACCCTCTCCTCCTCCACCATTTCTAGTACTTCCTCATTTGTTTTCCTTTCGGTCCATTTCACCTTCTCCATTCTCCTCCACACCCACATTTCAAAAGCCTCCAATCTACGTCTATCCTCCTGCTTCAGCGACCACGTTTCCGCGCCGTACATAGCTACGCTCCATATCAGAGTTTTTACGAGTCTTGTCTTAACATCCCTACTCAACGTCCCCGTCATCAACTCCCTCCTCCTTGAGAAAGCCTCCTTGCCTAGCGCAATTCTTCTCCTTACGTCCCTACCACTTTGACCGTGTTGGTCCAAAACACTTCCGAGATATGTAAACTGTTCTACCTGCTCTATTTTTCTCCCCGCCTATTTTAAAATTTAGCTTAGCCTTTTTCTTTCTGGAAAATCGCATAACCTTTGTTTTTACTAATATTGATTCTCATCCCATATTTATCGAACTGAACCTCCAATTTACTCAGCAATGCTTGCAACCCCTTGGCTGACTGAGCAACTAATGCTTGGTCATCAGCAAACCTAACCAATTTTGCGAATTCCCCTCCGACTTTCATTCCTACCTCCAGTTCTTCCCATGCCTCTTTAATCATTTCCTCTACATATACGTTGAACAGTACCGGTGACAATGGGCAACCCTGCCTTACACCTCTTCCTAAAACTGCCCATCCGGACTCTCCGTTCCCCACTCGCACCTGAGCAGTCTGAGACATGTACAGGTTGCGGATCAGTCTCCTGTCCCTCCAATCCATTCCTATTTTCTGCAATACACGCATTAATTTTTCCCAATTCACTCTATTAAACGCTTTTTCGAAATCTACAAAACAGGCAAAAACGTCCTATTTGTATTCTATATTCCTCTCAATTAGTGATCTCATTACTGCAATGGCATCACGCGTACCTCTTCCTTTCCTGAACCCAAACTGATCATCCCCTAAATAATCATTTGCCTTACACTCTATCCTTTTGTTGATGATCCTGAGAATAACTTTAGCTGCGTGGGATATCAAACTTATTGATCTGTAATCCTCACGTGACGAATCCTTTGCCTTTTTTGGAATAGGAACTAACCCCGATCTCACAAAATCTTCCGGCCAGATTCCTTCCTCATAGATACTACGAATCAGTCCATATATGGCCTTCTTCCCACCTTTCCCTGACCATTTCAACATTTCTACAGGAATATTGTCCACCCCCACGGCCTTATTTGCTTTCATCTCCTTTAATGCCCTTTCTATTTCATCGTCGAGTATGCCTGGACCTAAGCTATCTTCTTCTACGTCATGTTCCTTTTCTATGTCTAACCTTGTCGGCCTAAGTTCTTTACCATACAGTGTTTCTATTTATTCCTTCCATCTCTCTTGGATTTTTCCTGGTTCAACTATTGTCTTACCCCATTTATCTTTAACTGTTAGCACAGATCTTGCCTTCTTACTTCCCGATAATAACTTTACCTTGCTGTATAGAGCACCAATTTCACCCTTCTTCTGTAAACTTTCCATATCCTCGCATTACGTTTTCCACCATTCTTCTTTTGCCTTATTTGTGGCCCTTATCAATTTATTGTTTAACTATTTGTACTTCATTTTGCCTAACTCTGTGTTTACATTTTTCCATCTTCTCTTCTCATCCATCTTCTCATCCGCTACCCATAGTTTTCTTATCCTTTTCCCGTTAACGGTTCCTATAGTGCCTTTAGCGGCTTCCAATATCCCTTTCTTGATACATTCCCATTTTTCTTCGATAGTACTCAGTTCTTTACCGTCATCCATCATTTTCCTACAGCCTCCTGATACTCCTTCCTCGCTAATTCATTTACTGCTTCTAAATTCCATTTCCTAACCCGCCGCCCTTGCCTTGTCTTCTTGAAACGAACGTTACATTTCATAACAACTAAATTGTGCCCAGAGTCCGCATCCGCTCCTGGGAAACTGGGCGAATTTATCACACTGTTCCTAAACATGTGCCTAACCATAATATAATCTAACTGATACCTTTCTGTGTCACCTGGCATTTTCCATGTATACCTACGCCTTTTGTGGTGTCTAAACCATGTGTTAGTGATGACTAACCCCTGTCTCCTGCAGAATTCAAATGCTTTCTCCCCGCGTTCATTCCTCGTGCCTAACCCATAGTCCCCCACCTCACCACCATCTCTTCCTTCGCCTAGGAAAAGGAAATTTCAACGAGATGAAGAAAGGCTCTCTCTCTCTCTCAAATTGATCCCATATTCTATTTAGAGTCGGAAAACAGGGGCTATAAAGGAAAACGTATTTTCCGTGAGAAAAGGAATCTTTAATCCAATCCCATAGCGATCGTAAGGGTCGATCGTTATGTTCCTCAAACACGCGAGTGCACGAGTTTTAAATTTTGGGAGTTTTCACTGATTATTTATAATTTAGTTGTAGACGAAAAAAAACCAATAAAAGTTTTTGGAAAAAAAGAAATAAAATATTATGGTGTAATATACTTCTTTATTTTTAAAATACTTATTATAAATTTGAAAGTGATAACATCCAAATATTAAGAATTGTTGTGAAAGAAGATCTTCATACTAATTGACTGAATACTGCAATTTCCATTGATAAATATCTCTAAACTTTCCTCAACCTTCTTGTTGAACGTGGTAGGCTTGTTCCGTTACAATTACAATTTACAAAAAATAACACTTCACACATAGTTTTTGCATCTGAGAAGTTTATATAATTCTCACAGGAGGAAAACATTCTAATTAATAAGATAAGTATGAGAGAACAGGATAGAAAATATAGAAGATGCACATATTTGTTTAAAATGTATGTGTATAATGAATGTAATAAAGAATACCAATATTTAATCAATGATGTTTAGTTAGAATTATCTTATGTTAAAATACATAGCTCAATATTTTTCCAAATGAAAAATATAAGCATTATATTTATCTTGCTAATGCGGAAAACTGTTGGAATATAACAATAATGCCATTATAATAAGAATTTATTCCTCAGTTTGGAATAAATATAACTTCTTGTAAGCCATGTGTTCCTGCTCTCGGAGCTACTCATTTCACGACATGGTATAGGGAAATGGGCGTTGTTCGCATTCCAAGACGATTGTTCAGAAAAGGCAATCCGCACGTCAGACAAGCAAATAAATTTTCTGGCCGCTCTACTGTATTTATATATCTCTTTCTCTGCGAGATAAAACATTTAATGGAAATGGCGATTTATCATCAACCCCCCCGGAAAAGCAAAAAACAGACCATATGAAGTCAGCGAGGGATAAAGAAAAGGCGAAGGGTTCCTTACATATTGAACCACTTCTTCCGGAGGCCCGACCCTCCATCTTCTTAAAGACGTAGCACATTTCGATTACCTATATAAAGGTCGACCCCTTTCGCTGCCTCCCCGCTCTCTCCTTCACCTAACGCCGACTCCTACTTCGCAACGAACCCCCGACTCCCTCATTCCCCCCTTTCTCCCCACCACGCGTCCTTGAAGAAGCACCTCCCCCTCCCGGGGAGAAAGAGTCTCCACCCTCACGCACACACAACTCATCTCAGCACGCCGTTTTTTTGCTCCGCGAGACAACCGAGTTCTCTCCTCCTCGACCCCTTCCCCTCCAACAACACTCTGCCCACCTCACTCCTTTCTTCCTCCTTCCGACCGGCACTCCGAAAGTTCGAGGGTCCCTGGAGATAGGCGAAAGACGTTCTCTGGCAATGACAACATACCTGTCGCGGCGAGAGTTTGGCCCATGGTGTCACACCGCACCGAGGGCGGAAGGGGATGGAATTACTAACCTTACTGTTGTTACTCGTGATGTAAGTTATATAAATAATATTTGGTTGCTCTGTTCTAGAAGGGCCACACCAATCGGCGATGAAAAGTCTTGACAGACTCCCAACGAGCACATCGATGCGTTTTTCAAAGATGACGACATTTCATTTAACGTCTTCTACAAATCATTTGTTTGGTTTACCTATGTTTCTTCTTCGAACGGGAGGTAGCCTTGCTGGAATGAACTGGAGTGAATTTTGTACTGTTGTGGTTAACGCTGAAGTGTGTTAGACGAAGGTCAACTTGGTGTAATTTGACAGTATGCGTGTATTACGGTGAGGGGGGGGAGCAGATGTAAGACGGGGATGTTGGACGGAATGAGGGAAATATGCTTAGTTATTCTTACCCTCCCTCCCGCTCTTCCCTTGCGTTCTCCCCTCTTTCACAGCAAATATGATCTTCAGAAAAAGTTCCCTGTGGTGGCCGGATTTTCAATGGGATCTCGGTACCAATTTCGAGTGTATTTGGAGAGCACTTAAAGAATAAGTGAGGCGGCGTCCGTCTGAGGGGACGTTGAACCGTGAATCTCTCGGCGCCTTTCTTTCAGAGTACAGTAATACTGTGCCTCCCTCCACCCTTACTCCATTCCCTTACTATCCTACCCCCACCAGAGAAGTTATCTATCCGTACTGGCCTTTCCCTTCCCTTCTCTATCCCTTTTCCTCCCCCTACCACGTCCTCCCTTATTACTCACTCTTTCCACGTGGTGCTTGCACCCCATGCCATCCAATTTTTCGGTGGATCACAGAGTTTTTGCGTCGATGTAGATACAAAAATTCTCCAAACAAAATAATTTTATCATAGAAGAAGAAAATTCTGTAAATCAATTTAAAAGTAGTCGAATCTGCCTGAATAATTATTAAAATATGATCAAGATAAGATTATAAATTAAAATAAGAATGAGATAAGTTAACACTACGCTCAAAACAAGCGTTCAACAAATAATATATGCACATGTCCTATCAAAGTAACCAAGACACAATAGTTGATTCCAGCAATGTTGCAAAATGATTTAGCTTTGATAGTAAATTTTATAACAATAAAAAAATTAATCATAATAGTCATAATATCCTGAAATCATATTTATTGTGATGAATAATATAAAAGCACATTATAAAAATCAATTTCCTCAATCATTCATTTCAAATCATATTTTTAGATTTTTAATCACAACCACGGGTTGCTTCACTTATTCCTCTTCATGAGTTTCTGAGAGAGCGTGAACGCCACTGCGATGGGAAACGAAGAACAGGGGCAACGGAATAAATTACAGCAAAGCTCGCACTTATGGAGGAGTTCCGATCAAAATCATGGGAACACCTGGAAAGGTGTTCCCATGATTCCTCCACGGGGTTAGGTTAGAAGAGGGGGCTGGAAGTATTTCCCTCCCCCCTCTTGCGGTTTACAATATC
The DNA here is from genome assembly GCA_037158775.1 of Hetaerina titia. Lineage (NCBI taxonomy): Eukaryota > Metazoa > Arthropoda > Insecta > Odonata > Calopterygidae > Hetaerina > Hetaerina titia. The sequence goes on from CM073777.1 coordinate 1,129,994, forward strand.
CCCTCGGAGCCCTCCCTTCTGCTCTCAGACCTTTTCCTGGGCCCTGCAAACACTCCCCAGCCATTGTGGAGAGGGGCACTGGGTACTGGCCGTCCACCGGACCGGCTGTATCCTACCGAAACTATCCCGCCTCCCCCCTTCGTTAAACACCCTGCTAGACTATTAATTTTTTACCGCCACACATCTCCGTCTCACCCTCCGCCTACAGGAAATATAACCGTTTTTGTGTTTTGTGGAGATTTTTTACGTCAAATGAAAATTTTCCTGGGTCTGTCGGATTGTCTTAAATTCCAAATAAATATTTCTCGAGATTTTTCGGAGCTGTTGACAGGCAAGCAATAGAACATGTATCTACCTTTCATTACTACGGTTTTAATCTATCTCGTATTGAAGAATACCAGATCCCAGTCAAGATATTCAAAAAGCACCTCAAGCAGGGATCGGGATACTACTGACAAATATTTGTTGCCTCCGGGGTTTGAACCAGGGCCTTCGCGGAAGGAAGTCTATCAGTTAGCCTCCGCACCATCCTGATCTCCTTCTGTAATTGTAGGGTTTTTTTATGAGGGAAATAATTAATTTAGCCTGAAGGACTTTGGACTGTATGACTAGTGCGGAGGAGTGGAATTAAATTAGTGCAAAACATATTTTGGATAGAGATCTTCTTTACTTGGAAATCAGACTTAAAGTGCTTCTCTTCTCCAACCGGCGGTCAAATCACTGTTGTTACGGTCATATTATTTATTTACCTTCATAAGATTTTTACAGTTGAATCCAATATTTCTGTCAAAAAACGCGCCTTGACGCGAAGGTGTATTTGTGGCTAGAGTTCTCGCGATTAGAGTGACGCATGAGTGTCTGCAATCGCAAACTGGATTTCCGTGCCTAGTATCCGGGTTAGGTTTCAGATATTATGTATAGTTGTATTCTGGTTCATCGAGTAAAATATCTGTCTCACTCGGCTTACCTAGATGTCGTGATCCATCTGCTGAATGTGACATTGCGGTCATCCCTTGGGCCACTCGTTAAGAGTAGGAGCTAAAGCTGTCACTGAACTGCCTACCGTAATTCGCATCCGGGCCTAATTACTCGGCTAGTCTTAATTGTGGAGATGCACTCACCAACGGAGCGCTTCCCACTATAATTGCTCGTCATGTCGTTCTGCCTTCAAGGAAGATACCCGCTAGGAATTCTTTAAATTCTCAAAAACATCTCTTAAGATATATTTATCCTTTGCAAATCTTGACAACTGCGTTTTCCCGCCTAGTTGTTTTGACTTTATGTCTTGAAGCAACATATTTTCATCATAATGTAATAAATACAGCTAAAATATAAATGTACAAATATAGTTATGCATAAAATTAAAAATGCAAATTCAGGCGCTGTATTACGACCATACGATAACAATAACACTACAACCATGTAAACTAGAGGAATTGCCAAAATATTTGGAAAATATTCTGGCAAGCTTAGGTACTTAGAACTAATATTATTATTATTAGGTAATCTACCATTTAAGGTAGGTTTTTGGATGGACACTACTATCAAATAAATATTTTCTGACTCCCCACCTATCAAACTAATCTATATCAGGTCCCTCTTCATCTCGGTGTACTTCTTTCCTCCCTTCGTCCCGTCCAACATCCCTATCCTGTTCCTGCCCTTACCTCGCTTGCCCAACATTCTCCCCTCTATTACCTTCTTCAACATTCCACTACCGCTTAATACGCCTTTCATCCATTTTTCTTGCCTCCATACGATTTCTCTCAACAAACCCCTCTCCTCACTCACCATCTCTAGTACTTCCTCGTTTGTTTTCCTTTCGGTCCATTTCACCTTCTCCATTCTTCTCCACACCCACATTTCAAAAGCCTCCAATCTACGTCTATCCTCCTGCTTCAGTGACCACGTTTCCGCGCCGTACATAGCTACGCTCCATATCAGAGTTTTTACGAGTCTTGACTTAAAATCCCTACTCAACGTACCCGTTATCAACTTCCTTCCTCCTTGAGAAAGCCTCCTTGCCTAGCGCAATTCTTCTACTTACGTCTCTACCACTTTGACCGCATTGGTCCAAAACACTTCCGAGATATGTAAACTGCTCTACCTGCTCTATTCTTTCCCCGCCTATTTTAATATTTAGCTTAGCCTTTTTCTTTCTGAAAAATCGCATAACCTTTGAGTTATTAAAATTTATTCTCATCCCATATTTATCGCACTGAACCTCCAATTCACTCAGCAATGCTTGCAACCCCTTGGCTGACTAAGCAACTAATGCTTGGTCATCAGCAAACCTAACCGATTTTACGAATTCCCTCTGACTTTCATTCCTACCTCCAGTTCTTCCCATGCCTCTTTAATCATTTCCTCCACATATACGTTGAACTGCACCGGTGACAATGGGCAACCCTGCCTTACACCTCTTCCTAACTCTGCCCATCCGGACTCTCCGTTCCCCACTCGCATATGAACAGTCTGAGACATGTACAGGTTTCGGATCAGTCTCCTGTCCCTCCAATCCATTCCTATTTTCTGCAATACACGCATTAATTTTTCCCAATTCACTCTATCAAACGCTTTTTCGAAATCTACAGAACAAGCAAAAACGTCTTATTTGTATTCTATATTTTTCTCAATTAGTGATCTCCTTACCGCAATGGCATCACGGGTACCTCTTCCTTTCCTAAACCCAAACTGATCCTCCCCTAAGCAATAATTTGCCTTACTCTTTATCCTTTTGTTGATGATCGTCAGAATAACTTTAGCTGCGTGTAATATCAAACTTATTGTTCTGTAGTCCTCACATGATATAGACTTTGCCTTTTTGTGAATAGGAACGAACACCGATCTCACAAAATCTTCCAGCCAGATTCCTTCTTCATAGATACTACGAATCAGTCCATATAGGGCCTTCTTCCCGCATTTTCCTAAACATTTCAACAGTTCTACAGGTATGTTGTCCACCCCCACGGCCTTATTTGCTTTCATCTCGTTTAATGCCCTTTCTATTTAATCGTCGAGTATGCCTGGACCTAAGCTATCTTCTTCTACGTCATGTTCCTTTTCTATGTCTAACCTTGTCGGCCTAAGTTCTTTACCATACAGTGTTTCTATATATTCCTTCCATGTCTCTTGGATTTTTCCTGGTTCAACTATTATCTTACCCCACTTATCGTTAACTGTTAGCACAGATCTTGTCTTCTTACTTCCCGATAGTAACTTAACCTTGCTTTATAGAGCACCAATTTCACCCTTCTTCTGTAAACTTTCCATATCCTCGCATTGCGTTTTCCACCATTCTTTTTTTGCTTTATTTGTGGCCCTTAGAACTAATATTGCGAATAAATATGATAAAACTATAATTAAATATACAATGCAGCTTAAAAATTCAAAAATGTATTAAAACATATTAGGGATTAATTATTTTTAGAAGTGAACGTTTTTCATACAAATTATTGATCAGAATATTTGAAGTGTTATCATATAGCCGATAACGAATACATAAGCATTACCCTATGTATTTCGGTCAATCGGTTGATCATCAAGTAGTTTGGTAAGTTTTTAAAACGGGGAACATTCTTAGGAAGAATCGAAGTCATTCCAAATGTAAAATAATCTAAATACGATTTACATCTAATGCCCCTTTAATGCATATCAATATTAGAATTCACCAAAGTTAGAAATGTTGCTAATTTTTTTACAGGGTTTCGTGTCAACTCATATTTAAATCACTTTTGCAAGAATTCCGCTTTTGTGTACAGTAATTTATTAAGGTAATTTTAAACATGGGCTCTTATGAACAATACTCACGTCTGAAATAGAAAACACATTTCAATTATAAGGATATCTGAATTTTCATAAAAGTTGTTTTTAAAAAAGACAGAATTAGGGTGTTCATTTTTGTGAAATAGTACTGTGTTTTTTATTGAAAAGTGTTACTTGGTAGAAGTATTTCACACTTTGTGTAAATAAAGGAAGGTACCATGGAATATTCATTAGAATTTTTAATTAATGCCCACCCACTAACACGCATCCAGATCTTACCTCAAATTACCCAACATCTTATCCAACGGTAAATATGCATGTACGTGTACCATAACCATAAACAGAGTAATCAACCCGAAGGTCGGTTTAGTAGGTGATGGTAGAGTTCACCCAGCACTAAGCCCGACGACCTGTGAATATTCACACATCAATTCCTTTCCCTATGCCGGTTATAGTTTCCCGAGGACCGAGGAGAGGCGATGATCATGAGAGAACGGAATGCCATTTCGGAATACGGTGCTGGTGCCAGAATTACAGTCGGCGAAATTGCCGACACCCTGAAAGGTGTTCGCATCCCAGACTATGTCCTCCTTTACCTCTTGAAGGAGGATTACATCAGCCCTGAGATCGCGGAGAAAACGTTGGAGGACTGCAATTTTTAAGGCACTGTAAACGGCGGCAATATTAAGCGAAATTATATTCATTGGTGATATGATAGGACAGATATGGGCACCGGACATCACGTACCAGAGTTCTGGTCGTGGTTTACGTCTCTCCGGTCGCGGCTTGAACCCGGGCGACAAGTACTTCGCCGCCTCCCGGGAGATTTTGTCCGTAAGATCGAGGTCTCGTGTCACCGCATCCCTCCCCCCGACCTCGTCCGTAGAGGAAGAGCCAGCCGTGGTCTCCACGAAGAGCGGGTTGTTCGGCTGTGTTCCACAGGAGCTTTCTTCGAGCGAGTGCAGCTGGAGCCAGTCTCAGGCCGGGAGGTGGCCTCAGGGAGGGCGAGTGTGGCGGACTGGAGGTCATTTGCCGAAGGGGCCCCGTCTGGAGTAATCAAGGATGATAGGTCGATTCTGTCCACCTCTAGAGGAGCCTTGGCAAGATCGAAGACACTTTGACTCTCCTCAATGGGGAACTCAAATGGATTTTTGACGTCGACTAACTCTTATTCGTATATGTGCTAATATTCGAGACCGGTGATACTTCCCTGAATGTCCATGATAATGGGATTGAGGGGCCAGCCGTTGGGGATGGGGGCCATTCGCAAGTAGATGAAACGTCCACCGCTGTCACCAGTGATTCTCGGGGGTTTGGAATCCCGTGATGCAAGGATTGCGCGGAAGGGCGTCGGTGGCGTGGCCGCGGGAAGGAAGGACGATGAATGAATGGTCCGTCCTCCTTCGACGGGGTCACATAGATAAGGACCAGCTGTCGTGGGAGAATAGGCGAGCTGCTAGGGACTGCAGCTAGATCGATGGTCGCAATCGGGACATCAGTGTCGTCTATCCTCTTCTTTTTCACATCCATTTCTTCCGTTGACGACTTTCATTCTTTTTGAAATTTCCCTCTTAGTGGAGGGGGATGTGGGGAGTCGGTCGGCTGGGGGCGCACCCTCGATAAGAAGCAGCGACCGCGCCCTCTCCTCCACAGCCACCTCGGGCTCGTCCATTTCCTCGGCGGTGCTCAGGTTGGAGGTCGTAACCATTACCTACGCATAGCTCTTCCCTCCCTGGTTTCGAGGGCAGGTTTTGCGCTCGTGACCTTGGTTGCAGCGGGCGCCATTGCGACGCTGACCCTCATACATGATGTGGCCCGGTTTCCGCCGATGTGGAGGTACGAGGGGATATTTCTCTTGACCATCATCCGCACAACCCTGGTGCCAGTAAGCACCCGCGCCATCCTTACTCCCTCCCACCTGTTCTCCAAAAAGCGATGTATTTTACGAAAACGTTTGAGCTCGCTTGTTATATCTTCCAACGGGGTCTCAACGGGGAGACAAAGAACCCTGGCATTACACGGGCTGCCGGAAGTCTCGTCAATAGTTATTGTCGTTCTTTGATCACTTAAAGACGGAAACGGTAGTTTCAGCGGAATAATCTCTAAAATCCTAGTCATTGCAGCTTCGGTTACCAACTTTAGGAATATCAAATGGCGATTATATCCAAATTGGATCGCCACTACCTCTTCGGGTGTGAGGCCCAGCGATTCTAATGTGAAACGATGGACCTCCAACGGAGTAGGGGGCTTCGTGTTCTCGTCAACTTGCCTGGTGAGCGTGTTTACGCGATGCACGACGATTTTCAAATGTAATCATATTGAGCACGCTTGCGCGAAAGAAGTAGAGCGGGCCAAAGGAGCAACCACTCCCATGAGAGACGAAAAAAACACTCGTGTACACTCCCTCCCCGCTACTCGCAACCGGCGGTAGCAAACAAAAAGGAGCCTACGATCTAGACTATGAAATAAGGTTAGCCTTGGAACAGCAAACAGAACGAAAGCGCGGCCTTCTCGGCGGAAGAAAGTCGAGAGTCAAACTTCACGCTTCTGGAAGAACTCGGCGGTCAACCGTCGCTCGAAACAAAACACGATCGGAACCTCGATTTCCAAGAGAGTCCGGCAGTGCAGGTCTCCGAGTCACGGCCGATTCCGCGGTCACAGGCGAAATCAGACCCTCGGTAAACAGAGGCACGTCCAGCTATCGAGGAAATTTATTTTAAAATGAAATCTGTGGTCTTAAATGTACCCAAATACCCTGATTCATTGGCCAAGAGATGACGTCCGGGAGCTGTTTCACCCAACAAAAGGTGAAATACGCGACACAGAAGAGAAAGGAAGATAGGTAGGCAATTATAAGACACAATAAAGGACAGGATCAATGCGTTTCGTCGCACGTGTAGCCAGAAGAAAGAGACGAGCCACATTGGCCAAATACACATTTAACACAAATTATCGCCCGATGGCGAACACATATTCATTCACGTGGAAAAGGTTACACGGAAAAGAGGATGGAAACACATATAAAGGTAGAAGACAGGAGAGTTGGGGAAGGCAGAATTGAGCAGATCACGAGTGTAAAACAATTTCCTTGGCCGGGGCTAGAACAACGAATCATTCCACTTGCCGGGTGGATGCTCTAACCAATTGAGCTATCGAAGAAACTGACTTTACACTTAAATCTGCGGCCTTAAATGTGTGTCAAAATATTTCGTTGACCAAGAAGTATAGTTTAAGGTAAGTTTCCTCGATAGCTCAAGTGGTTAGAGTATCCGCCCGGCAATTGGAAAGATTTGGTGCTCAAGTTCCGGCCAAGGAAATATTTTTACACTTGTGTTCTGCTAGATTCCTTCTTCCACTTCCCCATCTCTCATGTGTCCGTCCTTTATACATGTACCTATCCCTTTTTCCTAATATCTATATCCATGTGAATGAATATATATATATATATATATATATATACATGGGCAACATCCCTGTTGAACTGTTAAATGTTTAGGAAATTGTGGGAAGAAGACTCTATATGGACGGATTCGTAGTATCTATGAGGAAGGAATCTGGCCGGAAGATTTTGTGAGATCAGTGTTAGTTCCTATTCAAAAAAAGGCAAAGTCTATATCATGTGAGGACTACAGAACAATAAGTTTGATATCCCACGCAGCTAAAGTTATTCTCAGGATCATCAACAAAAGGATAGAGAGTAAGGCAAATGATTACTTAGGGGAGGATCAGTTTGGGTTTAGAAAAGGAAGAGGTACGCGTGATGCCATTGCAGTAAGGAGATCACTAATTGAGAGGAATATAGAATACAAATAGGACGTTTTTGCCTGTTTTGTAGATTTCGAAAAAGCATTTGATAGAGTGAATTGGGAAAAATGAATGCGTGTATTGCAGAAAATAGGAATGGATTGGAGGGACAGGAGACTGATCCGAAACCTGTACATGTCTCAGACTGCTCATGTGCGAGTGGGGAACGGAGAGTCCGGATGGGCAGTGTTAGGAAGAGGTGTAAGGCAGGGTTGCCCATTGTCACCGGTGCAGTTCAACGTATATGTGGAGGAAATGATTAAAGAGGCATGGGAAGAACTGGAGGTAGGAATGAAAGTCAGAGGGAATTCGTAAAATCGGTTAGGTTTACTGATGACCAAGCTTTAGTTTGTCAGTTAGGCAAAGGGTTGCAAGCATTGCTGAGTGAATTGGAGGTTCAGTGCGATAAATATGGGCTGAGTATAAATATCTATACACACACACACACACACATACACACACACATATATATATATATATGTGTGTGTGTGTGTGTATATATTTATGTATGTATGTATATGTATATATGTATGTATATATATATATATATATATATATATATATATATATATATATATATATATATACATATCTCTTTGAAGTTGACGCTCTCCGGCGACGCACAAACACAGACACATGGATACAAAATACTCAACGCACAGAAAAATAAAGTAAGGGCACTCACAGTATGTATTTATATATATTGTTTATACACGTTTCCATATTTAAAGCCTAGCAGAAATTATTGCAGAACTCCTTGATATAATTCAAATAAAACGAAGAAGATACAGTTCCATGTAAAAATAATACGAATAACATCAAATAACAGTGCGTAAACACTATTTAAAACTTTCTATTTCCCACTTTTTTATGGCGTTCCATTAAAGATGCCAGTAAAGATGTCTGAAGACCATTTTCACCAATTTTATTACGCCGGCCTTCATGGAAAGAACCGATTCTAATAGTTTACGCCCAAGTAGTGTATAGTCAAAAATGAAATAAATTATGGGTGCAAAGAATAGGAGCGGCGGACGTGACGGGATGGAGGTGCATGAGAGAAAAGTGGCCCCTAGGCAATCTTCCCATTGCCAGAAAAGGACGCTGCTGTTAGAAATGGGGGAGTGGGAGGAGGACGGGCCATTGTTCGGGGTGCGGAGTTGGGAAGGGGAGCGGGGGATTGCGGGCGGAGATAGCCAGGCGAGGAGGCCGTGAGAGGGGACCGGGTAGGTGACGGCTGGAATATAATTGAAATGTAGCGAGGAAATGGGAAAGTGGAGAGGGTGGGGCGGGATGGGGGTGGGATAAAGCCTATGGAATGCCGGAATGGGAAGGATGGGAGGCTGGAATGCGTGTTTCTTCCAAAATGACCCCAAAATATTTTTCCTATTTACATCCCTTTTTGGATTTCTCTTCTGAGTCGAATACGTCTCACTGCAAGCATTTCCAGAGTGGTTATGCGACGCTTTGGTAAACTGGGACGTTGAAAAAAATCGTTTCAATTTATGTGCATGGTTAAACTTTGAAACATTATTTGAAAGGGAAATATTTACTTCTACATCAATTTCTGATCAAAATTTAATGTATAAACAAAATCTGAGAAATTGCCTCAAATGGAAATCAAAATCAAGCCGTGTTGAACTGCGGGGCAGAGTCAATTAAATTCTAAAGCAAGTTTAAGAGAAAGAGAAGTGTGCATTAGATTGACATTTCACATGCTTGAAATCATGAATGATTAAAATCCGTAGCGTAAAAAGGTGGAGTGTTATTTTAGTACTTTTATAACTCGAATATACCGCATCATTTTGGTGTGAACATAAATATTTTACGTACAACGTTTCGTCCTTTTGTTTGTACTATTATTTTAACAGATATTTTGAATGACTTTGGTCTCTATTTCATAAATGAACAGGTTGTCATGATGCACTAAAATTAATGAATTAAATCGAATACATGATTACTCCGTAATAAATGGCTGGGTTAAGAAAATGTTACTGAGAGCAATAGACGAAAGATGTGTGGAAAAACAACGACAAAAGAAGAAATATCTCTTTTAGTTTTAATGTGGTTTCTTAAAGTAAAACATATTTCAAGGAATTAACTGAAAAATAAATTGATTGTTTTAATGAAATATTTTAATTTAATCAAACTAAACGGAAATGTCCTTTGTTAAATATCTTAATGCTTGTTTGAAACTTCCTTGACAAGCGAATGGTAATATCAAAATTCTTACTCTATTATGCCCTAAAGTAGCAAAAAAGTAGTGATGCAGTCTCCTTAAGCCCTTACAGCAGAAGAGCAGAAGGAAGGTCGCAAAAGCGGTTGAATTAATTCGCTGCTTGTCTCAAGTTTCTTAGGACAAAGAATTTTGAGCTAGGAGTTTGAAGTCAACTAACGTACAACTGCCATATACAGGATTCAGTGCCTATAATTGCACTCGGGATTAAACTTCTGCCATAGAGTGGAAAATTAAAGTCAAAAAGCTACATCTAAGACGGAATGCATAGGAGGGAACCTGAAAGAGCTATTTTCCAGATGGGTAAGCATTTCAAAACGGCATCCGAGCTCCCTATGAAATATAACGATATCTATGTGGACATACGATGAGTGAAGGTATAACGGTTTTCACCTCGTGGGAGAGTTCATCTTTGCCGTAGAGAAATAGGAAGAATAAAGTTGGAGGCGAGATATGGAGAAGCCTTTGCTGGCGTCGTTTTGAGTGATGCATGATCACATATATAATATTAACCGCGTATATAAATCCCCGAGAACCGTTCGTAAACCTGCGAAGCGATGCACTCAACAAACCCAATTCATCGTAAACATTTCAGATGAAAAAATACGAGATTAGACATTTAAAATCCCGGTCAAGGCGAATGATTTTTACTCTCTGAAATTGTTGCATTGTCATGCACACGTAGCGGATGACTCCGTTAAAGTTACTGTTGCGGCATCTTCCGCAGTTTCTTTGAAATTTGTCTATGGTATGAACATCCTAAGTGTTTGAAATTGGCTTTATTAACATCGTGGACTGTGGCGCGTCGCGCACGACTACGAATGCCTGTGACATTGTATTTACGGTATTTCGTCACAACATCTTGTTTCTTTAAAGCCCCCAAAATTTCAGAGTGTAAGAGGACGTCTCGGTAGCTTAACTGGCTAAAGCACTCGGCCGGATATCGAGGGATCCGGGCTCAAATCCCGGTCAAGGCGAATGACTTTTACACTCTGAAATTGTTGCAATGTAAACTAACTACAATTACAACTAGATATTCAAGAAGTGCTGGATAAATGAATGGTTATTGGCTAAATAAAATTGTAAATTTGTATACCACACTCCTGAATGGTTCAAGTCAAGTCAATGCTGCTGAATGATTCAATGCAAGCCAATATAGGAAAGAAAATATTAACGAAAATACTAAAGAAAACGCAAAATGGCCTCATACCCTTGGTTTGTGAAACTCAAGGATGCTTTGTTCTGAATTACCTTTAGGCAAATAAAAAATGTTTTCACAGTAGATGTTAATTGTTCGCGACTGGTAATTTGTGACTATAAAATCTACCTAAAACTAAATCAAACACCGTTTTAATAGCGTTACAATAAAAATAATCTCTTCTAGATTACACTTGATTTCAATTAAATATCTGTTTATTATAATTCTTATTATCATTATTATTAATATTATTATTAGTATTATTATTAAATATTTTGACGAAAAACATTACGTGAATATCCCAATATTTAGGATTACATGTAAACTGATGTTTCAGGTATTATTATCACTATTTTGAAGCGTTGTAACAGGAAACCTTATTGCTTAAAGGAAACATTATTTTCATGCTTAAAAATACATGATACCTTTACAAGTACCGGAAAATACGTGATGGAAGGAGAAGGGGGGAAAGTTATGCGAGGGGAGGGGTTTGGAGGGGTAGCGCTTGGCGCAGGAATTTTAAAAAGGGTGGGAATGATATGGAAGTTGTTGGGGGCGGAGGGGGATGAATTATGTGTATAAAGGGGCAATTAGTTTTTAATATTAATACCTGGAAGATTCCAGGAATCCAAGAGCCAGATAAAAGCTTGCTCTAGTGTTTTGAGTTTCAGTTAAGGGTCTGAGGGTGGGAGGGATGCTAAGATGGATACTTTACAGCATTGGTCAAAGGGAGTGTTGTATTCGGAGGCATGTTTGGGGATTAAGAGCATACCAATAAGGGAGGAATTGTTACATGAGGCTCGATGATTATTAATTTTAATATTAAAGGGTGTGGTACACTGTCCAATATAAAAGGCAGGGCAAAGTTGGCACTTTAGAAGGTACACAACATTGCTGGAGGTACATGAGGAGTAGGGAATTGGTGGGAGAGGGTTAAAGAGCGGTTGGGAGAGGGATGGGATTCTGGTTAGGAAAATAGGACATGTTTTGCATTTAGGTTTATTGCAGGGTCTGGGAGTGATTTTGGAACGGGGCGAGGATTTAAAAAGTGGATTGGTAGATTTAGTTTAAAATTCCCGCGCCTAACGCTACCCCTCCAAACCCCTCCCCTTGCATACCTTTCCCCCCTTCCTTCTCCTTCCATCCAGTGCTTCCTGGCCCTCCTCTGCCTCAGTTCTGTTCCCAACTCATCTTGAGAAAGGTGGTTGCACCACCGAAAATTCGAGACCCAGTGAGTCCCTCTTTTATGTGTTTCTGTTTCTGTGTTTGTGTCGACTAGTCCATCACACTATTGTGCACGTCCAAGGTATTTTCACAAAAGTTTTATATATAAATATATATATACATTTTTTATTGAAAATGCTTATATATATATATATATATATATATATATATATATATATATGTATATATATTTATATATATTGAAAATGCTTATATGTATATATATATATATAAGCATTTTCAATTATTATTCATATATACCATTAATGAAACAACATACGTTTACCTTTGCTAAATCACCGTTTTTATTTACGTATAAATTTAAAAGTACTTGAATCACTGTCTGACAAAGTATGTGAATAAATTTATAATTAAAAGAAACTTCTTTTATAAGGATTCCTCTTATGGACTGAGTGAACCTATTCACATATGTGAGGTAATGAATATCCTATTACCCCATATTTCAATAGATATTATTCATTGAATATTTATCAATGATGTTATCACTCAAGTGGTATTTTATGTAGATATTTATTGGAAGAATTAGTTTTGTATGCGCAGCAACGAATTTGCATAAGTCCCAAGAGAATTTTCAAATATTTTCTTTTGAAACGGGGGCGTTGAGTGTGTGCGTGGTGTCTGGTGCGTCGGGAAAATTGTCGTATTTGTGTTCACGTTAATGCACATTCCAAGTTGGACATGGAGCACACGCTATTTTTTCTCTCAACATTCTAATTCGTCAGCCGTCCCGTATTTTGTTCGACTGGGACTCATGGGGATGCGCTTGAAAGGGTTTAAACGACTAGGGTTTCGTGATCGTCGGCGGTGGCGGAAGGGGTGGGGAAAAATATAATCAGGCTAACACGGACGATGATAAAAGAAAAAAAAGGTATAAAGGCCGGGGCTTGATAGGTGGAGATAGGCGTTTTCACCGTCCATTTCCTCTTTTCATCGACCGATTACTCCTTATTTTCTCTCACAATTCCCGGATTCGCACGCGGCCCGCCCGCAGCATCCCTACGTGCCCCGACGAGTATCTCATCTTTCGAGTGCTCCTCCTTCATACTTGGTTTGTCCCTGGTGGCCATTATTGCGGATTCCCATCGATCGTACTCAATTCCCTCATCGCTCTTATGCGGAAAACTGATTCCGGTCCCAAAAACTTCCTCAACCATCAAATCCCCACCGATTAACGAGTGTGTATTAATAAATAAATATCTACATAACTCTCGTCGTTTGTTTTTCGATATAAGTAAAATTTATTTTTCGAAAGTAATGGGATTGAGTCGATTGAAAAACTGTTATAAATAAATTGCTACATTCACTTAAAAGTCTTCAAAGTAGCACCCTTTTGCGTCCACACACCACTGCCAGCGGGTTTCCACGCCTCAAATGCCTTCTGGAAAGCGCCTCCCCGAATGCTGTCAATCTTTCTCGTCACGACCTGTTGTAACGCTTGCACTGAGCCGTAATGCCGTCCTTTTAGGACGGATTTGAGGTAGAGGTAGATGATTTAGTTTGGTGGGGCATCGTCTAAAAGATTTTGAACCTCACTCACATTGTCGAGAAGCTCCTGGCAGATCCAGATGCTAGTTTCCTTTTGTTCGCCCGAGAGCAGTCGCGGCACCAACTTCACACACACCTTCCTCATGCCCATGTTTTCGGTAACGACTCAATACACATCCCCTTTAGGGATTCCAAGTTCATCACAAACGATACAGACACTAAATCTATCTTCCTTGTCCAATAAATACTTCATTCTTTAAAGATTTTCCTAATTTTTTGAGGTCGAAGGGCGTCCTGAATGTTCGGCGTCCTCAGCATCTTCCCTACACTCCCGAAACACGTGTGCCACCAAAAAACACTCGATCTTCCAATGGCGTTATCGCCATTAGCTGCCTTGAGCATGTAAGCTATTTATTTTCTGGTTCGGCCCAGTTTCACGAAAAATTTGATGGCGTACAGCTGTTCCGATAACCAGTTCATGACTCAGCGTAACGAGGTCACGTTACAGAAATTTTGCAAACGAACGATTCGCACTCTTAAAAGGCTGGGTGGCAACTGCCACCGACCTCCAACCTTTACTGAGACTCCTCTTTCTCAATCTCAGGTGGTATATATATATATTCGCCACATGTCCTGTGTTCGCCTTTTATGTGTTTTCCCATCCCCTTTCCTTATTTCTATGTTTGAATGAATATTTGTGCGCCGTATGGCGGGACTTCGTATTTGAATGTGTATATATATATATATATATTCCTATTCCTGAACCACTGCGACTCATATATATGGGTCGCAGTAGTTCAGGTAGAGCGTTGGACTACTGACCAGAGGGTCCCGGGTTCGATTTCCGGGCAAAGCACTCTGTGCACCTGCAGCTCCACCCAAGCTAGTTGATTTTTCGGGTACCAGATCTTTCTGGGAAACCATAACTGGCACAGGCAAAGGAACTGGCTCCCCTACCCTGATGTGTGAATATTCATACGCCGTCGGGCTTAGTACTGGATGAACTCATCACCTACTAAACCGACCTTCGGGTTGTTTACTGTGTTTATGGTTATATATTAAACTATTTAAACAAATAAGAATTCTCTTTTAAGTACTGGTTCCTCACAGAGAAGCAATTCAATTCTTTCAAAGTTTCCGCGGCTACGCACCGTCGCTCTGTCGTAAACAACCCGGAGGATCGCCTCGATGCTCACCGGGAGCGTCGCCTCGATGCTTCAACCTCCGATCTCTCTATTCTATCGCCGTCGTCGCCTCCCGATCCGCTCGAAGGGGCGTGGCTGAGCGGGGTGTGGGGCCGGGCGTGAAAGAGATCAAAGTAGTCAAACGAAGCGTTTGCAAGGCGGATAAAAACTCACCGCAAAAAATTTCCCCTAGAGCTCACAGTATCTCTAACGAGGAGTTTGGATCTGCGAGAGAATCAGAACGGAATGGGTTGCATGCAATCAGGTCCCAGTGGAATGGATGGTGAATAGAGCTCTTTAAAGAGAATTGAAACCGATAAAAACAGCAATCAATTGGCTACTGTTCACGAAACCTATCATTTGTGTTATTTTGTTTTCCGTCCCTTCACCTATTTTTCTCTTATACTATCTAGTCCATATATTTTACTATCTGGTCTGCTACTTTTACTATCTTGTCCATATTTTCCAGAACATAGTATTGGGATTGCCGCATTTAATGCTAAACTGATGAGAGATTTTGATGGATATTTAAGTAAAATGGCATCTATAAAATACTTGTTTATCCACTATTGCAATATTCGATGAAAATTTGGTAGAATTTTGTCTGTGTGTAAATGCCATCTCTTCACTAAGGATGAGTTTCTGAAACAAAAGCCTCTAGCTGGGAGGTTTGCATTGATTGCTAAAGTGAAAATCAAGGTCAAATGAATGGAGTGAAATTTAAAAAAAGGTTTATTTTCATATATAAAATAAAGGGAATATACATTATGTTCGTTTTTAAAAGTAGTAAAACATGGCCTTTTTCGAAACATAAAATAGCATTTACATATAAAAATAGTCATTAATATATTTTTAAAATGTGAAAATTCCGGAAAAATATCTTATCTCTTATGTACAATATTAGTTTAACGATTTAGTCTGATAACTTAATTCAATAATTATTATAAGTATGATTGGGCGACTTAATTCAGTCAAAGATTAGGCACCTTTCTGTAATCAGCACTCATGAACTACCTAGGTGTACTAAGAAACGGCGCAAGAACTTGTGCTCAATCGAAGTCTTTTCGCAGATTGGATTTTTTGAAATCGAGCATTTTGATCGCCGTGAACTTGTTGGACGTGGAGTTGGTAAGGGCGTAGTGGGGGGGAGAAGAGTTTTTCGCTGGCTCGAGAGAATCCCCTTTAATGGGGAATACCAGAGGGATAAGATGGACGCTTGTGAACGAACCGAGGAGGGCGAAGGGCAAGGAGTAAGGGGTCGGAAATGGTTTCCCTGGGAGAGAGAGAGAGGGGGTGCTAGAGGTGGGTCCAGGAATCGTTCCAAGGAGGTGATGGGCCGTTGCGGGGAAGAGAGCCTTTACTCCATCCTGAGATTCTTTTGTCCCCGATCCCGCATTGCATTGCACGTGTGCTTTCCCGTTGTGTCGACGCGCGATCGTGTGCGAGTCGCTGGTGTGGATGTGATTGTTGTCTGTACGATCCAAGAATAGTGGCTCTGCGTCCCGCGCCGCTTTTGCTATATGTTTTGCCCCGATTTATGACAGAGAGGCGAAGGGGGCCAGAGTTTGGCCTTTGTGCCACAAGGGTACAGGAGAGGGTCCGTGAAAGGATCCGGAATATTGCTATTTTGAGTCATTTGGACCAGGATTAAACTTGGATTACCTTTTGCTCCCGTGGTGGCGTTCGTAATCGTTTTCCTTCGGGTCGTGTGGAACGGAGTTGGGAAGGGGTGCGGCAGGGCCGGCTCCCGTGGGCGGGAGTCAGGCCGTACATCACCCGGAATGGTGGAAAATATGCCCCCCCTGGGTAATGGATGGGATGTTCTCTCGAGCGTTCCATTTGCTTATTAGTGGCGGAAAAAAGTCTTATAGTGCCCGTTCGATTGGAAAGGATTCCTGTCTTATGAGCCCTTTGGCTTTAGTTATACGAATGGATTCAGGAAGGACAAAACACATCGCGGAGTTATCAATATTTGTTTTTGCTGAACCATGGTGGAGATGAATATTCAACGCACGCTCAGATAAATCGAAAACTAGGGTGCTATTGATTTCCAAGCCGTGGCCATAATAAGTTCTGTGTTTCTGTTGAATTTGCTTTATTTGCTATGCCTGTAACCGCGGTAACACGTAAATGGTAGTAAATGTGTTTTCAAATCTTTCGATCCATCAATATAAATTTTTCTATTGCCGCGGTTCTATATTTAGCTATTGTCTCTTTAAATTTCTTCTTCACAAAATAAATTAATTAATCAAGTAGAAAATATGTCCTAAGCATTTTTTTCCAATTGCGTCATGGAAGTTGCAGCCTTGAATTCAACATATGATGTAATGGCACTCCTCTCGGTAAAATCTTCCGGGGATAAAATAGTCTCTCAATCGGATATCTGTGTGGGAACTACTGGGAGGGGAACATATGTCATGGTGGATAAATGCAGAATAAGGATATGGAACGTGAGATCATTTGGAGTGTGCAGAAAGTTGTAAAAGGTGAACATGGAGATGGACAGATTGGGACTCGACATCCTAAGAGTGAGCGAGATTAAGGGGACCGGGGCCGACGACTTCTGGAGCGACGGATATAGGGTGATATACTCAGGAGATGAATGGAGGAATGCAAGAGTGCGCATCATATTCATAAAGGAGTGGACAAGAAGAGTCAAATCATGCTGGTAATGCAGTGAGAGGATTCTGATGGTAAGGAGGGAGAGCCTACAGATACAGTGATGGTGCAGGTGTATATGTCAACATCCAGTGATTCAAAAGAGGAAAGAGAAGAAGCATACGAACATCTGAAAGAAGTTATAGGAGCAACAAAATGGAAGGAGGACCTTATCGTGATGGGAGACTGGAACGCTGCGGTTGGAGATGACCGAGAGAGAAGGAGCGTGGGACAGTTCGAATTGGGAAAACGAAGCCCCGTGGGAGAAATACTGATAGAATTCTGCAATGGGAAGGACATACTAGTGGCAATCACCCTCTTTGAGCAATATCAGAGAAGAAGGTACACCTGGAAGATCCCAGGGGACAGGGCAACACACCAAATTGATTACGTCCTTGTGAGAATGAAACACAGAATCCAAGTTAAACATTGCAAGAGCTACCCCGGGGCAGATATAAATAACGACCACAACCTGGTGGTCATGGAAAGCCAACTGCGATACAATTAAATTAAGAAAGTGACACTGGAAACCAGATGGAACACAAAAATTCCGAAGGAAATGCAGGCAAGGGGAAAGTGCACTATGACCATTGACGGAAAAATAGAAGGAATAAAGGCAACTAGCATAGGAGGATAATGGAAGGAAATGAAGAATATCATAGACAAAGTAGCAGATGAACAACGCGTGAGTAAGACGACGACAACCTAACGACCATGGATAACAGCTCAAATACGAGGATTTCCTCAAAGAGGAAAGAATAAAATGCAAGAATCCAAGAAATGAAACTGAGGAAGCCCTTCACAAGAAGTTGCGGAAACAAGTTATACGAGATAGCAAGAAGGCCAAGGAAGGGTGGATAGAAAGCTGCTGCGAGGAAATCAATGACAAAATAAGGAAGGGAAATAGGTAAACTGCTTATAAACTGGTGAAGACACAATTCGGAATAAGAAAAACAAATTCCTTTGACGTTCGAGGTGCTAATTGAGAGAAACTGACAGAAGATGATGACATTGGCAAGAGTTGGAAGGAATAAAATGAAGATCTCTATCAACGGCCCAAACCACTTGAAGGTGGCTTAATTTAAGAGGAAAGCGTGATAAAAGAAGACGGACAGGGTCCGGAGATACCAAGAAGTGAATTCGATAGAGCCGTGAAAGAGCTGAAGAACAAGGTACCGGGAGAAGATAAAATAAATGACAAAATTATCAAAGCACCCGGGGCTAATGCATAGGGTACTATTTCAAACAATGAAAGATATCTGCGACAGTGGAAGACAATATGGGGACTTCGAGAAGAGTGTAATGATTGCATGACCGATGAAACTTTAAACAGATAAATGCGAATAACACAGAACTTTGAGCCTGACTTCTCACACATCGAAAACACTTACTCGGATAATTAGCCGACGAATAGAAGGAAAGGTAAAAGAAAACCTCTCGAAAAACCAATTCGGATTCAGGAAAATCCGAGGAACAAGAGAGGAAATACTCAGTTTAAGGATACTGGCCGAAAAATTGACCCACGTAAACAAGCCATTATATGCGGAATTCGCAGACTTGAAGGCCTTCTACAATATCGAATAGAACTCAATGTTAATGATACTAGCAGACTTTGAAATGGACTTCAAGGACAGAAGAATAATCCATCACCTCTACAAGAATCAGGTAACAACCATTCAAAAGAAAAACGGAAGGGAAATAGAGGCAAAAATAAATCAAGGAGTTCGATAAGGATGCAACCCATAGCAATCACTATTCAACGTGCGAGTATATCGAAAAGATATCCGTTCTGAATAGTTTAGGAAGCACAAGAATCGGGCATCAAAAGAGTCAAGGTGAATGGCGAATAAATTAACATGCTACGATTTGCAGATGACATTGCAGCAGTAGCAGAAACGCGAGAGGACCTGCAAGCAAACCTGAATACGATGGACCAAATACTTCGGGAATATATAAGGAGCATCAATAAGAAGAAAAAAAATCTTTGTAAATGGAAGAGAGAAGCTGAATGCAGATATCACAATTCGAGGTGTGAAACTAGAGTAGGTGGAATCCATCATCCACTTGGGCAGTAGTATAACTTGGGATGGAAGGAGCTCGACCGACAAAAAACGAAGAATATCCCAAGAAAAGAAGGCGTTCATTGAGATAAGGCTACTAATATGTTCATAGAACATAATATTGCAAACAAGGAAGAAGTTCGTCAAAACTTTCGTGTGGCCAAGAGATAAGTACATAGGGCAAATTAAGAACGTAACACAGGGAATCTATCTGAGGATGAGGAAAATATAGCTAAATAGGCTGCTTTAGAACAGCAATCTTAGGGTTTAAATACTGATGATTGTGGGCGTCATAGTATGTAAAAACCTAAATTTTGATTCATTCATTCATTTCTTTTCATATTATATGGAACTTATGTCAATGTTATGTCAAATTATGATGGAAAACATGTAATAAATTAGCCATCGTTAGTCTCCACACTATATACGCTTGCAATATAGGAAATATACTCGTGCCTCGGCGAGTCCTCTTTAAGTTATTTAAAATAAACTTCAAGAATATTCCGCTGAGTGTATTCTTATTTTTACAAAAATTAATTTTCCTTCGCCATGCTTAGGCCGTAGGTATACGACGTGTGTTAAAAAACAATGAGAATTTCAATTTTTCGAACAATAATATTTATTTATTCCTATACAATGATGTTGTCACCTTTAAAGTAGTCCCCATTGGAGATTATGCATTTGTGCCACCGTTTCTTTCAATCCCCGAAACACTTCTCAAACTCGATCTTTGAGATAACCTTTAGTTCTTCCAGCGATGCGCTTTTAATGTCATCTACGGCTGTAAAACGACGGCCCTTCGAGGTTCTCGTAATTTTTGGAAATAGGATAAAGTCACCCGGAGCCATATCTGGTGAATATGAAGGTTGGGGCATCGTTACAGTATTGTTTTTGGCCAAATATTCACAAACAAAAAATGATGTGTCAGCTGGTGCATTATCGTGATGCAAAAGCCATGAAATGTTTTTCCACTGATCCGGGCGTTTTTTTCGGATTGCTTCTCGCAAACGTCTTTGAACTTGTAGGTATTACTTTTTATTGAACGTTTGACCCGACGGCAGGAATTCATGATTCACTGTGCCATTAAAATTGAAAAACACAGTCAAAATAAGCTTCACGTTCGACTACACCTGTCCAGCGTTTTTTGGTCTTGGTGAGCCAGAATGCCTCCACTGGGATGATTGAGCCTTAGTTTCAACGTTATATCCATAAACCCATGTTTCGCCGCCTATTAGAAAACGATTCAGTAATTCTGCCTCGTCTTTCACTTCATTTAGTGACTCCTGAGCAACTTCCATTCGCCGCTGTTTTTGTTCAAAATTCAATGATTTTGGAACGAATTATGCTGCCACGCGTTACATGCCCAAAAATTGGGAAAAAAGTCATGGCATGATCCAATCGATATGCCAACATAATCATCGACCTCTTTAATTGTGATTCAGCGATCATTCATAACCATTTCTTTCACTTTTTCCACGTTTTCTTCGATTGTTGATGTGCTGGGGCGTCCAGGGCGTTCGTCATCTTCAAGGTCTTCACGGCCTTCTTGATAACTTTGATCTTATACCACTCGTAAACTCTTGATTTACTCATAGCAGACTCACCATAGGCCTTTGTTAACACTTCACACACATTTTGTTACACTTTATTCTTTCTTTACGCGAAATTCGATACGCATTCTTTGATCCATTTCTTTTAACAAACGAAAAATCACCGAGCTCATAAAACACGTCTGACCTTAGTGGCTTTCACCGACAAATTTCCACAATGCAAACAGCTGAAAGTTTTTTAACATACTTCAAGGGCATGTATACCAACATAATAAAAAAAGTTTGACAATCCAACTCCCTAAGCCCGCGAAATGAAAAAAGTCTCGTTATGTTTTGAGCACACCTCGTATAACTTCAAAACCCTATTCTTTCAATTGTTCAATTTTAAAAATGCCAATTTGTGCGTGCATGAATACAGTAAAAAGTATGTACAAGTTTTCTTGAAGAGCATATCCGATGTATAAATTTTGAGGAAAATTTATCAAGAGCATTTCGTAACGTAGTACTAAAATATAACGACGATTGTAGTGATAGCATTCATACCGACTGTTTTTTTGTTGAGATTATCGTTAAGTTAAAGTGTAGGGGGGTGATATATGCGAATGATAAGTATTTCGGTCCCACCAAAAAGTGCTTTTTATGTTGCACGGATGTGGTACCCGGGAAAATAAAAAGCATATAGTTAATAATGTATAAATACACACCTCATCTCCTAACAGTGTTAGCAGTATTAAGCCAGAGCTCAGAAGATTCAATAATAGTCGGAGAATGTTTATCAGTAAAGTACTTAGCTTAATGTCAAGAAAAAAAGGCCGATACTGTCGACCTACACTTTTTTAAAAACGTCTTCTTACTGTACCGTTGAACAAAGCAAACTTTCAAAAAGAACTCAACACCATAAAACAGACCGCCATATCTAACGGCTACACCTTTTTGAAAAATAAGTTTTTTTAGGGCCTTTTTTTACATTGATTCACGAACGTAGCTGCGTTCATTGTACATTTACTTAACTTAATGTTTCGATGATTCCCGGCTGCTCGATAGAGCACAAAGTATTCTACACATGGTTAGATCCAAGATAGTGTCTGTGTGGTGATGGTTCCAAAGCATTATCAAACCATAAAACCATTTGGAAATATTTTTGGTTTGATTAATTAAAGATTGATTATTGCTCAATGATTGACGGAGTCTTTGGTGAAGTGGCCATTGATTTTTTGTTCTTTTTCAGATAATATAATTTCTATATAGAAACATAAGAGTTCCATTTCACTGCTCTGAAGGACGCTAGATATTACTCGTTCGTAATTGGAAATGGAGCCTTTAATTGCAACGCTTTATTTTCCCAGGCAAGGAAATTTTTTAATCAATTTCATTTGCATATTCGTTTTTTCCTTTTTTTCCGTTTTTGGGGTAAATATTTTGGCGTAGTAAGGGGCACTTAACATTGGTGGAGATTAGCCATTGCTCATAGTATTCCTAGAAATTTGACTAAATGTTACTCAAACCTATATCAATAAATACATAAATAAATAAAAATAAATAAAAAATATTCTCATATCAAAGTAAATGACCGGATATTGAGACATTTTCGGTGTGAGTACTGCAGAGAATGAAGAGAATAAGTTGAATAGAGAAGAAGGCCGGGGATTGAAAACTGGTGGGCGGAGAGAATAAGTTACTGGGGAAAACTCAAAATAAGGTAGAAAAAGAATATAAAGGAAATCTAAGGGAATGTCAAAGGCTTTTTGGAAATCGTGTTAGAGGAAAAAATCAGTAGTTTTTATGGACAGAATGAAGGCAGAGAAATGTCATAAGTAAATGAAGAATGAAATACTAACAAATTAACAGGAAATTTGTAAATGTATAGTGGCCAAGGACCGCCAAATACCTGTCTTAAAATTAGGTAAAATACCCCGATTTGGTTACATGACTAGTACACCATAAAATATCATAAAAATCTACATCCTTTTTCCCGATCCCCAGTGATCAATGATGTCGTTATGTGATGAACAACCTCACGAGAAATATCTAAACCGTGTAGTGAAATATTCTTGTGGGGTATAATTTAAGATTCATTGATGTCATACGACCGGGATCCTTTGGATATGGTAAACCCTCATCCCCGAAGGAGCATAGAAACACGGTCGCCTGTCATCTTTGCATTCAATATCTCCCCCTAATCAGTATGCAGGTCCAATGCCGTGCCACTCCGGAGGTCTATCCCCCACCCTGCCCCGCAAGGTGTGGGATTATACGGAGGTAACTGTCAGCGAAATGTTTGTGTGTGCACATCGACGGGCCGTTACTTATAAATTCGCACAGAAATGTTCCTTCGTACACTGGGTGGAAGGAAGGAAAATCGACGCGATGACGCCTATAAAACTCTCGGCGATGCCTAGCGTTGAATATACCCTTTGGTTTCCCTCTACATGGTACGGGGGTCTTGGGGAAGCTCCGGAGACGTGAGGGATGGGGGAGACTTGACGCGGGACGCGATGCGAGATTACCCGTGTTTTAACGACGCGTCCCCCGGTAACAATGTCTTCATCCCTCTTTCCGTTCAACTGGGGCCCAGATGAAACGTCCTTGAAGAGGATTGATTATCCCTTTGAGCGGCCGTGCTTGTGGGGTAGGAGAGGTAATGCGCTATCTTTAACGACGCTGCGGTATCTCTGCGGGGACAAACGTTGGCCTCCAGCCGTTCGTCGCTTCCCCACCCACCACCCCACGCGTCTTACTCCCATGCGTGCGAACTCCTTTACCTTACTCCCTTAAGTCCTAACTAACCGAAGCCGTCACGATTCCATTCACTCCTGCTCCCTTCTCATCCTCGCCCCCACGTTTCCTGCCCTGTTAATCATTTTCGCCATTCAGTGGGTAAGAGTTCCTCATTTCCGCAAACGCTCTTTGACTCCAGTTACTCGCAATGCTCAAGTTTTACATTGGTGGAGAATTTCAAGGATCGGATCCCCAGTTATATCTCACGTAACCTTTTCATGTTACAAGTTTCAGTAGGGCGAATATTTTGTAGGTAAATATACCAACTGAAAACTCGGGTTGATTTATCGATTATATAAATACTGACCCAGTTGAAAAAAATCTAAAAATTCTAAAGAATCCGAACGTTTTAAAACATAATGCACGATATGATGTTTTCACTGTAGGATTCGTATGTCGTGTAATTTATCGCTAAGAAGGCTCTCTAGTACTTGAGGATGCATTTCCAATTTCATTGAAAACGGAAGTCCAAAACATTATTCGCTACGCTTTTCAGTGAAAAGTTACAAAAGTAAATTCAATTTTTTTTTACTTTGGCACTTAGAAAATACGAAGAGAATCATTTGCTCTCCACTGCAAGTTTTTATAGTCATGTGTTCAAAAGCACTTTATGGTATTAAGAAATTATGGATTATAGAGAAAAAATAATTAAGTCTAGAAAAAAATTGTTTTCCTATATATCTGTGGGAATGCATAAAACTTCTGTGATTTTTGTTTTTTTTTTCTACCGTCAAATAACTGCAACTACTCAACAACTACACTGCAAGCGTTGACCAGGTTTAAGGAAAGTTCTATTTTCTCAAATAACGAATACGTGATTCATTCATATACTCTAAACAACAATACGAGTATATTGTTTCACTTTTTTTCCCCTTTATGTTTTTTTATACCTTTTTCATTCTATGGTGAAAGCTCGATTTTTGGTGGACTCAAATGAGTTTATCTGGGTTTGGATTCTGATACGTGATTTAATATAATTATTTTGGTATATATTTCAATTCTTTGTGCACGTGAGCACCAGTTATTGAAACGTCCCCTTTCACTCATTTCATTTCCACTGCGTTTCTTGCTGCATTCGGGTTCCTCTTGATGCACTTAGGATAGGAAGGGAATGAATTTTAGTCACCCTCATCTGATATTTCAGTGGGAGTCTTTGGCATGTCGACCTCACGGCAAACGCCACTTAAGTGAACACAATTCCGGTGGGCGAAGGATGTTGGCAGTTCAAATTCTTGCAATCTCACACCCCAGGGAACCTCTTACGGCTTTTGCAGGAAAATTTTCCGTTTCTATTCTTCTCTGCTTACTACCGTTTGTCCCTTAAGCAATGTCTATTAGTCAGAGAGTGTTTTCTGTTGGAATTGTTCTGGGAAAGGTTGCAATGTACTAAAAGTGATACTCCTGCCCACGGATCAAATACCGTCTCTCTTCTAGCGATTCCAATTGGCTATTACGCAGGGTACCAAACCCTAATAGCCTTCAGACGCCAAATACAAAAAAACATAAAAATACTGGCGTTTCTCTTATTATTGACGCATGAATTGTCTGCTAGTAACAAGATCAAGGTAATTCGTCCCCACAGCAAGTAGTAGTTGGACATCTATTTGGTTTTACATCCGAGTGGAAATTTTATTCCGGAAATGCAAAATAGTTTTTAAAGTGAAATGCAAATTGACAAAGTAATTTCTTAAAGAACAGATACTAAAATTTGCTGGTATCATAAGATAGAAAAACTGTGGTGCTCTTTTTATGCTTGGTTAGCATTTTAGAGAAAACTTGGGTGATAATTAATGAAGAGTTGTACGTGCACTTCTTTAAATACGTATTTTTAGGTAGAATTTATTCATGAACGTTATCAGTCTATATTAAAATATCTCATTGATACTACTGACTCCTTTGAAGTAGAGCATTGCAGTATGTTTTTCTAAAACTTTATATTCATTGCAAAAAGATAGACGTATATTGGTATGTATTTTATTGGAAAAATTCTGAATTTTTTAATTTTCTCCAAAATCCGACCTTTGAAAGATGATCGTGATAAGAGTTGACGGGCTTTAGATATACAGATGAGGAAAGGAAGAGGGATCAAAATTATTGGTGACAATATGAGAAAGAAAATATTTTGTGCATTGATTGAGGAGGACAATTTATGAAGGGATATTTTAAGGAGACAAAAGAGAAAGAAGGGATAGCAAAACGTATGGAGCTTTTACGTTGCCATGGTGGTAATTGCTAATTAATACCTATTATTTAATAAATATGTGTTGGTTTAGAGAGGAAAGGGCAAGATGTGAATTTTAAGTTGCCTAAATAACGACATGATAAGGGAGGTGCTACAAAGCGAATAAGGTAGGACAGATACTTGCGATTCGTGGACTTACTTTAGGAATAAGTTTTCGGGGCCAGTTAAAAACACCTTAATCCGGTCAAATGCGAGTACTATATGGATTGAAAATTTTAATTTTGTCGTGACTTTTGTCTCTGTGCGTATCCCATTTTTTGTGTGGTTATCCGCCAGATGACGCACGCATGGCCCCCGTTTGATTTCGCTCTCGTGTTCGTGAAGGAGGGCACTTCAAATCAGTGATTTACGGTATTCCTTCAAGGCTGATAAATAACGTATCATACCTCGCCGCTTACCACTCACGGGTAATTTTTTGCCACTCATCACAAACCCTCGTCAATTACCCAATTCTATTTCAGATTCTACTCTCTCCTTCACCTTTTGCCACTGCCTTCATTTCAATCCCTCTCCAACCACCCGATACCCCTATCTTCTTCCCTCCCTCCCTCCCATTTCCCATCAATTCTCCCGACCGATTCCAGAAACCTGTTCTTTGGAGCGAGAGAGGTTGTTTTGTGGCTTTCAAATCAAATTCTTTAGAAGGTTTCGTGGGAATACAATGGCAAAGACCGCTTTTTTCTCGTTTAGTGGGGATGGGTAGGGAAGTAAATAAATATTTACAGAATATTATTATTATTTTTATTATTTTTGTTCATTTATATCGTTGGGAATAAAGAAAAGAGTAACGAAGACGTATAGATATAACATTATTCTTCAGAGTTCGGTTTCCTCCCTTTAGGGGGGTGGCAAACATTTTACTTTTACCCTCCCACATTCCAGCGGAAACATGTGCGAACATTTTGTAAGTGCTCCCCGAACTTTTTTCAGGATAACTTGATTTTTTCATCATCCGCTGAGTTCAGAATCGCTGCAAAAACGATTTGCTTATATTCCCTCAAGAGGAGAGTGTAGGACAAATTGGAGGATGTTTCATAGAGGACAGAAGAAGACCTAAGGGCACCCATGTTGAAACATAATTCTCCTATTTGCTTAGCTTTTCTGAACAACAATGGTATTCAAATGGGCAAATTACTTACGAATGGGATTTTTCTTTGGGCCATATTGATGTTATATTCGTGTGGATGAAATAAATCCTCTCGTTCATCAACTGTCGTTGAGTGGTTCTGCTCTTTCATGAACTACCGCGGGGTATTTTATAGCTTTTATTTTTTGGGAACTTATATGTATCTAAATTATAATATGTGGAATCTCACAGTTCATCTGAAGTGTTTGACATAAAGAGGGTAAATATTGCGATTTTATTTAGCTATTACTTGTGCAAAACTCAGTTTCCTCAATAAACAGTTATGGACCCATAATCTGAAAAGAAGAGTATCTCATACTGTAATACTTGCTTTAATGACCTTATACATTTGTTTGATGAAAATGGTATTTCCATGATTTATTGTGCAATGAAGGATTAATTGCTCAACATTGTTTGATTTCAAATACAACCTTCTTTGTACTCCTGGTTCCGCCCCCAAAAACCCCACCCATTTCCTTTCTTGAGGATACTTACATTGTTCACGCCGAGCTATAAAACTCCCATATTTTAGTTGCTGCTCATTTCTGTAGGAAACAAAATAAATACGTTATAGCAATGACCCTTTTCTACAAAATATATCCCATTGGCGTTACAAATATTTTGCAAATGTTAGATTTGGTGTGCACACGTCTATTTGTCTTTTTATTCACAAGCTAAGAATTTTGTATTGTATTCATGGTCTGTATCGTTTTTATATCACGTACTATTTTTAGGCCCGCAGAATGTGCTATTATTTACTTGTATTTGTATATGTTCCATGACTTATTAGTATCTCATTATTCTGAGAAGTGGAACATGAACTGGGTTACATGAATGGCCACGATGTCCTGTGCGTCGTAAATCCATTTTTCCTTTCTCGCGTGTCTCAGTTACGCCATGTGGGTGGCTCCATTGACGATCACTTCAGCCTGCCCGACTCCGTCTCACTAGGAGTAAACCTTTTGACTTCCGCTCAGTGGAGCGAGGGGGAAAGCGTTATGCAACACCCTGCCTTGGCGACCCAATCTCTTGCGCTCACCCCCGAGGCCAACTGGACCCTCCCCTTCCCACACCCATCTTCCCCTAATGCGATTTTTCCTCCAGGACATCGGAAGTTCCATCTGCCGGCTCCTTTCAAGTCCCCTAATTTCGTTAAGCTTTTCGTACCATGACTGATTGGGTTACAGAAGTTCCCTCCGTCGTTAGGATGATGAGAGAAGCGTGTTCGGGGCATGACTTCGTATCCCTGTCCGTTCTAACCACGAAGGAAGGACGGCCCTCCGGAAAGCATTTCTCGCCCATCGAGCCTGGGATTAAGCGGGTGACACTATTTATCGCATGCCACTATGGTCCCGTAACTGTCAGATGAGTTTGCATAATTAACCAGGCCTGGTAGATTTTACCGAGCGTATTACTTGCCGTGAAATTTGTGCCTAGGGATTTTCTAAATTTGGTGGAGAACCCGTTAATATAAAATATTAATTATTATAAAATTCATCAGTAATTTGTATTATAAAAAACGATATTAATAAATCTCAATTAAAGCAATACTGAGCACTTATAAAATAATATATTCTCAGGATTTTGTGTAAAGGGAGATATGGGGGACTAGGTGCTTATTTAAAGAAACATATACCTTTCAAGAATGATTTATGGGTTGATTGACACAAAAAAGGAATAATGGCCAAAAAGAAAGCAATAGCGTCTGCAGGAAAAAGTATCACCTTTGAACTCGGTTGCATAATTTTGACGTTCAAATTCCAAACTTGGATATTATTCATAATATAAAAAATTATCTAATGCTTCAGTATACATCATATATTATCTATTAAAAGTAATAAATTTTATTCGTGAAATCGCCATCAGTAATCAATTTGCATTTTGTAGCCTGTATTCTATGACAGAGAGGCCACCTGAGTTAAAACGAGCAAAATAATATGTTCATATAATTGATTAGAAGGATATTTGATATTTCAAAGATGCCCGCTAGAGAATTTATTCAATTTAATTCTAAATTAAACAGGATAGGGTTTGCATCAGCTTGATGGAAACCTTTCTTTGGATAGTTATTGAGTGGTTGGACGTCCATTGTTGCAAAATGACGATCTGTCATTGTAGTCGAAGAAAGATTTGTCTTTTTTATGTAAAAGATTCAAGTATAGTTATGGTAACTCAAAGTTGCTAGAATGCACGGAGAATGGTGCAATGGCCCCCACACACCTTTGCAAATTAGAAGAGAGGGCGAGCAAAGGATAATACGCCTCATGTGCTTTCCTCTTGGAATTTATCTGTTCCTGCTCTCTTCTGCTAGCTAACGGTGAGCACCGAATGTGGAACTAAATATCCTTTAACATGAAATAGCTACAAAATCGCAACTGATAACGCAAATCATACCAACGGATTTTGGAAATGGCCAAAGTTATTTCAGCCATTCCCGGGGATACAAAGATTTCAATCTACAACTTAAATTAAAATGACTTAAAACAATAGACGAAATGACAAACCTTATTTTATTAGTCCTAGGGTATGCTGAAATTAGTATATTGGTGTCCCGTGGTGTATGCAAATCAATTAATTTTCCGCATATTTTATGTCTGGAAAAGAGTACTTTGGGAGACGAATACCATTCCTTTATACCAAAATGAAATCCCGTCGAATGTCGTTAAATTCCTTGATAAATTCGGAGAGAAACATTTCCATCAACTTGTTATTTCTTTCTTCCGCGGAGAAGTAGGTCGTCGATCATTCTCTCGGAAATGAAAACCACCGTTTTCTGTTCAGGGTTCACGACGGCTGCTCTCGGCTGGTGACCTCCTTTTCCCACCGGTCGTTGTAGGGCCCATGGCGGCGAGCATTAAGTATTCGCGACGGGGAATGGGCGTCACCGTCGTCTCGAGAGGACTCGGACCAAAGTTCACCCCTGAGGGTGGCAGAGGGGGGGGGTGTTCCTCAGCCACTGTATCTTCTCCTACTCCACGGGGTTGGATGGGTGCGGTCGTCCCCCCCGCAATCGTCCCCTCATCACATGCACTTGATCCTTGGGAGAATCCGCTCTCATCACCTTCGCCCTGGTTCTCCTCCTATTCTCCTCGAGTCCCTGGTTAATAAAGTGTAGTCGTCGTGAGAATTTCTAATTTTAAAACCTCTCATCGATGGAAGAAGAGGCAAAGTGGTTATAAACTGCCCACAAAGTCCTCTTTCCTGATGCATCTGCAGTGTTTCACATTGAATCAAATCCGTCGGATTATTATTGTACTGAGGATATCACCCATATGAATCTAAAAGAAAATGTTTCAATGGTTTTGTTCACACTGACACTTCAGATGCATCACACTCTTCAGAGTATCGACTGTTTTTACCTAATTATTTCGGAATTTTACCATTTCTAGACTAATCAAAGGTAGATTATTCCATTGCATGAGACAAATAGCGGGAGAGAAATAATAAATTCGGAGTTACAGGGTGGCTATAGGATGGTTTGTCAGATATAATAGTATTAGTTAAATAAACATAAATTTTCAGGCGTATATTTTTGCAGTCATGGATATAAACTGGACTACAACGATGCCTTTATTCACTACTTACTCTGGTCAAAATGCAGGCAATTTCTTTCGATTAGATGCCCTGTGGGGCTGAAAGTTGTCGGAACATGCCTTATTAGTTATTGACCCATATACCACCAAAGTCGATGCAAAAGTATTGTTTTCTTTTTTGCAAGGCTATATTGTGCATAAGACCAAACGGAGTTGAACTCAAATAATTTGTGTTCCAATGGATGAATTACTGTAGATGGAAGCGAAATGAATCATTGAAAATGACCCTCGTAATTTGTAGGAGGGCCAATATTGCCCTAAAGCATCAATTACCGGTGATGGAATGATATTTCAAGACCCATCCATATTCAACGTATTTGAAATCCGCATTCAGAATACATCTGACCGCGAAAATCTATTATTCGATCGTAGTTGATTGATTGGCTCAATGCATGGGGCCTCTTTATGAAATTCGGAGATTAATTTTGGCTCTACATGTATTTCAGTACCATAAATATCTAATTTAAATCTTCTAATTTTAAAATATGATCAGAAATAATAAAGATGTGTTAACAGTTAACTCAGTACACCAACGAAGTCACTCCTTACTTTTAAAGAAAGGACGTACGTATTGTAAAAAAATTAAAATACATATCCCATGTGAATTTTACTATATTTATGGAATTATGTTTCTACTTATTGACGCCAAATGTATTCTTAGAAGCAGTAACGCTACCTGGTTCCCATCCTGAGATACACCACGAATTTATCTTTGAACATTTTTACTTGCAGATATAAAAATAGGTATGAATATGATAAAAATAAATTAATTCCTTGAAGCACAACAAACCTGATTAATTTAACCGGCTAAAAGGAAGTCATTGTTAATTTTAATCTGCATTGACCTGTAGCTAAAAATTTTACATTCATTCTAATATCAAGTTCATATCCCATTTAAAGTGTTTACACATAAATTGGACGAATTACACCGCTATCAAACTATGTCATTAGCTTTAAACTAGCTTCCTTCGTCAATAATAGCAGCAAATTGGCTGAATATCCTAATACATTTCGTTTCACAATATATGTTTGAACACGTCTATCACGTTTCCCTCTCAACTTTCTTTTCATGTTAATTTTATTCAACATAAACATTTTATTATTTATCTAGGCCTATACAATGTTCACAATACCGTCCATCATAAAAAAATCATGGTATGAATAACTGAGATGTGTTCCCGGTGCTTTCCTCAATAGTGTTTCCAACATAACACCATGACTCAATGTCCGCCCCACTCGTGTCAGAAGCCTTTGCAGTCGCCTCACTGAGGAGCACATACTTCGCGGAACACCTTTCGTCTGACTCCTAACCTTCGACTTACTGTATCTGCTGTAGGTGACCTACCAGGAGCAATTATCATTGCTCCCGCCAGTAGCAGCTCGTATATAAGGGAAAAAAATTGTAAATTAAACAAAGGTTATTTGGTTTTCCAAAATAAGAAAGGGTAAATTAAACCTTAAAATAGGGTAGCAAAAACTAGAGCAGGTAGAACAGTTTGCGTATCTCGCAAGTATCTCGGACCAAAATAATCAAAGTAGTAGGGGCATGAGGAGAAGAATTGCGTTAGACAAAAAAGCTTTTACAAGTATGAAAACATTATTGGCTGTTGTGTTGAGTTGGGATGTTAAGAAAAGGCTCGTTAAAACTTTGATATGGAGCGTAGTTATATAAGGCAACGAGACATTGTCAATAAAACAGGATTATAGGATTAGATTGGATACTTATGACATGTGGGTGAGGAGAAGGATAGAGAAGGATGATGAAGGTGAAGTGGAGAGAAAGAAAAACAAATGAGGATGTCCTGGGTACGGGGGGGGAGGTGACATGATGGTTGGGAGACGTCAAATGGAGACAGGAAAAATTGATGTAACGCAGATTGATTGGCAGTAGGATGTTGAGGGCTATGATAGAGGGGAGAATGTTAGACAAACGAGGATAAGGCAGGAATGGGATAGAGAAGTTGGTCGAAATGAAGGGAGGGAGGAAGTGAATGTAGTTGAAGAGGGGCTTGTTGGAGAATAGGATATAGGATTTTGTTTTGTTAGGCAAGAGAAGAGATTTATTTGGTAGTTTTTGTCCTTCCAAAAGCAGTAGATTACCTTTAAAATAATAACCTTTATAATATAAATGCTACTTTATATTTAATTGTAGAACTTATAACGAAAATCTAGCGGATGGTTTCACTTACCCATTTGATGTTAAAACCATTTTTTAAAATTACAGTCCATTTGAAATACATATATAATTGCTTCGTCAATTTTAAACATCAATATATTAGAAGGAAAAGTTAAAGCGGCATAATTTCGCATTAGTCAGTCCTCATTTTGAACTGTCGTATTAATTTTAATTCAATTTTAGAAGAAGTATTTTTGAAATGCAATTACAGTTGAAGCGTAATTGATTGGTTATTTCACTTATCGGTGATCTCGGTTTGAGGTTGCTGAAGAATAATGTCAATGCAGGTGGCAATGGCAGATGGCAATCCAGAAGGATACTCATAGTTCCAGAAAGGGTCTCTCATCTGAATCATATACATGTACGAGTATGCTTACGCTTCCTGGTAAGGCTATGTAGTATCCTATGTGTTGATTCCAATGCCATATTATTTTGATAACAGTAAACTCCATTCTTGTTAGAGACATTTATTATTTAAAAGCTATCTAAAGGGAAACTAATTCCGTCTCTTGTTGTTGAATTTCTAGGTTTAATTTGAATTGATTGGGGGTAATGGAATATAAAAGACAGCGTAGAGATCGCGGAAATATTAAAACTGGCTGAAATTACGTATTATTTAAGCATGGGGCCATATTTTGTTTGGTATGTGTCTTAAGTATTTCATCGAAGTTTAAATGTATTTTACCGAACTTCATTTCCTTCTCGACCACTCAAAAACTTTTATCCTCTCAATGCTGTCCAGAATGGTATTGTTTCCTCTCTTTGCTTTCACTCTCCCTACATTGTTCCTTCTGTCAAAGCCTTCAGCATCCGCCTTTCACTTACTATCCCCTCCATCCTTTTTTCCTCTTTCTGCGATTTTTTTGACAACTTCCTCTCTTCCCAAAGCCCAACTGAATCTTTGTCTGTTTTTCAATCTCCTTATACAGCTTATTTTATTCAGGCCTCTCCACGTTTCAAAACCCTCTTATCTAAGCTCAACCTCTTTACTCAATGGTCAGTTTATCGACATTTGCAAACGTTTAGCTTTAATTCGCATTATATTTCTCCAGTCTTCAAAAGTGCCTAAATTTGACCCAAACACGTGCACCCATATTTAGTTCAGCATTCTTTTTATTGTGACATTGTTTTCTTTCTTTTTCCTATCCAGTTTCTTCTCTACCCACAGACGTGCCCATGTCACTCTTACAAGTTCAGTTGCTGTTTAATGCATGAATATCTTATTTTTAGCACTAAAATTTAACGCCTGATTTCCATTGGAATGCCTCGAATTTCAGCATTGGTCGTTTAGATGGCGTCTAAACTCCACAGCGACTCTTTTGGGATCGCAGTCCATGTCGATTCCTAGGATTGGCCTTGTCCCCCCTCGACACCCTTTTCCCCAAAGCCTCTCTCCCTCTCCACCCCTTCAACCCTCCCTTCATCCCCTCCCCTAGCCCTACCCCACCCTTTAGTAATTCTATTCCATTCGATCCCGTCGTCCCACTCGGCTGCAGCCAAGCGTTATCCTTCCCATTATTCTCGGACCTTTTTCTAATGCCATTCCTTTTTTCTTCTTGTTCCTTTCCACTCTGCTCTCAACGCTAAATTTTTCTCTTTGATTTGCTCTGTTTCATTTCGACCTGCCCTTTATCCATCCTTTTCTTCCCGAATCAACGCAAATGTTACATAACCGTTAGTTTTGTCTAGATTCAGTGTCATTATAATTCGTCTCTCTGGTAATGTTATTTCATTTCTACTGCCACACTCATATATATATATGTATATATATATATATATATATATATATATATATATATATATATATATATAATTATTAGGTAATTAGGTAATCTACCGGTTAAGGTAGGTTTTTGGATGGACACAATATATATATATATATATATACAAACGTTTGTGTGTATATATATATATATATACACACTTGAAAATCCCGCCATACGGCGAACAAATATTATTTTCGTACATAGAAATAGACATATAAGGAAAGGGTATAGGAAAACACATAAAAGACCAACACAGGAAAGGTGGGGAAGGCGGTTTTGATGTATGAATGTAAAAATATTTCCTTATCCGGGATTTGAACCACGTACCTTCCACTTTCCGGCTGGATGCTCTATCAGTTGAGCTAATAAGGAAACGTGATTTACATTGAGATATTCGATCTTATAAAGCGCCAAATTGCTCCGATAGATGTTGCCCGAGAGATGGCGTCCTGGAGCTGTTTCACCCACCAAAGGAGAAATAGACGGAACACAAGAAGGGAAAAGGATAGTAGAAAAGCATTCATACGATATTATAAAGGATAGGAACGGTGCATTTCATGGCACGCATAGCCATAAGAAGAGACGAAGCCCTATTGGCCAAACACATTCAAACTTGGTCTTTTATGTGTTTTCCTATCCCCTTTCCTTATATGTCTATTTCTATGTGCGAAAATAATGTATATATATATTATATATATATATATATATATTATATATATATATATATATTTGCTGAATATTTTACAATGAGCGGCAAGGCATGTGAATGCATTGATCAAATATTAATACGTACCTAATATTGAATTTCCAACCATAGTATTTTAAATTGTGGCATCTAAAAATTCATAACTTAAATGATATTTGTATCGAAATCAGCAACTCAATTGTCTTGTAATTTACTCACATAGTATTTCATTTCATTGAAGTTCGCTCATATAAATATTTACACTCAGCCAATATTACTCATACTATATCCCATAAGTTAATGAGTTCCGTTGACAGCAGTTTTCAAACTATCCTCTCTTACACTTTTCTGTCAATAAATTCTTGTCAATCTTTCTCAATATATACTCCCTTTCCAATCGACTCTTCGGATTTTCTACCTGAAAAATCTGTAATGATTCATCCACATCCTCCTTATCAAAATCGTAGGAAGAAATTCAGCGTGTATTTGAGTGTGGTGAGTCCAGTTGATGGAAAAGTGTAGCAGCGAAACTAATTGACAACAATAAATTTTCCTGTGGAAACGCATTCTTTGATAATTTCTTTGCACTTTACAAATGGATATCCACAAAATATTGGCCTTACTTCATTTCATGTTTCATTCTAAATTTGACTTTTGTTAGAACATTTATATCGCCATGTTTTCTGAAATAATGCAATCTTCAGCAAATAAATGTATCTTTTCTCCGAAATATTTCACTACTTAAAATATCCTACTGTTACTACTTCAAAATTTTTATTTTAAATTAAAATGAATGATGATTATTCTAGGCTGAGTTAGAGAACGTGTATAAATGGATGGTCTAAGACAATCCACATAGCTAAAACTAGTGCTAGGCAGCTGCCTCCCATTATTTTCTAAAATGGCCTTGCGAATGTAACACATTAATTAATCTTCCTGAAATAACCATTATTTGTGTGTGGACGAGGAGGGTTATTTTTGGAATTTATTTTTATTCAATTTCAAATTTTATTCAAGAGATATTTTCTTATTATTTCGCATTGAATAAGGAAGATTTAATTATAGTCGTGATTTACATTAGCTTGGACAAAGACGATATGTGCGGCAATGGAATGATAAAGAAAAAAATGATCGAAAACATGAACTTTAATGGAAGAAGAACCGGAAAAGTTTAAGCGCCATTTACGGGATACGTCCAGCAAAAATGAGAGCCAAATTCCTTTTTACAGTTCGAGGAAATAGTTGAATAAAATAAACTTCCTCTTTCGATTGCGCTTACTTAACGTTTCTCTTTAAAAAGTGTGGCTTGATTTTTCCTTTCGTCGGCAAATCCAGCAGAGCGCCGACTTCGGTCGCTGGAGACCCCTTTCTGTCCCCCAGGGGACAATCGAGTGCAGCACGCACGCAAGCAAGCCGGCGCGCCGGCTTGCTTGGTGCGCCCTGCCCTCGCCCCTGACCGCAGCCCCTGGTCATCACTCCCGGGGCACAACTTCCCGCATCGTATTAACTCAAGGAAGGATCGAAAAGAGGAATTTTTTCCGAAGATGTATGACAATTTTACCGTCTCACGATCTCCCATGGGCCACTGGGAGTGCTGGTAGACGACAAATTAACTCCTTTCTTTTTCGTTGGTGACCTAAGTTACTTTCAGTAAAAATATCTCTCTTCAATAATCTAACATGCTCTAAAAATTTTCAAAAACAACCCGTAGAAGTTTATACACATTTGTTCAGTCTAAATTAGTCTCACGTCGGAAATTCGGCCGTAGAACCTAACGGAAACTTACGTGCTGTAGTATTAGTTCTGCAAGTGGTGGGAATGAGAGTTGTTATAGCAAAATTGTTTCTCCTTACTGGTACAATGGATATTGATTTCTCATTTCATGTTATTTCTTTCGTTTTGACGACTGCTTTACTAGCAAATGTGAGGTTGCAACGTGTTAATTTACAATATCTACGGCTATGAGATTTTATCTACGGTCTGGAAATTATAATGTAACTAATTAGAAGTACCACGCATTATTGCTTAGTATCACCTCGGTGTGATATTTAACAATTTAAAAATTACTCATCACATATGCCCAGTAGTGTATCATGATTACATCCATTACACACAACAGGTGAGGATAAAAATCTGTCTCGAAAACGTGCGTATTTATTTCAGTATCGTTCAATATTTTTTTTATTTTTTATTACACCATTAAAAAAAGTAACGGGGTTTATTTTCGGTTTATTAAATAGGATAAAAATAGCGTTTAAATGGTGTTTAAGTAGTTTAAATGTCCTCGAAATTCTTAACCTTTTTTGTATCACTTTTCTTTTAATAATTTAATGATATACGAATGATACTATCTTTATTACTTTTACCATTTCGGCAACTGAATTAATTGATATTAGTAAGTTTACCTCTAAGAGAATAATATTTAGCAAATGTGCCGGAACTTAGCAATTTTAAGTATCTCTCTACACTTTAGTGTAAATAAATCCCCAGTTCATAATTTTGTATAAAGACATCTACGGTCGTAATGGTTTTATAACTTGAATATGTTATGGTATTGCATATCATTTTATATTCAATAAAATAGCTTGAAAATATGACATTAAAGATTGAACTATATACTTCCTGAACATTGGTTGCGGGCGCGTTTATCCCCAGAATTTAATAAGTAAGGTGCTTGATTGAAAAAGGTGATTAAATAGCATTTTCTTGGCATTTAATTTTTTTATCGTGTAAAATTAGTATGATAAGCTGATTGAAGCCTTGGTACTTCACTGTCAAGCTCGTCTTGCCATCTTGGGAGTTAAAAGACAGTGTACTCAACGTTCCATCATCAAATAGTTTATCATTGTTACATATTCCTATGTAGCGTATACTAGCATGTACTCAGCTTAATTGTATCAGATAGGTTGGAATTGAATGACGAAAAGTATAGAAAAAAAGATAAGGAGAATACTTTCTCCTTCCCGGAGTATTTGATACTATTCGACCACTTTTAGTATGCTGAGACAATCGTCATCCCTTAAGAACAATATACGCGAAATCCTGCTTACCAGCATTTAATTTTGTTAAACCTCGATTTTTTCTTGGAAAGTACATTTTAGTCCCGTTTTGAATGATGCGGTTAAATAATTACAAAGCTCCACGTTAATAACGGTAACAATAAATAGCGGGATTTATTTTTATTAGTAGTTTTCACTGTTTGCAATATATTTACAATATTTATCAATATATGAGATGTATTGATTGTCGGGTTTCAATAAAAATAAATTAAGTGAGTCATTAATGAAAGTATACAATGTGCAGGTGTGGATGAAATTTGATTGGAAGCCCTCATACGCAAAAGGGACAGAGTCTTCCGGGTTTTTAAGAATTAACTGCTTTTACTGGAAATAATGATCTGCAAAAGTTAGGGCAACAGCAAAAGGAAAACGATATTGAATACTCAGCAATAATATGACGGATGTGGACATAAGAGGAGACAAAAATAGAGAAGCGATAGGAGGTGGAAGAGCAGACGGATAACCATGGTAAATTCATCACTATCCTCTTTCACAAGATGTCACCCGTACATTTTTATGTCATTATTGAGAAAATCCTAGCCGAGAGAGGAGCTGACAACGGAAAGGCGTGCCGTTACTCTCAGCCTGATTTTTTGTGATGATTAACCAATCACCGCAATTTTTCTCCATCGCACGACTCTCAAACCAGCAAAACTCTGCCTGAAGGGCCTTCGAGTCACAAGCGGCGCCCTGAGTCATTCACTCCTTTCTTCTTATGGCCAAAATCTGCGTCCCCTGGCAACCCCACCCCTCACACATCCTACGCTCCTGAGCACGCGAACTCCTCCACTTCGCTAGGGGTCTTCTTTTATTATGCTCACCCCTTTCCCCGCCCTCCTTTGTAAAGCGCCTTCCCGAAAGCCTGCATCACACGTGCGAAGGCCTTTGTCCCCTCGCCTCCCCCCCCGAGGCTCGCCACGACCACTTTTCGCTCCATTGTGTGCCTTACCCTCGGACGGCTTGGCGGTGGGGGGCGGAATTAACGTGGGTGCCCGAAGGCCAAGGAGATGGAGGGAAAGAGGACGTAACGACATGATGCTCGAACACTTTTATCGCCGCTTCAGTGGCCAATCTTCAGAATGGAGGCACTATGATACACCCATTCCATACCTCGCGTGATGGGAGCATCGAAAGAACGCGAAAATACAGCAGAATGAGAGAACACGACGGATGATGATAAATTGTGTTCAGTATAACCGAATGCATTGAAATGATTCACCACAAATCGATTCCACTGGCGCTACTATGAGTTCGCTATTGAGTAAGGGAGTTTTATATAATGAATTGGACATCAGGTGTTTGTCATAAGTGAACGACAAAAGTGTTTGAATTGAATGTATGAACGAAGAAAGTAGTGCAACAACCAATATTGTGTTAATAGTACATTGCTGGAAACAAACATTTGCTTTCATTTCCACCGCCCCATTCACCTAGGCCTTCTTTACTTCTGTAGTCCAATGGAGAAGCATATTTCAAGTTTGGGTGCGTATAAATATGTATATATATATATATATATATATATATATATATATTAATATATGTATTATAATTATTACAACAAACACACATATCCTCCATTTATATAGTGTGTGCGGCTATATATACATCTATATACAGAGTTCGTCCGGAAAATAAGTTTATGAGGCTCATTGTCTATTTTGACAAAAGGGGAGTCGTCCACTACGAATTTGTACCTGAACGACAAACTGTAAATGCTGCATTTTACGTCCAAGTGCTCGACAGGCTTCGAAAACAAGTCGCCCGCGTCCGGCCAGCGATCAAAAACATCTGGCGGCTGCGTCACGACAATGCGCCGTCTCACACCGCACTTGTCGTGTCGGACTTCTTGGCCAAGCACGGCGTGGTGAACGCTGCCGCACCCGCCCTACAGCCCGGACTTGGCACCATCGGACTTCTTTCTGTTCCCGAAGATAAAGAGGAGTTTGAAAGGTACGCGATACGGGACTTTTGACGCCGTCAAAGAGGCCGTGACGACGTGTCTTCGAGAGGTTCCCGATAATGCCTTCGCGGGAGCATTCCAGGAATGGGAACGCCGCTGGAACAAATGTATCGACTCACAAGGGTCCTATTTTGAGGAATATTAGCTTAAGATACGTAAAAGTGTAATAATTTTTTTTTCCTGAGCTCAGTACACTTATTTTCCGGACGATCCCTGTTGACGTGTATATATTGTGTATACATAGTGTGTATTTACATATTTATTCAGACGTTTATATATTATATTATTTTAAGGTATTCTACCGGTTAAGGTAGGTTTATGGATGGACAAAACTATCACATAATTGACTTGCGACTCCAAACAAAACAATAGAGCAACCTACTCTACATCAGGTCTCTTATCATCTCTGTGTACTCCTTTCCTCCGTTCATCCCGTACAACATCCCTATCCTGTTCCTTCCCTTTCCTCGTTTGTCTAATATTCTCCCCTCAGCTACCTGCTTTAACATCCCTCTGCCGTTCACTACGCCTTTCATCCAGTTTTCCTGCCTCCAAAGGATATCTCCCAAAAAACCCCTCTCCTCACCAACCATATCAAGTACTTACTCATTTGTTTTTCTTTCGGTCCATTTCACCTTCTCCATTCTTCTCTATACCCACATTTGAAAAGCCTCCAATCTACCTCTATCCTCCTGCTTCAGTAACCACGTTTCCGCGCCACACATGCCTAGGCTCCATATCAACGTTTATACGTGTCTTTTCTTAACATCCCTACACAAGGTCCCCCTCATCAGCTCCCTCTTCATTGTGAAAGCCTCCTTGCCTAGCGCAATTCTTCTCCTTATTTCCCTACTACTTTGAGCCTGTTGGTCAAAAACCCTTCCGAGATATGTGAAATGTTCTATCTGCTCTATTTTTCCCCATCTATTTTAATAGTTAGCTTAGCCTTTTTCTTTCTGAAAAATTGCATAACCTTTGTTGTATTAATATTGATTCTAATCCCATATGTATTGCACTGAACCTCCAATTCACTCGGCAATACTTGCAACCCCTTGGAAGGCTGACAAACCATTGCCTGGTCATCAGAAAACCTAACTGCCCACCGACTTTCACTTTCACCTCCAGCTCTTCCCAAGCGTCCTTAAACATTTCCTCCACATATGCATAGAATAGCACCGGTGACAATGGGCAACCCTGCCTTACACCTCTTCCTAGCACTGCCTATCCGGACTCTCCGTTCCCCACTCGCACCTGAGTGCTGCGACAGCAGGTGAGACATGTACAGGTTTACATCAACATATATACCTTGCGAGCCACCAAAAAAGGTGTGTGGCAGGGGGGTAGCACCAGGAGGAAAGGGTAAGGGGTAAGAGGGTTAGGGGTTTATTCAAATAAATACGGGAAGGGGGGGAACCTGTAAGAAAAAAATTGTTTGTAAGTTTGCGGATTAGTCTCCTGTCCCTCCAATATATTTCTATTTTCTGCAATTACATATTTTTTTCCGTGTTACTTCGAAGAAATCATGTGTATATCAATGGTGATCCCGGATAAGGAAATATTTTTACTTTCGTGATCTGCTCAAAAACCCCCTTCCCCATATGTCCTGTGTTCGCCTTTTATGTGTTTTCCTATCCCCTTTCCTTTAACATATTTCTGTTTGAATGAATATTTGTGTGCCATTTGGCGGGATTTTCAAGTTTGAATATGTATATAAATAAATAAATAAATAAATAAATAAATATATATATATATATATATATATATATATATATATATATATATATATATATATATATATATATATATATATATATATATATATATATATATATATGGACTACAACCTTGTCGTGGTGGAAGGGCTTGTGTGTTCCGATGACCCCTAGAGCTGTGCTGGCGGGAGTAATAATAATTACTCCTGGAAGAGTCACCCATGCCAGATAGGTCGAAGGTTAGGAGCCAGACAAAAGGTAGTCCACGCAGCGTCTGTTCCTCAGTGAGGCGGCTGCAATAGCGTCTGACCCCAGTGGGGCGGCGATTAAGTGATGGTGTCACGTTAAAAACACTATTGAGGAAGGAAACGGGAAACCACCTCAATTATGATTCCCAAGAATATAATGATGGGCACTATAGACAATATGAGTCCTGGCAACTACGGGACTCGGCCCAAGAGGCCGTGTGTCGTGC
The DNA here is from genome assembly GCA_037158775.1 of Hetaerina titia. Lineage (NCBI taxonomy): Eukaryota > Metazoa > Arthropoda > Insecta > Odonata > Calopterygidae > Hetaerina > Hetaerina titia. The sequence continues at coordinate 1,172,748 of CM073777.1, forward strand.
CCGGCAGCGGGAGAGGCAAGGCTTCCGCGGTCGTCATCCCACGAAATCCTTGCAGGGAAGAAATAACTTCAGCAGGACAGAAGACTCAGAAGAAGGCGAAAGTAGTTTGAATAGGAACCTGGAACGTCAGGACAATGTTGAGGAGAGGCAAATTAGAAAATATTAAGCGAGAGATGGAAAGAGGTAACATAGATGTTTTAGGCCTCTGCGAGGTGACATGGAAGGATAGCGGGGATTACTGGAGTGACATTATAGAGTAATATACAGCGGCGGGGACGAGAACCAACGAAGGGTTGCCGTAATTTTAAATAAAGGGGTAGGAAGAAGCGTAGTCAACATAGAGCAAGCAACAGATAGAAATTTACTCGTAGAGATTAAAGCAGAGCCGACGAACTTGGTCATTATTCAGGTGTACATGCCACCGAGCAACCACAAGTAGGAAGAAGTCGATAGGATGTATGATGAGTTAGAGGATATAGTCGCGAGTGTTCCTGCAGGGAAACATTTGATAGTGATGGGGGATTGGAATGCGACGGTAGGCGAAGGAAGAGATGGTGGTGAGGTGGGGGACTATGGGTTAGGCACGAGGAATGAACGCGGGGAGAAAGCAATTGAATTCTGCAGGAACTAACCATGGGTAAGTCATCACTAACCCATGGTTTAGACACCACAAAAGGCGTAGGTATACATGGAAAATGCCAGGTGACTCAGAAAGGTATCAGTTAGATTATATTTTGGTTAGGCACAGGTTTAAGAACAGTGTGATAAATTCGCACAGTTTCCCAGGAGCGGATGCGGACTCTGACTGACCACAATTTAGTTGTTATGAAATGTAATGTTCGTTTCAAGAAGATAAGGCAAGGGCGGTGGGTTAGGAAATGGAATTTAGAAGCAGTAAATGGATTAACGAGGAAGGAGTATCAGGAGGCTGTAGAGAAAATGATGGATGACGGTAAAGAACTGAGTACTATCGATGAAAAATGGGAATGTATCAAGAAAGGGATATTGGAAGCCGGTAAAGACACTATAGGAACCGTTAACGGGAAAAGGATAAGGAAACCATGGGTAACGGATGAGATTATTGCAAAGATGGATGAGAGAAGAAGATGGAAAAACGTAAACACAGAGTTAGGCAAAATAAAGTACAAAAGTTAAACAATAAATTGAGAAGGGCCACAAATAAAGCAAAAGAAGAATGGTGGAAAACGCAAAGCGAGGATATGGAAAGTTTACAGAAGAAGGGTGAAATTGGTGCTCTATACAGCAAGGTTAAGTTATTATCGAGAAGTAAGAAGGCAAGATCTGTGCTAACAGTTAAAGATAAATGGGGTAAGATAATAGTTGAACCAGGAAAAATCCAAGAGAGATGGAGGGAAAATATAGAAACACTGTATGGTAAAGAACTTAGGCCGAAGAGGTTAGACATAGAAAAGAAACATGACGTAGAAGAAGATAGCTTTGGTCCAGGCATACTCGACGATGAAATAGAAAGGGCATTAAAGGAGATGAAAGCAAATAAGGCTGTGGGGGTGGACAATATTCCTGTAGAAATGTTAAACTGGTTAGGGAAAGGTGGGAAGAAGGCCATATATGGACTGATTCATAGTATCTATGAGGAAGGAATCGGGCCGGAAGATTTTGTGAGATCGGTGTTAGTTCCTATTCCAAAAAAGGCAAAGGCTTCATCATGTGAGGATTACAGAACAATAAGTTTGATATCCCACGCAGCTAAAGTTATTCTCAGAATCATCAACAAAAGGATAGAGAGTAGGGCAAGTGATTACTTAGGGGATGATCAGTTTGGGTTCAGGAAAGGAAGAGGTACGCGTGATGCCATTGCAGTAATGAGACCACTAGTCGAGAGGAATATAAAATACAACCAGGACGTTTTTGCCTCTTTTGTAGATTTCGAAAAGGCGTTTGATAGAGTGAATTGGGAAAAATTAATGCGTGTATTGAAGAAAATAGGAATGGATTGGAGGGACAGGAGACTGATCCGCAACCTGTACATGTCTTAGAATGCTCAGGTGCGAGTGGGGAACGGAGAGTCCGGATGGGCAGTGTTAGGAAGAGGTGTAAGGCAGGGTTGCGCATTGTCACCGGTACTGTTCAACGTATATGTAGAGGAAATGATTAAAGAGGCTTGGGAAGAACTGGAGGTAGGAATGAAAGTCGGAGGGGAATTCGTAAAATCGGTTAGGTTCTGATGACCAAGCATTAATTACACAGTCATCCAAGGGGTTGCAAGCATTGTTGAGTGAATTAGAGGTTCAGTGCGATAAATATGGGATGAGAATCAATATTAATAAAACAAAGGTTATGCGATTTTCCAGAAAGAAAAAGGCTAAGCTAAATATTAAAATAGGCGGGGAAAAAATAGAGCAGGTAGAACAATTTACATATCTCGGAAGTGTTTTGGACCAACACGGTCAAAGTGGTAGGGACGTAAGGAGAAGAATTGCGCTAGGCAAGGATGCTTTCTCAAGGAGGAGGGAGTTGATGACGGGGACGTTGAGTAGGGATGTTAAGACAAGACTCGTAAAAACCCTGATATGGAGCGTAGCTATGTACGGCGCGGAAACTTGGTCGCCGAAGCAGGAGGATAGACGTAGATTGGAGGCTTTTGAAATGTGGGTGTGGAGAAGAATGGAGAAGGTGAAATGGACCGAATGGAAAACAAATGAGGAAGTACTAGAAATGGTGGGGGAGGAGAGGGGTTTGTTGAGAGAAATCCTATGGAGGCAGGAAAAAGGATGAAAGGCGTATTGAGCGGTAGTGGAATGTTGAAGAGGGTAATAGAGGGGAGAATGTTGGGCAAGCGAGGTAAGGGTAGGAACAGGATAGGGATGTTGGACGGGATGAAGGGAGGAAAGAAGTACACCGAGATGAAGAGGGACCTGATATAGATTAGTTTGCTAGGTGGGGAGTCACAAAATGTTTATTTGATAGTTGTGTCCATCCAAAAACCTACCTTAACCGGTAGATTACCTAATAATAATATATATAGATGATTTCTTCGAAGTAACACGGAAGTGTTGAATAAAAAACTTAGAAAGTAACACACATAAAAAGAACACTCAAAATACATGCATCCCACCACAACACCCCCTTCAACCACTGTTACAATGGATCCGTGCTTCCCCCATCCGATAAACCTATTAAATTAAAAACAATAGAATTGGCATTTATATGGCTGTGTAAAGCCTATCAACATCCGGGTCTCAACGTCGTTCACTAAATGGGTGGGGGTGGACGGAGGTGGATTTGTTTCTTGCGAGGTGGTGGGACAATTTATCCATCCGCATACATATTGTCATCCTTGTCCTGGGTTTTGACTTTTCGAGCCCTTATGATGACTTGGTGAGTTGATGCCTTGTCATGGGTGTTGTGGTATCTGTGGATGAATTGTTAGTTCTCTGTGTCGCTTGTTACTATTTCCGCATCCTCCTTATTCCATCTCCACTCCCCTCTGGCCTCCGTTACCCCCTCCATAACCGCCTCCTTTACCCCTCTCCCACCACCTGTTCTCCGCTCCCCTTTCTCCCCCTCCACATACCCCTCCTTCACCCCTCCACCACTACCTGTTTTTTCCCCTCTCCCTCGTCCCCTACTGTTTCTGCACCACGTACCCTTTTCCTCAGTCATATCTTATCTTCCGAAGAAGACGGAGGTCGAGTACGTCGAAATTATCAAGATATTATCGTGATTGTTCTTTTTATGTGTTCTCGTGCTATGTGTTACTTTCTAAGATATATATATATATATATATATATATATATATATATATATGATATCTTCGAAGTAACACGGAAGTGTGGAGTAAAAAATCTTTGACAGCAGCAAACAATATAAGAGCATATAAAAGGAACACTCAAACGTTAATTCTGGATATTTTCGACGTTTTTGATTACTATCTTTCTCAGAAGGTTAGCTAGGACGCAGTCTCCTAAACGCAGTATATAAATATATATGTATATACATTTGTGTGTGTGTGTGTCTGTATGTATTTTCACCTACAGAAAGGAGCGTTTCGTCAATTGGAAGCCGTAAATTTTTTGCCCTCAACTCTGCTTCTTCCCCACCTTTTTTTTATTACATTGTTCGGTTTGTCATGACGTCACGTTGTGGCGCAAGGATAGCGAGCCCTGAGGGTGGGCGATGGGGAGATGATGACGTGGGGAGGGAAAGGGTGGGATTTGAGATAAAAGAATTCGCCAGAAATGGGTGGTGAGGGGTGATGTTTGGGACGATGGGAAGTGAGGCGAGGGTCCGGAATAAAATATACCTGCGACGGAACGCCAACGGAGCAAGTTATTAAATGCTGGGTTACCCTCTTCCCAGAAACTCATTCTTCCACATATTCATTTATATTTTTAATTCTTTTATTAATTAATTTTTACCTTTTTTTAAATTGGGCCAAAAGTGAGCGAGCAGGAACGAGACTTCCCTTATTTCTAAAAAAAGGAGTAATTAAAGCTTGAAAAAAGAGTCGCGATGATGAATCGGGACCGATTATTTTCGTTCCTCGTTTGTCTTATTCCAGTCGCAGTTGAAGGGGGAACTGATTTATTAATTAAGTCGGAGGAATGGGAAGTTTGGTGATTTTTTGTTTTAATTTATTTATTCCCTTCGTCAGCCGTTTTCTGCACCGGTTGAGTGCTATGAACTTGGTAGGTTGGATACTTATTTCAGCTGACAACCTGCGGAATGTGTGGTAATTAATTGTGTTTTGACACAGCAGGCAAGAGTAGCAAGATGCAGCTTAAGAGGAAAATCAATTAATTTTTGTGAGCATTGGAGGAGGAAATCGTGCCGAACCAACTAGGTAATAGATTACGCGTTGTGTAAAGACCGGTTAAAACCCAGTAATAATGGGAAGATTGCCCAATCATGATTTTTATGACGCTATTGGCCTATTAATATTATTTTCCTGAAACGTAGTGACTAAATAAATTTAAATAATTTATAAAAACGTTTGCAGTGAAATTACGTGTACTTAAAACTAGAATTATGAAGATTTGAGAAGAATTTATTCACTTAGTTGAAAATTAAAGTTAAATTTTCACCTTCACCGTGATGGTTTCACTTTTCTATGGTTAAAACGTTAAAGCGAATATAAAATCTTTTAGCAAAAAATATTTTATTTGAATGAACATTAGAGTACTATTACTCTAAATTGAGCGATTCACTATGCATAATTTCAATTGATTTTTCATTCGAAGATGCGATTAGGTTTGGATTAGTTATTGAGCATGATAGTGAAATTATATTAGTGGAAGAAAAAAGCGTTTGAAAAATTCTTTGAGTATTTAACTTAGAATATTGTATTTCGCGAGTAAATCTGGTCCAATCATTTTATCCCTTATTTCATTCACTGAACTCCGTCTTCCACTGTTAACCAATGACTATATGCGGACTTTTAACTCTTTCAGAACTGATGAAAACAATCGTCACAGAGAGTGCAAATAAAAAATTGGCACGAGTGATTCTCAAGGTTTTCAGGAAAATTATTTATTTATTATTTCCTCGCCTGTTTACCATATGAGGGCGCTAATAATGAACGCTTATAGTAAGTAAGGGCCTTGAGGGTCCGTTCCTCACCCTCTTCTCCCCAAGTTCCACATCCGAGCTGCTCAGAGTTGAGATATCATATTTCATTTCCCATTTCATTCTTGATTAAGGTCCAGGTATTTACAGTATAATAGAAATATTGTATTTATTTATTTCCTTGTGCATAAATGTTGTTTAGAACTCCTTTTTTCCTCCAAACGTTATTTTATTTTATGTAGGGATAATAGAAAGGAAGTGATTTGAATGTACCAAAAGAAGTCCTCCTTCCGCAAGTTTTTTGTTTTCTCTTAAAAAGAGAAGCAGAATATCGCTGCTTTGAGCAGTGTTACTTTCTTGCATTCTTTAGATTCTTATCATGTATGTAACGTCAATCTTGTGGTGATTACAGTGTAAAATGTAGCGCAAAAAAATAAAACCTAGATTAATATGTCTTATATACCTCGTATGTATGTATGTATATGTATGTATATATAACGGCCCAATAGAACACCGAATAAAATAGATAACACGGAAAAGGAGAGGTTGTAGAATTTTCGAGCTCCTTGCCTTCTTTGGGGCCTTCTTCAGGTCAGACAATTTATTTTATTTTGTGCCGTTATATTGCTCTCGTGACTGCTTCTATACAATATATAATATATATATATATATATATATATATATATATATATATATATATATATATATATATATATATTCATTCAAACATAGAAATAGGTATAAGGAAAGGGGATAGGAAAACACATAAAAGGCGAACACAGGAGATGTGGGGAAGGCGGTTTTTTGAGCATATCACGAAAGTAAAAATATTTCCTTAGCCGGGATTTGATCACCGGACCTTCCACTTGCCGGGCGGATATGCTACCAATTTTATGTGTTTTCCTATCCCATTTCCTTACATATATTTCTATGTGTGAATGAATATTTGTGCGCCGTATGGCGGGACTTCGTATTTGAATATATATATATATATATATATATATATATATATATATATATATATATATATTTATTTATTTATAAACCATAAACACAGTAATCAACCCGAAGGTCGGTTTAGTAGGTGATGGTAGAGCTCACCCATGTACCAAGACCGACGGCGTGTGAATATTCACACATCAGGGTAGGGGGGCGAGTTCCTTTCCCTGTGCCGGTTATGGTCTCCCAGGAAGATCTGGTACCCGAAAAATCAACTAGCTTGGGTGGAGCTGCAGGTTCCCAAAGTGCCTTGCCCGGGAATCGAACATGGGACCCTCCGGTCAGCAGTCCAACGCTCTACCCGCTAGACCACCGCGACCGGCATATATATATATATATATATATATATATATATATATATATATGATTTCTTCGAGGTAAAACGGAAGTGTTAAATGAAAAGATTAGACAGAAAAACACAATCTGAGAACACATTAAAGGAACTCTCACACCTTATTTGATAATTTCGACGGAATTGAGTTACGGCTTCCTCGGAAGATTAGTTAGGACTGACTGGTGAAAGGTATCACCAGTCAGTCCTAACTAATATGGTCCTAACTTATATCACCACATTAATTAGTACTACCTGGTGATCCCTTTCACCAGTCAGTCCTAACTATTCTTCCGAGGAAGACGGAGCTCAATTCCGTCGAATTAATCGAGAAATTACGTTTGAGTGTTTCTTCTATGTGTTATCATATTGTGTGTTCTGATTTTTATATTTACATTTGTGATCTGCTCAAATCCGCCTTCCCCACTTTTACTGTGTTTGTCTTTTATGTGTTTTCCTACCCCCTTTCCTTATATCTATTTCTATGTGTGAAATTATATATATATATATATATATATATATACATACACACATACACACACACACACACACACACACACACACACACACACACACACACATATATATATATATATATATATATATATATATATATATATATATATATATACATAATAAAAATATATATATATGTATATATAAGAAAAATGATGCTCCTTCCTACCACTGCTTTCGGGCCCTCCTCTGCCTCAGTTCTGTTTCTAATTCCTCTTGAGAAAGGTGGTTGGACCCCCGAAAATTCGAGAACCAGTTAGTCCCTCTTTTGTGTGTTTTGGTTTCCGTGTTTGTTTTGACTATCAGTGAATTTACATTACACGTTTGTGGGTTATCCAAAAAAGTGTATATATATATAAGAAAAATATATACATACCTCGGATTTAATGAAATCAGAGAGTGCATTTAGGTGATTGCTTATTTATATCTGTATCTATAAAAAATGCGCTTTCCTAGACTCTTTTCTGAATGTTTTAATATATTTGTTTTGTTTTGAAGTTGACCAATGTTCTTCCTTACTCGTAGAATTACCTATATTTAACTCCTTCCAGTCCCGTATCTAGTTAAAGACAGTTTCTCGTTAAAGTGTATAAAACTTTCTAAACGCAATTACGTTGATGAAGTCAACTAGATAACGTGATAGTCAATGAAATGTGGTGAAAAATGCTTGCAATGTTAATCAAACTGCATTTATTGAACACATCGTAGTTTAAATGCTGAAAAAATGAATCTAATTCATTTGAGAGTATCGTACATCGTAACTCCACTTTGGAGACTACATATTAATATAAAGAAACATACCTAATAATTACGTTAGCCAAATTAGTATATACGTTCCTCTATTTAATCAAATCTTACTATTTGGGGATAAGTTGGTATTTTTTCATTTAAACTCACTGGTAATAATTTAGCATTCAGCTAGTATTCAAACTGAAGCCCTTTTATTGGTCAATAAATTATTATTCACGAATAGTTTCAGATTACCATTGTGTCAAGGTAAACGAAAATTATTCCGAGTATTTATTCCATTCATTGGATTTAGGTATCTTCATCATTGGTCGCGCTATAAATAATCGCTACTCTTTTTGTAAGGCAATAGGTGTCGTAGCATAACATCATCGATGGTAAATCGTCCATTTATTTTTGTACAGACTGTGTTGGCAAATAGGGGACGAGGCAACCAAGTTTCACACTTCATAATTTTATATAGGCTGTTTTACGTCATATTTGATTTTTCTTTTCAATCTCTTCGTTTGCGGAGTGTTTTGGCTTAGTGCGCTCCCACCCACTGAGAATCCTCCTCCCCCCTTTGACCAATGGCAATTTGTCCGCTCTGTGTAGTTGACTTTGAAACGTACTCCTTACGTATCTTTTTATTCCAGTGCCAATTCTTCTCGCGGGCGGCAATTTATTTGAGAAGTGACGTGTAAAAAGACCAAAGAGCTTAACGCAGAGGAGACTAGAGAGCTTGACCCTAAGACGTAGGATTCTTGTAGTGAGCAAGGGAGAAACTTTTCCAGTCAACTTTGGTCTTACTCGGCGTGAATTCTTCGTCTCCTGGCATAATAGAACATTTCGATTAGAGAAGTGTACCGGCAAGAGGAAGAACGTTTCGGGAAACTTCCTCTCCAAAAGTCACTTCTTCTGAGGGGGAGGAAAATAAAAGGACAAATAATCTCTGGGAGACGCAATTGTTCCGCGACCGCGGGGCATGTCGGCTGTTTGAACAGCGCCCCTTGCATGCTGGTGCGGCCCAGCGTGCAGAGGACTTGCAAAGTAGTGAGCATAGGGGCATGCGGGGAGTCACTCGGTGGAAGACCAAATCTGAGGGTTTGTTTGTGACGAAAGAGGAAAAAAAAGTAGTGATTGTTTCCCTGGGTTCAAACAAAGAATATGTGCCTTGCCTGTGAAGCTTGAGTGAACAGTTTGAAGTCCGCCGGTTTTTTTTTTTATCGTTGGAAACCTTCTGCGAGTTCGGCGCTCTAAGAATTGTTGGATATGCGTGGTCACTTGAATAATATTAATGAAAGATGCCTATCTTCATTTAAGACGCATATTTGAAGAAGAATAATTCTAAAACTATTTCACAAGTTCTAGCAAGGTTAACATATACTCATGACCCATTTACAAACTGTGATACCTTCACCGAAATCCATTTTTTATGATTCTACAATACAATTTCTTTATTTTGACATATTTATTTCGTAAATATTAATAAATTACTGTTTTGAAAATAATTCTTGTAAACTCAGGATTAAAATTATTTTATGGTAAACTTTGTAATTAATATTTAATGTAGATTTTTTCCTGAATGTGTATGTTGGTTGATCGTGTGGTATTTGCATGGCTGTGGGTTGAGAAGGTTTTCGTATGAATGCATAGGCATCTGTGGGCTAAGGTTTATATTAACATGTTGGTTTTGCATGTGGTTAATCTCATTTACGGTTGGTGACCTAACATCCCCGCCATATACCCCTGTGGCGCCTAGGGGTTAGTGTTTAGGTGAAGATGTTGTTTTAATTATAAGCATTAATATCTATATTCTCATCATATTAATTTTGAACCCCTTGTGTGGCAATTGAATCTAACGTGAACAGTAGACCTTTCCAAAGAAATAAGATTATGCAATGATCTGACCACTGATATCTCACCATTTAGATTATTAAGACCAGTTGAAAGTCTAATTCAGATAGTTATAATTTTTTCACACGGAAAGGCCAATAAATAAAACCTTGACTGGAATGTTCCCCACATTGTTTTGGGATGTTGAATTATTTGCGTGATGTGCTGAGTTGAATAAGAAATAAAGTTTCATTTGGCTTTTCAATCAATCAAAAAGTGTATCAACGGGTACATTAATGCATGTGCTATAATGTGTTTGGAAATCTCGTGCAACTTTATCTAAATAATAAATTGTTTACCCAAAGAAACTAAACTTCTCTGATTGGCATGCGTTCCCTTAACCCGTTGAGTTACTTATATAAAGTTTTAAACGCTCAAACCATAAATAAAATTTAATCCAACGTAAACAAAAATAATACCGAGACTAAACTTGAGTTTACGGTCTCGGTATTTAGTTTACGGTTTAACCCTAGTTTACGGTCTCGGAAGTTTTTTGTTTACATTGATTCTACTTTCATTGTACGTATTAAATTTTAATTCTTCTCAGTTTGAGAAACACTAAGGCGAGGACAGTTGTTTAATAGAGGTTGGACCAGTTTCATTTGAAGCGACATCTGTAACTATAGGCGACCGATTCCGTGTTCAATTGTGCCGTGAACTCTGTGATGCATATTTTAGAGGCAGGGAATGGAAGAATCGGGGAACTAAGACAGGTAGCTGCTAACGAAAGTTGAAAGAGTTTCAAAATTTAATTTCCCCTTGAGCTGGAGGAACAATTGTTTATTTTTCTCTATATGCAAACCGGGACAGGAACTGGCTCCCCTAACCTCTTGTGTGATATTCACATGCCGCCCAGCTTAGTCCTGGGTGAACTCTTAAAAATTCTGAACAGATGAAAAACGTGAAGGAGAAGCTTTGATTAACCACCTGTAAGTAGAGAATTACAGAGATTTGTAGAAAATATACCTATCTCTGCATTGTTAAACCGCGGTTATGACGGTTCTCCTTAAAAGGGGAATGGGTAGAAGCTCTGCGAAGATTTCCACTTATATTTAGCGCAGTTTGGCGAAGGAACTAATTGTATGTGGCCTTGCATTTCAGTCAAACCGTCTTCCTCCGCCCGCTCCAACCACCCTTTGCTCGCATGTCACTCCAATCGCGTGCTCCTCCGCTGACCAGGGCCTCTGATGTTTGTCCTTCTCTACGAGCGAGCGGGGATTGTGAACGCTGGAGGCGCAGCAAACTCTTCGCTTTGTGTAACAGTTTCTTACCAAATATTTGCACTCTTGGCTTGTTTGTGTCCTTCGCCCACGAGCGATTCTTCGACTTCACCGGAAGATATCCTTTGGGACAATATACGCCACTCAAAACCCATCATAAGGCAGTTCCTGACAGTCACGAAATAACACTACCTTCCCCTATAATGCGGCAGGTTCCATTTAATCAAACGTTTAAGTTATATTTCGTGTGGTACTTCATGGAAGTAAATCCTGACCACGCATAACAAGAGAGTAAGGGGTGGAAAGTATTGAAAATGTGGTGTTACACAGAAATGATTGCAATTCAACCGGCGGAGTGAACCAACAAAGAGCGGTGGAAGAGGTTGGAGCGTGCCGTTAAACGTCAGAGTGGAAGGGACAAGCTAATCAAGCATTCTCAAGGACATAGCTCCCTTCGAAACGTGAATGGAAGAACGGATGGGAAGTACTAGAAAGAAAGATCACGTAAAATAGGTGGTGGGAGCTGTATAAATAAGTAATTGAGAGAAAATGCGGCCGCGGATAGCTGGGGAGAGAGTGGAATGGTGAACTTGAAGGTACAGCAAACAAATCATATGACTAATGACTGCCGATGAGAGTATTTAGTTGATTTATTTCCATTTGAAACTGTAATTAAAACATCCTCGGAAAGAAACATAAAGAAAGCGAATATATTTTGATTATCAGATGAGCCATATTAGATATTCTATGTATAATTTACATTTGTTAAGCTGTGAGGTTTAATTGGTGCTATTAAATTAAATATTAAACTGGTCAAACGTATTACTGCGTCTTTTTTTTCATCCTTCGTGTGATTCCCGAATCAGATTTCAAAACTGGTGATAGACCAGAGCTGACATTAAATAGTTTTGTTTGGTTTCCCTGAATTTCTTAGAGACTATGTGACCGATTCTTTTTTTATATAGATTATTCCTGTTTTACGAAATATATTCTGTAAAATATTCATTATTTTACCCTATAGTACTTGCTATTCATCGAATGAAATAATCTCAATATCAGGTATGACCCTCGCCTGTTATTCATGTGTTATTTATGAATTCTCTGTGGTAAACGTTTCTAATGTTTGGCAATTTATCAAAATGCTCTACGATCAAAACGTGAATTGTAATTAGAATCTTATCACCATATTTTGAAAAGCATATGATTTATATAGTTTCATTTTTTGGTGCACATGAAATGAATATTTTTCTACAATATGTTTGCATGCTTGGTAGATGATGAGAATAATTTATTTTCACCTTGCCTGTAAACACCATGCTAAATTATCTCTATGAGCCCTTAAATTAAAATACGAATACGAAAAATCCAAATTCCAGTAAATAGTACGTTTCTAGCTTCTTAAATATTAGTTACTGAGTAATTTAAATTACTATATATGCCATTGGTCAGATGTTTATAGACAGACTATTCTTGATATATTTGGAGCACTACCATTATATGTGTTCGTATTTGTGTTAAATAGGCTTGAAATGAATTCATCTTTACTCGGTGAATTATGCATTTGGGTTGTATATTTAAATGAAGAACAAAATATGGCGAAAACCTTTTCGTGAGGGCATTACTGTTTCATTATGCATATTTATCTGATTAATATTGCAGTCCACTTGAGCTCCTGCCTGTAATAATTATTTTTAACTCAAATTGTGCATTATTTCATTGAATCCAGCTTATTTTACTGGGTCCATTGATGAGGACTTAATGAACAACAAACAAATTTAATTGTAAAAATTCTTAGGGGCACCGAAATTAATCCAAGTTGTCATCGTCTTATGCTATTATCAAAATATTTTGCATTGAAGAGCAGAAATGAAAATCCTAAAATATTTTCCACAAGTTTATGCTTAGGCTGTCACCGTCAAAGGGTACTTCAAACTTTGTCACACTAGCGGGGGTGCTCGTATATCGTGACGCAGGTGTAGTCAAGTTCTTATGGGACAGGAGGCATACATTCGTCGTATTTACCACGAGCAAAAAATAAAGACACTCTTTGAGTTTTTAACGTTTTTTCACCTGGAATAGATGGGGAAAGGTTTGGGAATTGCACAATTCCCGCTGGAGATTCTCCCTTGACGGGTCGGTGCGGACAAAATGACGATCGTCGACTAGGGCATTGCCTCTCCGCTGGGTCCTCGGGGCGTTTTCGAGTGACGTTGATGTAGAACGCGATCGTGATTGGCTGCAGCGACGTGAAGGGGGGTAGGGTGTTCGGAAAAGAGTGGAGAGCTCGAGGTGGTTGGGGGAGGAGGGAATGGGCTCTTCGGCTAGGGAATCGAAGCGGCTTCCTCTGGAATGTCGCTCTATCGGACGCGTATCAAAAGGCATGGAAGAGAACCCCTGTCCGTCCTCTCTTGCAAAGGCTCATCGGCCCTTCGATTGCTCGACCCTATTCTCTCCTGCGCAGTCAATGTGTCGCAGACGTGGAGAGAGGAAGGAGAGATAGATGTGTAAGGGTGGAGAAGTCCATTTCTTCAAACACCAAATAACGCGCATGCCCATGGTTCCGCCTCGGACATTGTCACCAACCGAGGGCAAATCGGAAAAATAATTCGTTGAACGAAAAAGTTTCCGAAAACTCCCCATATTTATAATTTTTCGATTGATTTGAGTTATCTTAAGGATTGAGGATTTTTATGCACTTGAATTTTTTATCTTCTTTGCCTTGGTTTTATCTAAAAAATACGCGTGAAATTTGAAAATTCCCACTGCCCATCCTACCCAAAGTTTGTTTGCAAACTTATGCTCTAGCGTAATCATCGTCCAAAGACAATATTCTTGCTTTATTAAAGCGTCCTTACTACTAATTAATATTCAAATAATAATCCTGAATGTCAAAAAATGGGCGGAAATATTGTACAGGATATATCTCCTAATTTAATGGGTCCTGCATTTCTTTTGTATATAACCTTCAGCTGTTTTGAAGTCGATTCACCGTATTGAATTGTTTTACAAGTTAATGTTATTTTTTCTTGTTTCTATAGAAGCGCATTCAATAAACTATCAAACCAAAATTAAAAATGTACCAACTTTTTGATTTCTAAAATGTTATGTTAATGGTTAGAGCTGCCATTTTTAGGTACATTTATTATCTCAATTTTAGATTTTAGCTTAATTATGTGGTATTTCATTGCAAAAAATTTCTTAGGGAAAAATATTTATATAATTAAATTATATCTTTGTAAAAAAATTGCAATATTACCATCATTGCAAACTCTCGATTTGTGCTGCTTTTCTGTCCGTTTCCATTAAATCAATTTCAGACACAGATTCATATGAAAACTTTGACAAATATGTCAACTTTATCTTTAATTTATTTGCATATACGATTTTCCAGAAGGAAAAATGCTAAACTAATATTAAAATAGGACGGTAAAAACTATGGCAGGTAGAATAGTTTCCATATCTCGGAAGTATTTAGTCAAAGTAGCAGGGACCCAAGGAGAAGAACTGTGTTGGGCAAAGAATCTTTTACAAGGAGGAGAGAATTGATGACGAATAAAATCTTGTCTTAAGGATGTTAAAATGATTCTCGGTAACATTTTGATATGGAACGTGGCTGTTAGACGCGGCTTGGAAACATGGTCAATGAAACAGAATGAGCGTAGATTGGAGTCCTTTGAAATTTGGGGGTGGATAAAGGTAGAGAAGATTAATTGGAAAGAAGATAAAACCAATAACGAAGTATGGTGTGCTAAGATAGGGATAGGTATGAGAAATAGAGACAGGAAAAATTGATTCAAAGCATTTATATTGGCAATGGAATGTAAAACCTTGTGATAAAAAGTACTGAGATAAACTGAGATATATACAGGTTGCGGATTAGTCTCTTGTCCCTCCAATCTATTCCTATTTTCTGTAATACACTCATAAGTTTTTTCCCAATTCACTATCAAACGCTTTTTCGAAATCTATGAAACAGGCAAATAGGTCCTGATTGTATTCTATATTCCTCTCGATTAGCAATCTCATTGCTGCAAAGACTTCACGCGTACCTCTCCCGTCAATAAACCCAAAATGTTCATCCCCTAAGTAATCGTTTATATGTCAATATTTGTATATTATTCTATAATTATCACTCCAGTAATCGCAGCTCTCCTTCCATCTCACCTCGCATTTTAAAACATTTATATTTTACCTCTTTCCATCCCTCGCTTAATATTCTATTATTTCCCTCTCCTTAACATTGTCCTGACGTTCCATGTTCCTATTCTAACTAATTTCGTCTATTTTCGTCTTTTGTCCTGGTGCTGTTCTTTTTCTCCTGCAAGGGTTTTTTGTGATGACGACCGCGTAAGTCTTGGCTCCTCCACTGCCGGGCACGTGTGTGTGTGTCTGTGTGTATATATATATATAATACTTTTTTACCTTGTACTCCCTATTTTAAGATTTTACTATTTTTAAAATTCAAAATTACCTTTATCTTTTCAGGTGGGTTGTAGTTTATACTGACTCTCAAAACGGAAAACTGTTCGAATGCAGTAATGTTCGACATTTTCATAATGAATGTAAGTATGCATACAATTATTGGTTCATTGTGCTTCGTTTCTATGTAAAACCCTCAATTACAAAACCTCATTTTCGTCATTTCTTTATTTACGATGTGTTTTATAGGAATTATTGCATAGGAAAAGTTTTTTCGAAAAGAAATTTTCAAAGAAAAATTTTATTTGATCTTTTTTCTGTTGAGGTAAATCTAAAATTTTATCTCTTAAATTTGTATTTGGATTATATTGGTATTATTATGACTCTAAGGAAATATGTTTAGCAATGTATTGCCATGGAATTTATTTAAAGAATAGTATTTGTTATTTTGTTATTTGAAAATTTTTAATTGCATTGAGCATAAATTGTTGAACTCACGTAACTGGTTAACATAGAGTATATTAATTTTTAATTATGTCATTGGAGCTAGATTTATAATTCTTAGTTAGAAATGAGGGCAACCATTTAAGGTATTTAAAACTGCATACCGAATTGCCTCTTACGTGACTTATTAAAATATTTCGCTTAATTCCCTTAGTTTTTAGCACCTATTGTTTGTAACTTAGTTCATTGTTTTAACTGCTAATTGCCCAGTTTAAAATAAGGATGCATAATTTTTTCATCCGACCGTATCTATTATTATGGCTTTTCTTGTCTCATTCACTATGGTAGGAATGGCCAATAGACCTGCCGAGGGGAGAAATTAACAAGCATTCTTTTACTCACTTATATCCTCTTATGCAATGCATTTCTTCGTCCATTGATCAACTAATTTTGTCCATGAATTCCTAAGATGGTGTTAAAGCTGAATGTTTCCTCCGAAGAAAAAATAAGTATACTGCATATAATTTTCTTAATGCCTTTTATCTTGAGAATTTATTATACTAGCAAGAATTCGATCCAACCATTCCTCAATTCATGATAAATTTACCGAAGCGCACAAAGTACCAAAGTACAAGTTCGCGCAATTTCATTTATGGTTTGTGAACAATTTATGATTTATGAACATGACGTAAGATAAATAGTTTGAAGTACGCAAAACATTGACCAAATCTGCTCGCATATATGGGACGAATTTTTTAAAAGTTTTTAATCAGCTAATTGAGCTATTCCAAGAAACTGACGGGGATACCGCGACAATCTGTTTTCACGTAGTCATCTAATTGCAATTCAACCATTTTACAGTGTTAAAATAATTCATCTTGACCGGGATCCCGTTCAAGATGAATTTTCTACTGCAGTGCACGTTTTAACAGTTCGCAGTGAGCAAACTAACACAGCAGGATGCGTACGAAGTATCGGAATGCTCAAACACCAAGATGATGCCTCTACCGTGCCCACCGCTACGCTAGGCCAAAGCGTAAGTTACTTTCTGTTCAGCCCTCGTACTTAACATTAATGGGTTTTGCGAAACTGCTTTATATATTGAAAATCTCTATTAATCAACGCTCACACTGGCATAATTGCCAAATAAAATTCGGAGCGAAAATAAATTAAAACGAATGGATTGAAATCAGGAAGATATTTTTTAAGGGAGGAAATGGTATCACTTTCTCAGTTTACTCGTTGATTATTCGACTTGGCGCAAATTGGGCATTTAAAAAACGAAATAGGGGTAAAAAAGTTGACCTCAAATGAACATTGCCCTATTTATCGTATGAAATAATTTTCAGTTATGGCTTACGTTTATTATCCACCATAAAGATTTTGAAAACATAATTAAAGCAAAAATAGAATGAAAAATAGAAGCTGGTAAAAATTTGTGCAGATATTATTTAAAATAAACAATAGTTCTATTCTTCATATATTTCTCACTGATTTTTTTCTGTTTTCGTGTAATAGGCATACGATATCTTTTGAAAATATTGAAACTATAAATATTTTGACATTAAATTAAACTGATGTTTTAAAGATTTTCATAGAAATTTGAAAAACCTTGATTTTACAATATAACACAGTAATAAATAAATTATTTATAGAAAAAATTCGCCCAATATCACCGGTGTTGGCTTAGTAAAGGAAGCTCTTATTAGTTGAAACAGCACTTCAATGTTATCGTCATTTCCTCAAAAAAACAATGGAAGGTGTCATATATATTTTTATCTAGCTTAAATCACATCTCTTTTGAAATTTTCTTTGATGCTTCAACAGGAGAAAGATTAAGTAATTTTAAAGATTGCAAGTATTCATGCGACGAAGTGGCTTTTAAAGTTAAAAGTGACGGGACGTAGTTATGTACCATTTGCCCGTTAAATGATTTTTGCATCGAATGGGAGGACGGTTACGATTTCACTCTGCACTCTTTCAGAGGAAGGGTTTCCCGCGAGCGAAGGGCAACCTTTACAGCGCCTATCCCTCCGTTAGAAGCACGATGTAATTCACCTGAATTGTACGCACTGTAGCGAGGGACGGCTGTGGCCCACTGACGTCCTGCTGCATTGGCGAATCTACCCGAGATGATGATGGAATGCAAAACGTTCAAACCAATTTGTTTGAAGACAAGTTCGAATGAAAAAGTATTTTAAGCAGATTTAAATGTAATTTCATCGCCATAACAAAAAGTATGTCTGCAATATTTTGGATCCCTAGAGATGAGTTCCAGCATATTTAATTTAAAATAAAAGATGTGCTTGTAACAATAAAAAGAGATAGATTTTATTAAAATGAGCGTATTTTCAATATTCGGTAGCCGGAAATGGAGTTGGATAGTTTATATGAAATTTTTTTGAAGTGCTGCAAATACTGGAAAAATACTAATTATTTGACTATAAAGTTGTTGCCTCATCAGAAACCCTAACACTACGAAAACTTTATATTGAAATGAAATGTTAAGTGAAATAAGTCATGGAAATCTTAAAAAAAATCCAGGGTAACACAATCATCTGATATGCTGGAAGGTTACAAATGATCAAAAGTTATAATTAGGCACCATGTTTTCAACCTAAAAATTGTATTGCGTAAAGCGTAAAATAAATATATTGGATTGTTTCTGGCTCGAATTTGTGGAAATTCCTATTTTTAATTAAAGAAAAATAAATCTTTTAAACACAAAACGGTCTATTCATATCTGATTGGTAACTCAAGCATGTAGAGTATTTGTTGCTTAATCAGAAGCCCTAGAACATTACAAAAACGAATTTAAAAGTTTGGTTTGTGAAATGTGTGCATTTTTTGGCATTTCTACTCTTATTCATTGAAATTGTCTGACCTAATTTCCCATAGTTTCAGTTCAATACTGCCTAATTTTTTTAAATAGGAAAACCAAATAATCAGAAAAGATCGCATTTCTCTTCAGCTTGGAGAAAATAGCCTAACCCAGATTACGATTTAACTGAATAAATGGGGATAATTCATTTTTACTAACACTTAAAATATTCGTGAGCTTTATAATATACAGGTTTTCTGTAATGGCAGAATTGTAATTGTGAGATCGATAACTATCATGGAAATTCTGCACACTTTAACCCTTATAACCGATGTGACTTTGATTAGTTTAGAACCGTCCTAAACGTAAACCCTAACCTTTTTTTTAGTGTCAGAGTTAATAGCTTTACTCGCGACCATTTTTAGATTCTCCTCATGAAAGTGGAGATCTTTCTAAACGAACTTGTCATCCTTTCGGAAAAGTCAATTTGGAAAACTAGGTCAAATGACTCCGTCATTTGACTTTTTCACCTAATTGGAGCGTTTCCTTACATGGATCAAATCGGGTATTACTTATTACTCGGGAATTATGTGCGGCCTAAAATGAACACATCTGATCTGATTTGAATTATATATCGTAGTGACCCGATTGCAGTCCTGGGCGATGAGTCTGTTCAAAAAGCATCCCCCAAAAGTTATTTTAAATAAGGGATAGTTATACGTCCGGTAAAGTGATCCATTTGATGCTTAACGGGTACTATAAGTGAAGCCCTAAGTGAATTCGGTCAAATTCATCCGATTTGGTTCGGGAATTAATGCAGTTAGTTAAAAAAAAAACAGAAATTGACTTCCAAATTTGAAGTTACACACATCAGATTTTTTTATTGTAAACGATTTTTTCGTTGAGGTTTCGCGTCCGCTGTATAAAATCTTCAATTCTTCATCGGTGGTGAAGAGAGGTCACCTTCCCTCAGGCTCTCATCATCCCACCACGCCTCACCTCCCGCCCGCACGCCACCTCCGACCCCCTTCCCCTGTGCACCCGGCGTCCTTCCCTTGACGTCCGCCACCACATTCAGGAGCACTTGCTAACGTATCCCGGGCCCTTTGCTCTCCTATCCCTCCCTCCAAACCACTCACTTCACCTTCGTCGGTCCCCTCTCACAGGGATTCAAATCCCGCCTACCTCACCACTCCCAGCGCGCTGAAAGACTCACCACTCTCTTTCAGGGGGAAGAGGTGGGAAGGTGGTATGCTTTCCCGTGTCCGTTTCTTTTTTCTCATTCTCCTCCGCCTCTTTCCATCCACTCCAAGTGCCGTCCCGATTCTCTCGAGATCCATCCCGCTAATTTCTTTCCTACTATCGAAGGGCCGTGTACAAAACCTCCAGACGCCAAGGCACGTTATCTACCTTCCGTTCTAGGTTTCCACTGTACGAAATGGGACAGAGCATCCCTTTTTTCCTATTTTATTTTCACTTCCCACTGAGTCATTAAAAGTGACAGATAGATTGTGTTGAAGTGGAACGGGGAGAATCCTCTTTTTCGATGCAATATTTATAAATTGGATGAGTTCATGTATAATTATGCAAATGTTAATGCCTGGTTCGAGAGCATGGAATTTCCCTCATTTCTTTCGGTTGATGGGCATTGATTTAATCCGTATAAATCATGGTGATTATTACAATTGAAATTACTGAGATGATTAGAAAGTACCTGATGTTGATCAGCGCGTACAATTGCAATGCTCAGTCAATTCTAAATTTTCTGAAACTCAAAAGCAAAAGAAAATCTATAAAATGTAATTATGAGAAAAAATTGAAAAAAATGATAAATTAGCTAATGAAATAGCTTAACAGGATAATTAATCGTTTAGTAGGATAATTTCTCAGGAAAGACATCAACAGCATTTTGGTATATCCTTGTTGGTCATTGTGGCTAAATAATGTCATTGTGTGGCATATTTCATGGTAGTGGCATTGTTAATGTTGACCTTTATTCTTTTTAGTTTGATATAAGTATCGATGCAAAATACATACCTTTTATTGTTTACTGTGCTTGTAAAATCAAGAAATCGTTTTAAAAAGGAATAATCTGTCGCCATTGGGAATGATTTCTACCTGTCCCACTAAATGCTTTTGGAGGCCATTTGGTACTTAAACATGGGATTTCTGACGTTATCAATGAATAAATATAATATTTATGAAATAATTAATTGGGGTAGAGGATGTTTCAATATGCTGAAACATTTAAGTTATCTCCATCCAGTTAAACATGCATATAGTTATGTATTTCCATGTTTTTTTGTGTATGTATATTAAAAAAACCATAAACACAGTAATCAACCCGAAGGTCGGTTTAGTAGGTGATGGTAGAGCTCATCCATGTACCAAGCCCGACGGCGTGTGAATGTTCACACATCAGGGTAGTGGGGCCAGTTCCTTTCCCTGTGCCGGTTATGGTTTCCCAGGAAGATCTGGTACCCGCAAAATCAATTATGTCGGGTGGAGCTGCAGGTGCCCAGAGTGCCTTGCCCGATATGTATATATTATATTTGTTTTCATACAGGTTCCCCCACCTTTCCTCACCTATTTGATAACCCTATCCCCTCATCCCTTACCCTTCCCTCATGGTGCTACACCCCCTGCCACACATCTTTTTGGTGGCTCGCAGGGTATTTATGTAGATGTAACAATGGTCTGGAATATTCCCCATCGACATTGTCATTCCGCCCGTGGCAGGTAGTGATATTTTTGTGGAATACCTTCGCTTCCGATATACAATTAGATCCTGGCGTCCAATTGTTTTGGATGTGTTCTAGCTTTGTCTGAAGAAAGATTCTGAACTTACGTCTAAAGATATTATACTCACTATCGTAATTACTGAAATATATTGAAATCCAGTCTAAAATCCATTACAGTAAACTTAATTTGAATTCCACTCCATGATATCGGTGATAGCCCGTAAACAATTGGATAAGCTGTTGGTCACCAACATAATGATAAAAATGTTTAAAACTAATTTCTTTTAGCTGATTGATCTCTTACGCCTACTTTTATAAAAGAGGACAGGAGTTACATAGTCTTACATTAACGTGTTGCCTACCAGTATGAAAGATTTCAAGGAGAAAAATCGTTCACGATTTTTATCTGAACGTTCCATCAAACGGCTTCCCGCAAAGTTTCTCGCTAGTCATCCCCTTTCACCTGCAAACTCTCTTCCATTTTCTGATCCCCTTTCACCGTGCCTCAAATTCTTCCATACATTTCTAACCTTGGACTTTCCTCTTTCTTTTTCTTCCGCTCACTTATCTTCCTCGCCTCCACCCGGCCGAATCCCCGGCCACCCCCCACAACCCCCCACTCCATTTTATCGCTTCCCCATGGGCACCTGCGTCCTCCACCGCCCCACAACCCCCGACGAACCCCCCCCCCCCCCCGCGTGCCTCTTTCGTGCGCTGACGGGAGTGACGAATGCCGACCCTCATTGGCAGGGCTAGCGAACCGTTCGCCGGATCGGCCCCGAGGCTTTCGGAAATTGCTCCGGATGAAAGAAAATCCCCCGGGCAACGAAGAATGCGGATCCGTAGGAAAGAACTTAAGTTTCGAGGAGGAATTTCTTTAATCCATCAGTTTAGGCAATTTTAAATCCAAGGAGAAATATCGTTTGATCCTTTTTTTCAGTCCTCTCTTGACTTTCATCCCATGTGTTCGCAAGGAGCAAATGTAAGGCGAGGAATTAAGTAAAGTGACTAGATAGAGTCTGACTAAAATATTAAAACGCGTAGATCCCCTGAGAATGCTGATTTATATCATAATTAAAATATTATCCTTGTATCCTAGAAAGTTATGTGGTCTTATCAATTTGTGAATATTTTCAGCTATCATAATTTTCCGACTACATAAGGAGGTGCCGATATTTCCTATATTTATAATTCCTAGTATTTTACAAGAACTTCATTGATACAGCCCGCTATCCTTTCTGAAGCAGGTTAAATAGCCAAGGAGTGGCTCAGTTATGTAGGGTTCAATTCTGTGGGGTGAATTCTTATTTCGAGATTGATTCTAGATCCATGTTGATATTGCCGGAGAAAGGAGATAGGGTATTATTTAAAATGAACTTTAGTTGATAAACAGCATTTCCTGTGTTAACATAGCTGACACTAATTCAAAGGAGCATAAATAATTGTTTATTTCCCTTAATAATTTAATTTAACCCTTAATTAATTCTTCAATGTCGATATTTTATAATTGAATTGCGAGTTCGAATGCCAGTCCAATATTTTGGTTGGGATATGTAAATTTATCTTCTCTGTTTATACTTGAATACATTCTTACAAATTTTAAAACTGGTTGACAAGCAATTAATTCATTTTGATTTTGAAATATAATCTACTCTGGCGATACTTGATTTTTCAGCATTAAATAAATAGGATTACTCATTAAAAAAAATAGTTCTTTAATGTTTAGATATGTTTTGGATGAGGACATCATTGAAAATCATATTGTGAAACAACGAAGTTAATTATAATCTCAAAAACTATACCTATTGACTCAACATATCAGTCATGTATCTCCCATGGTATTCCACAGAAAATTACCACCAGAGAATGACTAATATCACATCACCAGCGAAAAGTCAAGTGGCGACGTCGTGCAGCAGACACATGCTCATTACAGCTGTTGTTTAATTTATCCTTTGTAGTGTTGATAACACATATTAATCTCATCCTAGCGTCGTATATTATACCACTCTTAACGTATTTTCATATTCAGTTGCTTCCTAAACTAAACTAGTGCTCGCTATGATAATAGCATCTGAGTGTATGAAATCAATAAATTTGCAATGGCTCCGGAGATCATTTTAAAAAGGGGTTAACAGAAATTCCGTGAGCTTTATACATGGTGTTCCATTGACTTCATGGTGGTCACAGATTTATGCAAACGTATGGCTTCTTGGAAGAAGTTATGATAAAACTAAATTCCAAAAGAACGGCAATTTATTAGAGCAATGGTGTTAATATTTCTTGCCTACGAAACTGAGCCATGCGAAATGTGAGATATTAGTAATATAGAATCCTCTAAAATAACTACGGCTGCATGTCGTATTCGATGATTTTTGTGACAAAATGTGACAAAACTAATTTTAAATGAAAGCCATTGTTGCCTCAAAGATAAAAAGTTTTAGAAAGAATAAAACAGTTTCGAAGATGAGTTTCTGGACCCTGTAAATTCATGTATTTCAATAAAATTGGGAAACAATCACCCCAAAAAGAAGGCGTAATAAAAGGCTGAAAATGCCACAGATTACCATGGTGGTAACACGTTGGGAAATAACTTAGAACTTAATATAATTGGGAAATAACTTAAAACTTATTCGGCAGTGCTCAAGGGTATCAAACGATTAGGGGTACCATTGGATCTTAGGATCTATTGCCAACCTACCCACAAAGAAATAAGGAGACATGGTGCAATCCGGAGTGAATATTACGCAACTACAGCTCTGAATCATATTTCGTTTTACTGCCACGTTTTTTCATCCAAAATCGAGGGTACTCAGTTTATAATCATTTGTGTTAAGCTCTTCTATTTCACTTAATAATATTACAGAGAAAATGAAATATTAAATGTTTCCTAAATTTTGTAATATGGCGTAATACTGCTGCCGGTTTATTGGTCCATTGGTATTTAAGGGTGTCTCGGTTGTCCGTGGGTAAGGGAGCCTTGGCCGCCCCGCTCCGGATTAAAGCGTGAGAGATTTGAGACGCCAATTGTAGGGAAGACTAGGGTGCGCGTGGTGGTCGTGGTGTTGACCTTGATGCTGTGAATGCCCGGGACCGGACCCGAAGGTCCGTCCTGAATGGTTTCGCGCGCCTTCCCTCCACCCCCGCCCCCCTCTCGTCTGGTCTTTCGGCAGATGTGCCGCGTGTTTGGGGTGGGGGTCGCCGTCACCAGGCGTTCAAGCCCCGACCGGACCTCCGTCCTTAATTCCTTCCGTCAGCTCCTTCTTTGCTCTTTCCCTCTTCCTCTTCTCTCACTATGAAGCCGAGGGTCGAGACAGTCATGTTTCATAGACCACAATCCCATTTACATGGACAAAGTATCTAATCTCCCACTTGCCAATTCTGGAAAATTTCCTCTCAAACATTGTTGATAATTCATTAGCAATTACAAAAAACACGCAAAAGCCCATTTGACGAATTACTGGAACAACTGTGATTTTTCTTGATGGAGTAAGGGTTAATTTTGATATAAATTGTACTTATGTATTGAAAAAATTCCATTAGTACACGTTCTTGGAAAAATTTGATAATTTGGCCCAGAAATTTTGGTTTTGTTTATCAAGATTATTGTGAAAGTACTAATTTCGTGTTCAAATATCTCGGAGGAGCTATTTATTCTTATACAAATAGCATCTTCGCAAGATATGTATTTTATAGGAAATCAAAAAATACTGGACTCATTTTTAGACAATAACAGATACATTGCAATTATTCATATCACTAATAAATTTAAAGTGATGGGTAAATTGAATCAATTAATTGTAAAAAACCTTTTGCGCTTTTAATACATCCATGAGAAAACTATTTCGCTCCGCTCAAAATTTTCTTTTTTGCTATGACCGCCTAATGGTCTCCACTTAATTATCTTCCATCGTTAGTATTATGCAGCTATGAGTTTGAAACTTATTAATTTTGTTGATCTTGATCATTATTCGCTTTGTTACAAATGACTACATCTAAATACATTCTGTGGGTCGCGGTAGTACAGGGGGTAGAGGTGTGTACTACAGATTGGAGGGCCCGGGTTCGATTCCCGGACAAGCCACTCTAGGCACCTTCGGCTCCACCTAAGCTGCGTGATTTTTTGCGTACCAAATATTACTGGGAAACCATAATCGGCACGGGGAAATGAACTGGCATCCCTACCCTGATGTGTGAATTTCACAAGCCGCATAGGGTACTGGGTGAAATCTACCATCACCCATCAAACCGACCTTAGGGTTGATTACTGTGTTTATGGTATATATTTTTATGGTATATATATGGTATGTATATATATATATATATATATATATATATATATATTTACATATATAACTGGTCATATCGGGTCACTGATATAGTAGGGATCTTTGTAAATCCTGAGTGTGTGTGGGAATGTGATTCACGAGTGTAACTGCTAATTCTTAACGCACCCTAGTGTTCGAGGGTTTGTAAGTTTGATTTATTTATTATTTTTTTTTATTTATTTTGCCTTTTGTATGTGACTGAGGTATACGTGGGTCACTGTTTCCCAAAAACACCCAAGTGACCTAGTGTGTGTTCCCTATTTCTCCCCTTACTTATAACCTTGTGTTATTTTCCTTGCCCCATAGTGCCAACCAATTTTACGGTCTTGGCTATCTCTTTTTCAGTGATTCACGGCCGTAGTTACGTTCATTCTATATTTATAAGACATATCATCTTCCTTATTTTCTTAACACAGCATCCATTTCCAGTTACCAAGATTCCCAAAAACTAAAATGATTTGACCCTCTAAACAATTTTTCCTTCTGTTGATATGTCAATGATTTCTTCATTCTCTTTCCAACATTTTTGTTTTCTCCGATTTTTTTCCATACTATTCATTGTATACGGTAGCTCTCCTTCTGATTTCGAATGCTTGATTATCTACGTATCTCACTGTGCTTATTATTTCTCTGCCCACTAATTCAAATTTTGCTTTTTCTAAGAATTTAATAATGACTTGGGGATAAATATTTAAGAGAAATCGTGATAATCAGTATCGTTGTCTGACATCTATCTCATCTCTCATCATTTTCTACTTTAAAAATCACTTCACCTTGCCAAATTCCTTCTTCCGATTGACAAAAAAAAATAAAAATATACTCGTAAAGATCTCATCAATACTAATATTTTATCGATTTTCACCCTTAGACACCCAAAAGCATTTCATGTTTCTCTACTCCTCCGAATCCAAAATACTCTTTGTCCATATGTTTCTCAACTTTCCGTTTTAATTCCTCATGTATGTTTTTTATGGCTTTTTTAAAGTAATAAAAATATTAAAAAGTAAATAACTTTTAAATGAGTCACTTGGATTAGATTTTCTTTTCGGTACGGTGGCCTCATTTCCCGATATATTTCCACTCACAAATACATATCCTGCAAATTAAAATCTCAGCATTCAGATATGAAGGCAAATAAAATTAACTGCTCGTCATCGTGGTAATGCATTGATAAAATTTCCGTTCCTTCCTCTTTTTATCATTGATATTTAGAAACAGATAGTCTTCCAACAGAAAAATTCTTCCCCTAGTTTCCCTATTTCTCTGTGATTTTTTAAGATTTTTATTTTTGCTCTACTTTCGGAACATATACAGTATACAGGCAACATATACTGTAAAGTAGCTCTACACACGCTTATATGTTACTATCATTAAGAATGTTAAAATGGGAAATTCATGTGGACGTCAATGCCCGAAAGGTCACGTAAATGAATTATTACAAGAGTACAACCGCGCAAATATGCATTCCTCTCACGAGAGCAGTAAGAAATACCGAAAGAAATAACCTGTTTTATTTGACTTTCTATCGTCACCATAACCAGGTTTCCCTCTGCCTTTTTTCAGGCATTCAAAGCGTAATTATTAGTACGTTATTTTGATAGAATTAGCCGCATATGTTTGTTAAATTTTTATGTTCTCAAGGCCAAAGGCTAATTTTTTAAAGGATGAACCATGATTATGCAAAGTAGGAGGTTGATTTCAATGATTTCCAAAATCTCAAAATACGAGGCGTATTCTTAAAGTAAGTACCGTTTGCTTATATTTAAACATTGGCGCTTCAGAAAACAGTTTTGCTCTAGCAGCATTTGTTTTGTTTCAGAAGTCGTTTGGTTGTCCGTGCATGCAAACAACAATTCCGCGACAATCGTTGATCCCGCCAGCTGTGAATTGCGTTCTGTCATACGATTCTTGTATGCAAAAGGATTGTCGGCTGCTGAAATTCATCGGGAATTATGCCTAGTGTATAAACCTACAGTTAAGTGAAGGAAAGGTTAGACAATGGTGCTGTGATTTTAAAAATGGACGAACAATTGTCCATGACGAAGAGCGAAGTGGTAGGCCCAGTATTCTGACCGATGAAATTGTTTCGCAAATGGAACAAAAACTGCGATGTGATCGTCAATTGACAATTAATGCCCTGGCTGAACAATTTCCTCAACTTGGACGCACTACTGTCTACAATATTGTTACGGCAAACCTCGGATACCACACATTGCGTGCAAGGTGGGTACAAAAAATGCTCACCGACCACCACTAAGAGCAAAGAATGTCCAGTGGACGAGAGTTTTTGGGTCGTTGGGAACTCTTTAAACCACCCACCGTACAGTCCTGGCCTTACACCCAGCGACTACTTCCTCTTCTTGCACTTGAAACAGTGGTTCGGTGGACAAGGTTTCGAAACCGAAGAGGAACTCACGAATGGCGTTGTCGATTGCTTCAACCCTCAGGCGGCGAGTTTCTATGCAGAGGGGTTAAAGAAGCTGGTGCAGCGGTACGAAAAATGCTTAGAAGTGAACGGCGATTATGTAGATAAGTGAAGTAGGTTTGTAGCTAACTAAAAGTGCCAATAAAATGTGTTTCATATGAGTATATTTTTTCCTGTGACCAAACGGGCCTTACTTTATGAACACGCCTCGTAATAATGGATACCTTAAAAATAATTGTATATATTATATTTATAATGCTGAACAGCGAAACAAATGTATTTTTTAAATAATAATAATCGGTCCTAATTTAATTTGTGTGCAAATATGTAACTATTGATGAAAAATTGCATGTTTGGATGACTGGAAACTACTTAATCAGATCAATTTATTGATAGAACTGTACCCACATTTTTTTTCGTAGATGAAAACTACCTCGTAAAAACTGCGGATAAAAGATTGTGATCGCGGGGATACTTGGGTATTTTGCCGGATTTCTCTTTATCCATGCCTTGTTAGCCACCCTAGCTGAATTAAAACACGAGACGCCCCCGCATCTTGCACTTCTTATCCTTTTCCATTCCATCCAGAGCGCCTTATCATAATCGCCATCCTTGTCTTTATCTCTTTTCTCTTTCATCAGGAAATTCACTCTACACGGCTTTCCCCTCCTTTTGTGCGCGCTCTTACCTCTCTTGTCGACTACGTTTCCAAATAAAATCAGGAATCCTCGACCCCCACCCTTTCGCCTGAGATGCCCAATTTCAATTCTAGCTATGAAAAGGAATATCGACACCTAAGCGATCTCCAATACTCGGCCCATGTGGGTTGAGGCAGAGGCGCTAGTTGGCCAATGAAGAGCCGCGGACAGACATGAACAGAGATGTTGAAAACATGTCGATTTCGGTCCCTAAGCATTCTAAAATTAGTTTTATGAATTAAACTAAAGAAATGGAAAGGATTCATGTTAACCTTGGGGAGCAAGGTCATTCGTGTTAGCCCCTGTTGGAAGGTCTAACCACCGGGTCAAATGTTCGCAATTACCGGAGTAAAAACCTTTCTTTTTATAGATTTTTTCGATATTCGTCGGGCATGAAGTGTTGGGGTCAACTCGTGATTTGTAAATAATTTGAGAAGTACGATATCAGTATTGTGTCAAATGAAAAAATGTTAACTTTTTTTGAGTGGAAAATTAAATTTTGGGAGTAATTTTGCCACGACGGTAAAATGCCTACATCTTCATAATACCCCGAAAGCCGTCTCAAGGACGTGTGACAGGGGATGACTGGGATGGTGAAATAAAGAGAGTATAAGGAAATGAAGGAAGGTAATTGTAAGAATTGAAAGTAGTGCACCGGAAAAATTGTGATATGAAAATGATAACATGGAGTTTAAAAATCTTGAGGTCTGTAACAAATGGAAATATACTGCAAAATTTTTGCCAAAAGATATTAAGAAATATAGAAACTAATTACAAAAATCTCGAAATCCAATGGATTACCTTTAATAAAGGGAATTACTATTGACACTAAAGAATGAGATGCGACCACTAGACTATAAAAAAACTCAGAACAAGGTTCTACGAAGGGAAAAAAATTGCTGTAACCGTATATCTTGGAGAGTTGTGAAAAATAATCAGAAATGAATGTATACCCAAATAATCTAAAATGAAATGATGTCTTGTGACAGTAATGCCACCAAGAAAAATTTTAATTTGATTGAAGTAATTTTGCTTTAGAAGTCATAAATCAAAGAAATGATTACATATTATAGACAAAAGTGCATTTGAAGCCAAGCATATCCTTCTCGGTGATCGTCAATAAATATTGTAGAATAATGAAATAAACAAAGGTTTTGTGTTGGAGAATGACATGTCTCTCACTCCTCCTCTTTGAGAATGCTTTCTCCACCAAAATCACTCTCAAGTCGATTCTCGTCGATAACTTGGAAGCGTGAAACGTTTCAAGACTGGTGATCACGTGATTAACCCGAGTAATAAATACGTCAGGCATCATGTAATTTTATCCGCAGAAATACAATGCTCTGATTAGCACTATTTGAAATTTAGCATATCATTTTAACCTGTAGAGCGTATTAAACCCTACCGTATACATTGAGAACCCAGTTTATATGAATTCATTATAAATCTGTAAAGAAATCTCAAGAGTGCTATAATTTCAGAAATATAAAATCTCTGAATTCAATCATTTTTCAATAATTTACCTTCCATAAAAAGTAAGATCGGTTGACTTTGTTTCATAAAATTATCTCTGGCCAAATTAGTGAAGGAATCTTATTTAACTACTCCTACATACTATATTTCTAATTCGGTGAGTAAATGAAGTAACCGTATCTTATCCATTTTATATATTAACCATGTTCCATTGTTAATCATATGTGTAATTTTTTCACCTGTAAAGTTATTCGCTTTCAACGACAATTTCGATATTACAGGCCTGTATATCCAGGCAATGTGTGCTTGACAGGACAAAAGAATAACGCTTCAAGACAAATGAAATAACGCTTACAATTGGACATGACTAAATTTCTCACAGGAAAGACAAATTTCATTTTATTTCAAGAGACTGTGGGAAATGCCGCTACAGTAGTTTTAAAGGAGTCTTCCGCTAACATGCATTTCAATGCAACAGTTTCAGAGTGTAAAAATCATTTGCCTTGACTGTCAAGGCGAATCATTTTTACACGCTGAAATTGTTGCGTTCATTTTATTTCTTAGAGAAAAATATATAAAAAATATTCATTACTGAAAGATTAAAAAAATGGAAATTATTGGCGAAATTCGTTGGATTCCCTAAAGGTTTTACTGGGATTAGAGACGAGCTAATGAGATTGCAGATTAAAGTAGAGCGATACTATGAAATGATCTTGGAGAGAGAGCAAACAAATGTTTTTATTTTTTAATAATACCTATCACTCTGTCTAGACACCATGAAACACACAGGGATAAGGACAGTCCAAGGAGAAAAAAGCAGGTATCAGTGAGATTGCATAATGGTGAGGCATTAGTAGCTATACGTTAGTAGGAGCGTTATTACCTCACAAAGATTCCCAACATCTGTTCATTCGGATCATAATTCAGGTGTAATGAAACGTTTTCAAATTTAAAAATCAATTAGGATAAATAAAGAGTGCGATAATAGAATCCTTAAACATTACCTGATGCGTATGGCGATGATTATAATGAAAATTTTTAAAACATTTTAGTTTAGTTTTAATGAATTATAAATGTGTGGGAGATGTAAATGCAACTAAAAAACTGAAAAGAAACAGTAGTTAATAAGAAGAATAGCAGTATTAAAATGAACCCGAGAAAATAAGACATTGATCATGGTGAAATGTTTTAAAATACGAGACATGCTCATAAAGTAAGAGCCGTTTGGTTAAAGGAACAAAATACATATACGTATATTCATATGCAAAACATAATATTGACACTTTTAGTTAGCTGCAAACCTACTTCACGTCTCTACATAATCGCCGTTTACTTCTAAGCATTTTTCGTACCGCTGCACCAGCTTCTTTAACCCTTCTGCATAGAAGCTTCCCGCTTGAGAGTTGAATCAACTGACAGCGCCGATATTCAGTTCATCTTCGGTTTCGAAACGTTGTCCACCGAGCCACTGTTTCAAGAATAGAAAATAGTCGCCAGGTGCAAGGTTAGGATTATACGATGGGTGGTCAAAGAGTTTCCAACGACCGAAAAACACTCGTCCACTTGTCATTCTTTGCTCTTTGTGGTGGTCGGTGAGGATTTTTGGTACCCACCTTGCACACAATTTGTTGTATCAGAGGTTTTCCGTGACAATATTGTAGACATTAGTGCGTCCAGGTTGATGACATTGTTCAGCCAGGCCATTAATCGTCAATCAACGATCACATCGCAGTTTTTGTTCCACTTACGAAACAATTTCATTGCTCAGAATACTAGGCCTGCCACTTCGCTTTTCGTCATGACCATTTGTTCGTTCATTTTTACAATCACGACACCAGTGTCTAACTTTTCCTTCACTCATAACTGTAGGTTTATAAACTAGGCATAATTCCCGATGAATTTCAGTAGCCGACAATCCTTTTTTGCATACATGAATTGTATGACAGAACGCAGTTCACAGCTGGTGGGGTCAACTACTGTCGCGGACATTGTTGTTTGCATGCACGGACAAGCAAACGACTGCGGAAAAAAAACAACTGCTGCTATAGCTTTTTAGTGAATCAGTAAATGGGGCTGCAGGAGCAAAACTGTGTTCTGAAGCGCCAATATTTAAATATAAGCAAACGGCTCTTACTTTATGAATAAAAAAACCATAAACACAGTAATCAACCCGAAGGTCGGTTTAGAAGGTGATGGTAGAGCTTACCCATGTACCAAGCCCGACGGCGTGTGAATATTCACACATCAGGGTAGGGGGGCCAGTTCCTTTCACTGTGCCGGTTATGGTTTCCCAGGAAGATCTGGTACCCGAAAAATCAACAAGCTTGGGTGGAGCTGCAGGTGCCCAAAGTGCCTTGACCGGGAATCGAACCCGGGACCCTCCGGTTCAATAATCCTTGAATAATTTTGCCATATTTAGGATATTTTTAAAAACAATCCTCCTCGATCGGACGTTCTTACTTTATGAATATGCATCGTAATATGAATCCCCGCGATTCACCAAAAACCGTGTGGAAAGGGGACGACCGAATACCATTCATGAAACATGCCTACGTATATTACGAATATAATATGGTTAACAGCTATTTCTATGACTAACGAAAGAGGACAAGAAAATACGTTAAAATAGGGCAGGCACAAATGCAATTCAGACACTTATTACCGGTTACTATTCGATACATATTTGACGGAGACATATAAAAAAATGGACTTTATGTACATTCACCTACACCTCACCTGGCACCAGGTCGCACGGTGGGGGCGTTAGGACGTCAGACTTGGAGAGTGCTTTATAGGAATTTAAACTTGCAAACCCCAAGTTCGAGAGCGCGTATCCACTTTTCTAATGTGTGTTTTACCTTTTATTGTTGTCACTGCGCGGGAAAAGCAAATACCTTAATCTATCAGTTCGAGTCTCTGTGAGTTTTTGGCGATTGTCGGTGATGCCAATATAATTAGATAGCCTAATTACATCTCCAATGTCGACTGTGAAACCGCAGGATTTATATTTTTGTTATGAATTTAGTTCAGACCCGAGCCCTTGCGTTTCTAATGGTTACACCCCAGATTCTGGATTAAATGTGTGACATTTTGATTTCTTGGGTACGAGTTTTTTAGGAAACTAACGGCTTTTTTCATTGCGCTATTAAATTCTGTAATTAAATCAATTAATGTATCTAACGTCGGTAAATCAAGATAGTAACTATTGGTATTTTCGAGTCGCCCTTTTCTTATTCCCTTAGCAAGGAACCTCCAACCTAAAAACTCGTTCCTATCTGCTCTTTGTTTGCTTGCGTACGACAGGTTTGAAGAGTCTTGTGATGAATCTGTTGAATGCCTTAAACGCTGGTAACACTCTCGGAAGGACGTCAATCCCAAGCAACCCTTCCTTTTTATCAACAGCGAGGACACGCACCCTCACCCCCTTCAGGTTAAACCCCGTCCTTCCTTCGGCTCGATCTGCGAAGTGAGATAAACGAATTTAACGGACTCTTGAAGTATATTTGTAGGTCGTCGAAATGAGGGTTGAAAGGATAGAGATTATCATGGCATTCATTCTCATTAAAATGAATTCAGCCGGTTCGATACAATTTTACTGCATCTAAAAATCCCCGAGTATTTTGACGGTATTTGCGCATTTGATCACAGGGAAAGGGTTAGGACAAAATGACGCAACCGTATTAGATAGCAGCCACGGCTTGTGTTTATTTGTTAATCAGAGATTAGGTTAATTAGAAAATATCATATCTATTGTGAATCGACAAAATTCTCCGAATCCATCAGTAAATATACTTTGAGAAACACATTAGGTTTCTTAAAGGTCATAACTTGAATTAATAAATGCGGTAGTTGTAGTTTCAATTCAATAAGATATATACTATAGAGATATATACTATAGATAGTAATAAGCAGTAGTCGTCACGATTAAAAAAAATGTTTCTTTATAAAATTAATACTTGTTTCTGTAGAAGAATTGATTATTCAGTAGGTTTTCTATTATTAGAGTAACTCTTTGTAGTTCGATAAAATTTAGTGGTGCCGTGAGGGAAATGGTAGTATTGCCGTCAAATAATTGGTCGAATTGTGCGACTTGCGGATTGCACTGAATTCACATTGTATCGAATAATTTAATTAAATGCGCATCTAGTTATAGATAACACCTAAATTTATGCAATATGATAGGTTCCCTTTTCACAAAGATTTAAAATGTTTCACATGAGCTCTATGAAAACCGTAAATGATCCAATTTATAAGAATTACCATCTCGTATGCACGGGTAGGTAGGAAACGTGTAAGCAATGTTTTTGAAAAGTTGCTTTACAAGCAAATCTATATTGATCGCAAATTTCATATCTAGGATGAGAAAGAGTATGAAGTTTATGAGGTTAGGATATGTAAATATGAGGTTTATTTACTATGTTGTAATTTGTGTCAAAAAAATAGTGTTGTTTTTATGAATATTTAATAACCTCAGTAAGGCGTAATTATACATTATTTAATGATTAAAAAAATAAAAGCTTCATACGAGGTAAAATATTATCATGTTATCGTCAATCGAGAGATAATCATCGTCAAGATCTAATAATTTATTCAGTAATAATTAAATAAAAATGTATTATACACAATCCTTTAAATATAATGAGTCCCCAATATAATCTCATCCAAAATTTGAACTTATTGTCTTATGTTTTCGTTTTTTTAACAAGTTTCTTATAAGATAATTCATTCCCAAATCCAAGTATTCAATGAATAAGTTCGCGTGACGCTGTTAGACCCTTCAGTTTAAAGGGACATTTATTTATTTCGTAGTTTGCAGTTGGAAAATAGCCCTTCCAACCACACTTAAAGGAGTAAGTGTAACTAGATCAATTGTGTATACTATTGAAAGTAGTGGCTCTCTTTGAAAAGAACCCGCTCCCGTTTTGGCATGTTGAAGCCCATATGCTATGCACGACATGTTGTGGACTTGAGGCTTACCTCAAAAGGAAGCGTCTTCGGTTTTCCAATTTCCTCACTGGTCCCGCGGCGGAGTGAACTTTAAATAATGCCCTCTCGTGTGAAAAGCTTCCCCGTCCAATCAAACACTCCCCGCCGGCTTCACAGAGTCGAAATCCGTGACATTTTCCGATCGACGGAGCTTTACATTGCCTTCCGCCGCTCGCTTCCTCTCCCCGATGGCGCCGCTGTGTCGACCGAATCGCACTTCCGGTCGCCCATATAAAACCCATAGCCTTCCGCAAACCCTTTTTCCCTCTCCCTACCACCGCACACAAACCTCGTCCAAAACCCATTCCTCTTCCCATTCTATTTAAAGCCCACCCATCCCACCCCCATATCCATGCGTCAGTCGGAAGGGTGGACAGAGTCACCTAGCGGAAAACCGAGATTCCGTCCGTTTCTTGAAAAGGCCTTGCGGGAAAAACTATTCGAACGCCTTCGTCACTGCTGCATCGAACTTAAGGGCTTAAAGGTCGCGGGGAAGGAAAGTGTGTGATTGTCCAGCCCTTTCATATATATATATATATATATATATATATATATATATATATATATATATATATATACATACATGCACATACGGCCACAGACAACACATCCCCCCTCTCCCATTCCTTCTTAGGCTTCTAACAGTTCCCCAAAATCCATTTCCAACTCCCTGCCATATCATCGCCCGCTCCCAGTAACCCCTCCCCAGTCGTCTCAATGCCTTTATTTTCAAACTTGAAAATGCCACGGGACGACATTTTGTATTCAGTGGGAGTGGGAATGTCGTTTGAATAGCCATATCGTGTCGAGGTTCGTTGGATTCCCTTCGTTTCCACTCCCAGAACCCCCCTCTTTCATCCTCCTTATGTTTTATGGAAATGCTTTTCATCCTTCTATGTTGGTGTCCGTTCGATTCTTACTTCTATAGCCTCACCTCAGTTCTTGTTTATTCAATGTTTTAGTTTCTGTCTTCCTTTGAAGTTGAATGACATCTTCATTAAAAGATTGATATTATCTAAACGTAATTTCTACGTGTCACATTGCTTTGGATTCGTATCCGGTTTGAGTTGTTTCCCCTGTTATCTCAATGTTTCCATCTGGTAATTTAAAAATACACCTAAACAGAATGGCCTCAAGTCAAACAGTAAGAGTTTATACCTTTATAACAGATTATCGTGTTCTCTCTAAGCGTGGACCGAAAAGTAAGAGCTTAATGGGATTGTGTCATATGGCTTTACCTGACTTACTACTCAATACCTCGTATCTGTTAGTCATCAAATTTGCCGAGAGTTTCATTCCAAACTTCGGCTGCAGTACATTATTCCTATTGCTTGGAACATTACGGCATTTTCTTTTAATTACCAATTAACAAATAAGGTTGTAACTAATGCAAAAGTACTATGATTAACTTGGGGGTATTGGGTAAAATCTTATTCTCTATGCAGACCGATTATGGAAAAAATAAAAACCGAAAGAGTTACCTTCACTTCTGATGATTTAACTTCTCAGTTTATTAATAGTATATCATATAGTAATAATAGTGGCGTGTTTACTTACTATAGCTAAACAATGGAAGTAATTTTGGTTTTGAAATTATGATAGTAATAATCCTTAACATAGGTCGATATTTTCTCACCTTGGCGTGTAGATATCATTGTCTCTTAAGAACCAGTTAAAAAAATTATAACGAGTAATTCCTTTCTCTTATCTTCAATCTATTTACGATATTTATGTCCTTGTTTCAAATATATTCAGCGTTTGATAATAAATAAGGGTCCAATGTGTGCTTGATATTGGATGACTTATTGATTGCGTAGTATTGTTTCGTTTTAGCAAAAAATCTAGATGAATCAAGTGTTTGGACTATTAGGTTATTGACAATTTAATAAGACTTGAGTTATATCCAGTATTTCTGTAAATAGAAATCGTTGGAGTTAATTGACAATTCAAGCCGTGTTAACTAATTTATTTACTAAACAATGAAACTATTATATTGCATATTAACATAATTTAATGAGCCTGCATGGGCTCACTTTGGTGCTGTCTACGGTTCTGGAAAAAATCGTGGGGTTACAACGGTCGAGGCTGTATGGGCGGTTAACAACGGTGAGAACAAAGTAAAATAACGAACTGTTATCACATCCATTAGTTATGTAGAAATCATTACTTATGTCTCTTATTTAAAGGAGCGTTTATTTGGACGATATAAAATGGACGAGAGTGGGCGTGGTGAGCGAGTACGTACAGCGTTCGAATCCCTCCGACCAGAGCGCCTCTAGGCACATATGATTGTCCAAAAGCATAGTCTAATTTTATTTAAAGAGTTAGCAAGTAAGCAGGGCTTGGTCCACGTGCACTTTTTAAAGAGCGTTTTAATCTACCGCGGTCTCTGGTGTGAATTGACCTCCATCCGTGGACAACTGTCCAAATCATCTTTGATTTAAATATTTCATGTTTCAATTAGTTGAGTCCATAAGAGAATTATAATGATATTACTTCTCATCTTGATTCATTTTTTGTTGCACCCCCTCTTAATCTCTTTAGATGCTTAATTGATAGAAATTATAGTTAATATAAACCATTCCAAATAGGCAAGTGGTATTTTTACATATTTATTTTTCCTACATCAAAATAAATAAAGCTAAGGTATATAGTATATAAAGATGCATGTTAGCTATGGTTTTGTGTATATGATGCACTTGTACATATAAACAACATCATAGGCCTTTTTCGAAATCAGGTACCATCGTAAGGGATCTCTACAAGTTTAAAGCTGCGGTATTCACTTAATGTGATTGAATCCCTTGGAATTTGTTTGGAATCACTCGAGATATGAATACGGGATAATGGTGGCGGTTCGTCTATGACGCTGTTAATCCACGATCCTTTTTCCCGGCATTATTCCGAAATAGAGCGCTTCTCCTGCATGCTCCCGACCCATCTTTGCCTTAAATTCATTCTTCCGTAGAAGAGCCATTCAGACCTTCACTCAAGGTTACTTGGGATATTTGCATAGCCGAATTGCGGACGAAATGTCTGATTATGTAAGGCGGTGAAAGTTTTTTTAATAGTATATAATGGCCATGGACCTAACAATGCTGAGTACAGTTGAACCAATAGATGAGTCAGTAGAATATTTCAATCATTCCTGTGCCAGAAATAAAATATACTGCTGAAAGATCGAAAATCTTGTTTCTAGTTAGGGGAAATATAATTTATAAAAAATAGCTTCATATTCTTTTATGTGCTCGGGAGAGTACCTGGTTATAATCGGTAACTGGTTATCTTCAGCTCTAGGAGTCATTTTACTTTTTGAATAGTTCGGATTTTCGTTTTTATTACGTTCTACTGATACGAGGGTCATCCGGAAAGTAGTACCCGTTCGTGAAATAAAGACACAAAAGTAAATATTAACAAACATAAAAAAATTTATTTGAAAGAGGATACTTTAAACTACTTCTCAACATAATCTCCAAGCAAATTAAGGCATTTGTCATAACGTGTGACAAGTTTCTGTATTCCTGCTGCATAGTCCTTCGCCGTCAGCTCATTGAGATACAGGGTCACTCCTTCTTTAAGTTCTTCATCGCTGTCAAATCTTTTTCCTGCCAAAAAGTCTTTAAGCTTTGTAAAGAGATGAAAATCTGAAGGGGCCAAGTCCGGGCTATACGGTGGATGGTCGAAAGTTTCCCATTTGAATTGCTGCAAAAGTTTTTGTGTTATCCCAGCTGCATGAGGCCTGGCATTGTCATGAACGAGAATGACACCAGTAGACAATATACCTCGCCGCCGATTTTGTATTGCCCGCCGTAATTTCTTTAATGTTTCACAATACGCATTGGCATTGATAGTGTCTCCACGGGCCATAAAATCAATAAGCAATACACCTCGTCGATCCCAGAAAATGGTTGCCATGAGTTTCCTGGTGGACAGAACTGTCTTGAATTTTTTGGTTTGTTTGGTGAATGAGCATGATGCCACTCCATTGACTGTCGTTTACTCTCAGGTGATGCATAACAAACCCATGTTTCGTCACCAGTAATTATGCGAGTCAAGAAAGAGTCTCCTTCATCAGAATAACGTCCCAAAAACGTCAGTGCTGCAGCCATACGCTTGGTTTTGTGCTCATCTGTAAGCATGCGAGGGACCCATCTTGCACAAATTTTTGCATAATGCAGATGGTGTTTAACAATTTCATGAACAATTGTTCGAGAAACATTGGGAAAATGCTCACAGATGTCATCAATTGTGACGCGCCGATCGTTCCTCACGAATTCGTCAACTGAGCTCACCAGTTGGTCTGTGATGACAGACGGTCTCCCCGACCGCTCATCGTCGTGTGTGTTCCCCCTCCCCATGTTGAAGTTGCGACACCACCGCCGAACAGACGACTCGTCCATTACATTGTCTCCATACACCTCCTTTAATTGGCGATGAATATCACATGGGCGAACGTTTCTTGCATTGAGGAATTTAATCACTGCCCTCACTTCACAACTGGCGGCGTTCTCAATTTTTTTAAACATTGTAAACAATCACAGAAACAACACAGGCAATGCTAGCGTCACGCAACTTGGCTCAGAGAAGGCAGACAAGCCACTGAAGCTATCTGACCTCGTCCAGCGGCTACTCGCGTCGTCAGCACTTCATGCGGCACGAACGGGTACTACTTTCCGGATGACCCTCGTATAATCACGATTCGTGTCTTAGAAAAAGCCTTGCAAAGGTGTTTTTGGCATTAAAATAAATTTCCTTTATTCACCTAATGTCTTTTTCTTGGTGTTATAGTGTGCCAAACCGAGATGAGCATAAGTTTTCGACATTTTCTTTGTCCTTTCTTTGACTCATTATTAAGATTTAAATCAATTTTGTGACATGTTGTTTTTTTCCCGCCATAATGATGATGTGCACAGGTACTCGTTGTGTATTTCTATATCCAAAAATTAGTTCCACCAGCGTATGGAAAAGTTGCCAGCATTGTAAGTGGAGTATTGTTGGAGGAGAGTGTTTTGAAGAACTTTAAGCATTTGCACAAGTACGATCAATAAATCTACTTTTCCCGGAGAATGCGCATTACTTTTATAGTGGACCCTGTGTACGAGGGCCTAAAGATATAAACGAACGTGAATTCCAGTGGATGAATTATTGAAAATCTTTTCAGGTTTCAATTGAGACCAAACTCTTCCCGAAATAAAACATAAATCCCTGTGAGATGGTTAGAATGAGCCTCACAACTTATCTTGTTTTGCATTGTTATGAAGGTAACTTTGAACGATTGCCATTCATATTATTAGATTTAAGAGCAATGGACGAAAACATAAATTTTTGATTCTTCGGTTTGGCTACCACTTTCCCTAAGGATTAATTGAATAAATGCATAACGACTCTAATTATCATTAGTACGTCTTTCAGTTGATCGACCCGAATGCACCCGCCCTTACCTGATGATTCAGTGTTGATTATCTTCCACTTTTACTTGCACCTTTCTCTTTTAGCCTCCTGTATGACCGCCATAATGACACACAAATTGTTCTTCTTGGCATTTCCTTCTGCTGTGATAGTAAAAACCTGTTGGGCCACCAGTTCTCAATTCACCTGGCGGACTTCATTTTCATATCTTACTGCCATCAGTCGCCGCCCGCGCTGCCAGTTGGTTTTGTCCTTATAACTCCGAGCGGCTTTTAATCTTGAGGGTAAGCCTCTTTTCCTCGAGACAATCCACTTTAGTCTTACAGTAGGCCTCATACCTACGATCATGTTCATCATTACTTTTTCGTTCGTCAAATCTTCCCTGTACTTTAGGTTAGCCATCCTTGAACAAAGTCGAGACGCAATCAACATAAACGATCATCGGGTAATGCTCTAATGTCAGAACGTTCACAATAAAAGCTATCTAATTTTGTTGTTCTCGCATCATATGCAGCTCTTGTGTGAAGACATTTGTGTGGTTAAATGGGATTGCATTGGGCTGATATCGAATGTCGATCTTTTCGAATGATATTCTCTTGTTAGATTTCGTCATAAGGGGTGTGATGACTTCATATCATCCTTATGGTGTTCCCCTCGAGATTTATTAGCGTCCTCACAAATATATTATATTTTTTATATTTGACATTTAAACTTGAGAATATATACACAATTGCGTCATTATTAATGTTTCGCAAAAGGGAAGCTCTAATCTTCATGCTGGATATTCATTAAATTTTTTCCAGATAAGCTTTATATCAGAGTGGATCAGGAAAAGAGAACACTTTTTCATGTTAAATGTGTGCCTTTTATTATTAGAGGGGATTTAAGCACGGCATTAAGCAGTCATCTAGTGTACTGCCGACCATTTTCCTTTTTTATCGGCAAATATTCACGAGCCCTCTCCTTCCTTCCTTATTTTATTCCTCGCGCCCGACCAATGGCGTTAAAGTCCCCCACATCGACCTCCTCTCCGTTTCCGCCTCCCGTCATCCAACCCCCATAATCTGTAGCCGTCCAGAACTTTCACCGGACTGACATTGAGACCTGCCCCGTAATCCCACGGGACGAAAGTCGGGAACTCAGGGAGGGTGTGGTGGCGTTTTGACATGATAGTGGGACAGGTTGTAAGGTAGTTCACTCCGCGTGTGGAGGGTGGTTGGTTTGAAGGGGAGGAGCCTGGCAGTGAGGTATGCGGTGGGTTGGACTCCAGAGGAATGACGGAGTTAGCGAAGAGGCAGGCAAAGGTTGCAGTGGACGGTAAATTTTTCAAA
The DNA here is from genome assembly GCA_037158775.1 of Hetaerina titia. Taxonomy (NCBI): domain Eukaryota; kingdom Metazoa; phylum Arthropoda; class Insecta; order Odonata; family Calopterygidae; genus Hetaerina; species Hetaerina titia. The sequence goes on from CM073777.1 coordinate 1,215,058, forward strand.
ATCTGGAGAAGAAACGGGGAATCATTCCGAGTTGTACGATGATATTTATATCTACGGTACATTAGGATGCAAAACTGAATCGTTTAATTTCACGAAAGAAAATCGCACCTTGGAAAGAGAAGAATGAATAGCCAGTTACTTATCATTATTATCGACTAATATACAAAGTAGTACTCGCAGCTGCATATTTACCAGTGAACAAAATATATTATTCTCCCTTCTTTAACATCTAATACAGTCCAAGTTAATGGCCTTGTTAATGTTAAGTTAAGGTTAAGGTTAATGGTTAAGTTATAAGATGGCATATTCAGTGCAGAAGGACTACACTTTAATATGAAAGAGAGCTAGAGATCATTTTATCGTAAATTTTTATCATTTATCTTGATTTTACTCATTGTAATGAAAACATTTCATTATGTATCTAATTAATATAATTATGATTTCAATCCATACATTGATGTACTTTAGATAAAGAAAGAATTTAAAATAAAACCAACATTTTTATGCAATATTTCTGTGCTAAATAAGTCAAAAGGATTCATTGGATGTACTTTAAGTGTTTTGGGTCGTCTCTACAAATATACACGATGACTGCATTCGATTATTTCTGGCTCAACTTTGGGGAAATTCATGTTCGTTAAACAAAGAACACAATGAATTTTTCCATTATTCTTTATTTTGGTACTACTATTTTCAACTCTTAGTCGTCATTATCAGGTACGTACCTGATGATGACGCCTAAGCGTTGAAACTATTAGTACCAAAATAAAGAACAATGGAAAAATTCATTGTGTTCTTCATTTAATGTCCATGATGATTTATATAATGAACTAAAACGATGCTGCATTTGAAATCGCAAGTTCCAAAAACTCATAAGTATCACCTCTTGTCGTCTTTTGTAATTTCAAAATAATAAAGACAGGGCCTTACCGTATTTAGTTCACTTAAAACAGCAGACAATTTTGGATTTCATTTAAGGAAGGTTTTAAAATGTTTTGCAAAAAATATTTATGCCCATGTATAAAATGAGTAGATTTTTGTAGCTTAATTTACTTAGTTTTGTAAATTAATAATGCCAACAATTTTAATGATATCTTCACGGTTGTATTTGCTTCATGATAACACGATAACTCTCAAAAAGGTTTTTAATTTTCTTCGTATAGATTATATTTGTTATGGGTTAAGATAACGGTTGATTCAGCCGAGTTATTCATTACGACTGCAAATGCTCAAACGTAGACGGCTTCTGTTGCATTAAAACGACATTAGTCTTCACATAGTAACGGAGTCCATCCTTCTATAAAGTTTTGATTCTATCGAGATGGAATCGCAGAATATTTTTAGGCATTTTCATTTGGAAGCATTGAGGCTATGAGGCGTTTGTTGGATAATTTCAATTATATATTCTGTGAGGGACCACATTTTGAGGTTTCTGTCCCTCATTTTTCAATTATCTTCGAATAATGTTAGAGCCGCTTAAATGTGCAAAAATGTTTTTATAAGCCCAAAATTGAGTATTACCTCTACATTTACAGTTAAAGTCGTATTTTTTCAGATAATATTCATGCAATCTGGACTTACCATGGCAGTCGTAAAACCTTTCTTTTGACAAAAATTTATCATCACTATTTATCCACTAAATCCTATAACAACCGGACTTTGTAAACCTTAAAACTCCGTTACATTGAATTTATTTAATATTGTACTTAAACAAATCAATATATGTCTTTGAAAAATGTGCGCTCATGATAAAAAAATGATCTCGATGAACGTCTCTGGTAAGGCCTTATGAATACTTTTAGAATACGATTCTTTTGGCCGAGTAAATAACATCTTACAAAATAACAAGGAGGAGGTAACACTTGTGTCTTTATTGTTAAAAGATCAGAGAAGATGAATAAACAATGAATATGTAGTAAAATAACTCCACAGGAATTTTTAAAGAGGGAGTAAAGCTATATAACTTTCTAATAGTAATATGATAAATGAGATATTGCAAACAGAGGTTTCGAAATAATGTGGATTTTTTTCAATAGGAAGGAGAAATATGCGACCATCATAAAATCTATTCTCACATTGAAGTCATCATAAATAAGATAAAGATGGACTATTCATTTTGTTTGATATTCTTCCAAAGCCAGCATACTTATTAATAACGAATTATTTCTTCAAAAATATAGAAAATTTATGAGAAATTTACCTTATAATTTCATATTAATTCAATTTGCAAGTTGTTACTCTCATTTTAACCATAGGATAAAATAATCTAATTCGTTAAAATTTCTGACAAATTTTTGTTCCATGAGAGTATATGCTCATTCATTGGATATGTTCCCATTTAACTTAATTTTCACACTGAACACGTTTCGTGCGCAAAACAAAAATTATGTATGAAAAACTGACTATCCTAAAATGCAAAAATTGTTGTCATCCGTACTCTAGATGTTAAAAATTACCTCCTTTTTGTTGATATTTTCCTTTGCTTGCGTTTTACCAGATTGCAAATGAAATTTTGACACATTTTTCTTGTTCTCAATTATTTGATATTATGTATGCAAGACTAATTTGTGAAATTGTTGGAGGGAAACATAAATATAAAAAATAATAAAAATGACATTTTTGTGTACTGGATTTAAGCCTTAGATTCGGACTGTAATTTATCCCTTATCATGTCATTTACCTCTGAAAGGTGGTCACCCATTCAATCCCCGTAGTAGGGACGTAGCAACGGATGAAGTCACAGTTTATAGTACCGTCTTATTACCAAGCCCGATATTTATAGTTGGTTCGCATGGATGCTCGTGGGATGCTCTTTCTCATGGAGGTTCGTGGGATGCTCTTTCTCATGTAATATCCCAGAGCTGGGGTGTGCTTTGCCAGTTATGATTCATGAGTATTCTGACATTGGAGGGACTCCTATGTCAGAATAGAGATACGAATCTGATATAAATGGGAATATGAGCCTACGATTGTTATACTTATGTTGGAGTATCTAGGTCTACTAAGTTACTCTTTAGAATTATGCATATTTTCATTCATGGAAGCCTGCGTACGTTTTATGTTGAGTGTTTCTTAAATACAACAGTGATGGAACAACCATCTTTGGTGGAAGGTAGAACGACCAATTAGATTTATTATTTCGCTTATCAACTACTTCAGCTGTGTACTAAATGTACTTAGATCATTGAAAGATGTTTGAATTTTATGTGAAAACAGCACCCAACCTTCTCTCCTTTCATAATACAATGATCGCTTTCATAATTGAATGGTTTTACAGCGGTACATTTGTTTCACTGAATGCTTCTTCACTTTCGGTAGTCTGTTGCTTAGATTTGGTTCTAATTGTACAATAGACAACCATATTTCATTTCGAGAAAGACGTTGCATGTTTTTATGTAAAAAAATGCCAGATTCGTTAAGGCAAAAGAAGGTTTGATGTTTAGAAAGTGGCGCTCATCGCAATGCTCGATCAACCTCTTCGTATTTTTATCGCTTATTTTTTTATTTTTATATAAATATTGAGTTAAACACAGTATTTATTTAGGCGTATAGAAATGTTTCGGTTTTCACCAGTAATTTCTAAAATACATTTCTGACTCCAGCTTTGACGCTGATGTCCCCAATGTCATATAATTTTGCTTGTTGATTGGAAATGTAATAGAAATCAATGAGTGATCGAACCGCATATTGTTTTAGAATCAGTAATCAATTCTTCATCATCAGCTTGGTCATGCTCTGTATATTTTCCTAAATGCTTGACTATCTCTTTGCCAACTGAACTTGTTAGACTTTTTCGGAAGATTTTCTAAATATATCTCACAAAAAGGCTTATATGAGTTTATAGTCGCGTGTAGTTTAGGGCTGTAATGGATCCTGTTCTAGGTAAGTAGGTAGCCGGAAGACATAGCGGGCAGACGAGGTAGACGACCGCCCAGGGGTCTGTGTCTCTGTCCGACTTCGTTCCCCTGGGACCGCTACTACCAGTGACTACTGCAACAGCCATTTAGGCCGATCGCCGTAATTAGATATGGTCTCCGCTGCTCCTGTTCCCCCACACCCGGTCCGCCGTTCTTGCTGTTTCTGTTCCACAGAGCTCGTGGGGGAGGAGTGTTAATTTATATCAAGAATTGTCCAGGCGCGATGTTTAATTTAAAATAAAAACGGTGACATCTGTAGTACCATGTTGCCAGTAATTCCTTACAATGGGAGCGGTTCTCAGATAAAACGTCATATAACGTATATGTGTTTAAATTAAATAATACTTTTGAAAATATCGCAAGATTTTGTATTGCTTTTCTTGTTGCAAATATTATTTAATGAATTTCATGAATTGTCAATAAGTGAAATAAATATATAAATGATGTCCAATAATGTGTTACGACAAAATTTCCTAATGTTCAACTAAATTTTTAATTGACTATGCGGTTATTTTAAGGGTTTCCTTAACATAAAGCGTCTTAAAAGTCTCCAGCAATCTCTTCTTCACTAACGGATTTTTTTAATAATGCGTACAGCTATAAACGGGTGCCATTTTTGAGCTATAAAGTACATTTTAAAAGTAATCTCAATGAAAAAATTAATGGTCGTAAAAATTTTCTGTATTTAGGTAGTATAAATGATTTTCCTATGTTTATTTCTTACCTGATCATTTTTCTTCATAAAAGAATATAAAAATTATACACTTTGTCTAGTGCATAAAGCCAGATTATTTTTTAACCTATTTCAATCATTTAAAAATATAAAGCCACAATGAAGCTATAGCCAAAGGAGTGTATGTACCAGAGACATTTTAACTAAACTTTGAGGCAAACTAAACTGTTTTGTTTCCCCAATGGGGAAACAAAACAGTTTAGTTTGCCTCAAAAAGTAGATTGAATTGAAATTCGTCTCACACACATGGTCAACTTTTCATTAGGTCAGTAGATAAATGAGGATGATATATTGCAAAATACGAGTATGTCAACATTGTAACCTTTGAAGAACTTATACAGTAGTCTTCGGGATTAATTTATATCACTCAGTAGGCATTTCTGGAGTCGAGACAGCGAGCAAAATTCTCATATGGTTTCAAATTTTTCGTTTATTCTGTTTTACGCACTTAGGTCATTATGCGAATTTATTTCTTTATGAGATATATTTTGTGTTTGGCTGATAATTGGAGGCTTTTATAAATCGGAGTATATAGAGTTGAGTTGCTTTTCTTCCGCTACAGAAATACATATATTTTTATGACCAACTTTAAATGTTTGATGATATGCTACGTGTAATATTAAAATGCGTTCCTATAAATACACTATCTAGTTCTATAATTATTTCCACTGAAATTGATTGATTGTGATGATGAACAACACATTCCGGCAGAATTAAAAGACGATCGACGGCATAAGAGAAATTATGCCAAGAGTTAATTGAAAATACAACGTCTGTTATAAAAAAAATGATAAAATATTTCCCTAGCCGGTGCGCCTGCAATAGAGAAATCACATTTACCGGAGAGGCTATCCAAATTGGTCATTGAAATCAATCTCTTATTTTAATGCGTGAACAAGAAGAATAAAAATTAGTTTTAAAAAATGAGATATATGTTATTTAGACTCAAAAATAAATTTTAAGGCAGAAATAAGTACAATTTAGGACAATTTTGCAAATAAACTTAGAGTAAATATATATAAACGTATATATGAGGACATATATTTCCCATTGACGCGAATAACAAGGATGAATTCGACTCAATCAATCGTAAAGTAAATATTAAATAATAAAGGTAGTTTTTGACGCTTCACGATGTATATTTGATTCACCTTGTTCCAATCATGTTGAATATCCTCGAGTTTAAATAGAATTTCCTTCCGAAAATCTTTACACTTTCCATCTAACTTAAATTCTAATAAAACTCCTATTTTAACCCTGCTAACGTCCCACTTACGCGGCGCAACCAATCTATGACGTGCTTAATGTATACCCTACCTTCCCTCAAATTTTCTCCAGCTACTCTTGACGTCTTTTTATAATTCCATGTAGCAACTATCTCTCTTCTTCCACCCTACTTAAATTTTCGTCTATTTTTTCTCCATGTAAAACTTACTTTTCCATTCTTATCTAAGCTTACTCGTCTAAGTATACAATTTACGTTCTCCGTCTTGCCTCAAAAAACCTGGTTTTCTACCCATGCTGCGCAGCAATATTGTCCATATTGAAGTCATTTCCAAACATTGTTTGTTTATTGGCGCAGGTAACCGCTATATATTCTCTTTCTACGGCATGTTTATCTTTCCTCAGCACTATGCATCTTTTCTTCTCCTTTCTACAAACATCTTCCCCTAAATTGTAGCTCAAGGAATAGTACCCTACCACTTACTGTAGCTTATTCTATTTATATATGTCAATTGTCTTTACTACTAGATATAATCATTACATTTTCTTGTGGTAAATCTTATTCCCACATATTTTGCATTTACAGTGTTTGTATTGTTTACAAATTGAGATTACCAAACTTAAATTGTGTAATTTAAAAGTGATTATTTTTAAAGAGCACATCCCAGTGGCAATTTATTTGCTTTCAATCTGGAAACTTATAAACGGAAACGAAATTTTCAAATTAGAATAATGGAAAAGAGGTCATGTTAATTTTAGTTGTAAATTCGAAAATTAATATTCCAGTGGCCATTATTCTACTCCTTATGATGCAATGATATACAGGGCCCATTCAATAAGTATCGGGACTGGTTCCAAAAATCAAAATTTATTATAGTTATCTTTACAATTACTTTATAATCTTAAAAATACATTTCTCCTGCATAGATACACTTATTTCGGAGCGTCTGCCACTCGTCAAAATCCCCCTGGAAGTCGGTTTCCGGAATACTGTTGGGAGTCTTTTTTCGCCGCCGAATGAACCGCCCCGATGGAGTCAAACCGATATCCTTTGAGCTCCCATTTTATTCGCGGAAACAAAAAAAGGTCAGTTGAAGCCAGGTCGGGGCTGTAGGAGGGGTGAGGCAACGTTGCCACGCCGAATTTCGTCATGTGATTTATTTACAGGGTTCGTCCGGAAAATAAGTGTACTGAGCTCAGGAAAAAAAATTTATTACACTTTTACATACCTTAAGCTAATATTCCTCAAAATAGGACCCTTGTGAGTCGATACACTTGTTCCAGCGGCGTTCCCATTCCTGGAACGCTCCCGCGAAGGCATTATCGGGAACCTCTCGAAGACACGTCGTCACGGCCTCTTTGACGGCGTCCAAAGTCCCGTATCGCGTACCTTTCAAACTCCTCTTTATCTTCGGCAACAGAAAGAAGTCCGATGGTGCCAAGTTCGGGCTGTAGGGCGGGTGCGGCAGCGTTGCCACGCCGTGCTTGGCCAAGAAGACCGACACGACAAGCGCGGTGTGAGACGGCGCATTGCCGTGATGCAGCCGCCAGTTGTATTTGATTGCTGGCCGGACGCGGGCGACTCCTTTTCGAAGCCTGTCGAGCACTTGGACGTAAAATACAGCATTTATAGTTTGTCGTTTAGGTACAAATTCGTAGTGAACGACTCCCCTTTTGTCAAAAAAGACAATGAGCATCGCCTTGAGCCGAGATTTGCTCATGCGAGCTTTCTTTTGACGGGGTGATGATGGGGTGTGCCAATCCGCACTGTGTCTCTTCGACTCCGGATCGTACTCAAAGACCCACGTCTCGTCACCCGAAAAAACGATCTCTAAAAATGTGGATCATTTTTGCAGTGATCCGCAAGTTGTGTCGCGATTTCCAAACGATTGAGTCTTTGATCATCACTGAGCACTTTCGGCACCAACTTTGCACAAATTTTTCGCATCTGTAATTGGTCCCTAATAATCTCGTGCACTATTGCTTTTGGCACATTACACTGCTCTGCTATCATCCTAACACTAAGACGACGATCAGAGTTCAGTACATCGCGAACTTTTTGCACATTTTCATCGGTGAGTGTCGTTGATGGGCGTCCAGGGCGTGCTTCGTCGTCGACCTCTTCTCTGCCCTCCACGAACATCTTGTGCCACCGAAAGATCATGTTTCTGGACATGGCTGACTCCCCGTAAGCCTGGTTAATCATACCGACAGTTTCGGTAGACGATTTCCCAAGCTTTACCGCACATTTGATGGAATAACGCTGCTCCAAAAACTTCGGCATCGCGTTCCGTGACGTGGGTCGAGCGTGGAGGTTCGCGTTAACAGAGCTCCTCACTACACCACAGCTCAGAGCCGACTGCCTTTTTCAGCGTCGCTTGCCAACATACCCCCCTCCAATCGCAGCCCCAGAGTGGTGCTGGGCGCGCCTGGAGTGGCGGGAAAAAATCAGTAGACTTATTTTCCGGACGAACCCTATACATACATACATACATATATATATATATATATATATATATATATATATATATATATATATATATATATATATATATATATATATATATATATATATAGATGATGCGGAAGTACTCACGAGAGCAATATAACTTTTGGACGGCACAATAGAACACAGAATAAAACAGATAACACGTAAAAGGACACTCACACTGTAGATGATTTCAGCTTTTGGCCTACTCCGAGGCCTTCTTCAGGTCAGACTGCTGACTTCAGGTCTGACCTGAAGTAGGCCTCGGAGTAGGCCGAAAGCTTAAATCATCTACAGTGTGAGTGTCCTTTTACGTATTTTCTGTTTTATTCTGTGTTCTATTGTGCCGTCCAAAAGTTATATATATATATATATATATATATATATATATATCGAGATTATTTCCAATTTATGAATACATATCTGTGATAGTTGACGGAATATTATTCACAATTTTGCAGTGAGTATCCTTAGTGTTTCCACGTGGTTTCCCTTGGTGATCAAAATTAAGTTTGCACATGACTTCATAAACTGTGGCTAAAAAAATGCAATATAAACTCCGAGTAAGCTTCTTCTTAAATATATTCTCGCTCTCTACGTAAAATAACGTAATGAAACTCCAAGACAAGCCTTTCTACCAAAATATCGGGTACAAAAGGACAATCACTTTTGATGTTTTTAGAAAATTATTATGTGCTCAAAATGAAATTTGCTACAAATGCTTCTGTAATACCTTGCTTCACTTTAATGCTTGCCTGATCACTATTTTTAAGGAATTTTTCATATCAAGCTCTTCACCATAGAAATAAGTAACATTTTTCGAACGTAGCAACATGCTACTTGCATATCAATCTTGAACTTCTTCAGCCAACACATTGCGTGACTCTTCCAATTGGAAGAAAGATATGAATAACAAAGCAAGGATTAGGGTGTAAACCATATGATGTGCTGGAGATCTAGCGTGACGCCAAGGAAATTTGAAATTTTTCTCAATGAAGTGTTCTATTTTTCATACTTAACCCATTTAAATAGTGATAAATCAGAACCATATGATTACATTCATTAGAGTTACCTATATATAGACCCTTATCCAAAAGATATCTTTAAGCCATCGCATTCAGCCTATCAAGCTTCTTAAGGATTTTCAATGTTTTTAGTTTATTATTATTATTTTAACTTTGGCAGCTTACCAATTGTTTCTTTTGAGTAATTTAGCATAAGTAGAACGTCATTTATCTAATCTGCTACATTAATCTTAGGAACCAATCGAAAACATGGAATATCTTTGAAAGGTGACAAGAGTGCACTGAAAAAGCAATCAGTGGAGTAGAGGCCAACAGTTAGGTGAGCTGAAGGAAATAGAATAATAAATGAAATGCGGTGTATCTACAACTTTTGTTCAGAAAACCAAGTTTAATTTTTCAGAGCTTATGTGTTACATGATAAAAAAATTTCTCATTGACTTACTACTAATACTAAGTACTACAAAATTATTTCTTTTCGTGAAACATTTCTCTGCCCGGAGCGACTAAACTGGATACACTGGATAAGAACTTGCCGGTTTTTTTGTGGCCTCGATTTTGAAACCGGTCGAAAGGGTTCCTTAGGGTTTACATGTGAGATAGGCATTTTTGTGGCCTCTCACAAAGGGCACCAGCTCGTCGGGGTATGGAGGTTTTGGACCGGGTGATGCGGATGGTGCTTTGCGGGCCAGGTGACCTTGGTATCACACCCAAACGTCGGACGGCTCGGCCTCTTAACCCTTTCTATTGTTGCTGTGGAGCAAAAGCTAAATGCGGTGCACAAATTCATTTTTAAACTTCATAGCTTTTAATAAGATTCGACGTTTTAATCCTTTAAAAATGATGACAGTCAAATATTATAGATTGGGGTTTCTATAAAACATTCTGATTAATTAGACTAATTAATTTCATAAAAGAGGATTTTATTGTTACAAATCAAGTAAATGAGACGAAGAGAGTTAAGAGATTAATAATTTAATTTTAAGTTACCACCGATTTGTCATTTGAGGCCAGAGAATAGTGGTTTACGTCTCAAAACTTTAACCTACTTTTATTTAATTTAAATGCTGAAAGAAAACAGGAAAAGAAGGTCGGAGTAGCTTATACAAGTCTGGAATAATAGTCACTTATTAATTATTTAATAAGATTCCTATATTCATTTTATATCTTTGTGACAATTGCCTATTCGGTGGAGTGAATTATTGTTTAGAGCTCAAAGTCAATCATTCTTTGTGTACAGATATTTTATTTCAACACTGAAGGTTAGGTTTATTTTACTTTCGGAACTAGTTCCTCGTACCGTGATGTTTGAATTTAGCACGCCGTTGGGCTTAGCAATAGGTTAGCTCTAACCATTCCTAAAATACTGAATTTCAGGTAAATAAATTTGCTTTGCTCGACCTACAAGTGCTTAGTAACGACTATTTTGGTCCTTGGCCGGAGGATAAAGAGAGGCAGTAGAAATGTGGTCATATAGAATGATTTACGGTATTGTTTAGTTTATGAGAAATTTCATAGCAGAATACATGAGAAATTTACATATAATTGTGCGAGTTTTTGTGCCTAAATTTGTCGCAGGTGTACTTGGAGCAATAGAATTTTGTTGATAATGGTAGCGGAAACATTATCTCTAATAATTACCGTAACCAAACGGCTGTGAATTTTGTCCTCATTACCTGCCATACATGCGTCTGAAAGAGGAATGTTCGGCAGGAATTTGGCATTGGCCTTTTTGTAGCAATTCAATAAAATATTTTCGTTACATTTAGTGGAAATTGGTGGTTATTATACTCAAGAACTTTTATAAAAGTCAAGACTCCAGTTTCAATAGGAAAAAATAACGCATTGATCCCATTGTACATATTCAACTACTTTTTCAGCTTCATCAAATTTAATTTATTGTCATCGGGGGTCTGAATATCAAGGTACACCTAAAGGAATAAAAAGAGGGAGTTGATTTAGGAGAATGGAAATAGAAATCGCGGATCCTTGACCTAATGAGGAGGGAGGGGTTTAAGAGTTAGGGGGGAAACTACGGCTCCATTAACACTCTTGGATCCCGCTCTAGCACCTGGCTAAGATTGTATGATTCCAGATACCGTAATCCAGATCCACTGCTTCGACTGACAAGTTAAAATTTGCTTGGAGTGTACAAACGAAAAATCCAAACTGAAATTAATTCTACTGTAGTGAAAATATACATGTGAGGTATGGAAGACATGTTAATGGGTGTATGAGAACACGCGGATTCCTTATACGTGTTCAGTTCTGTAGTCAATATGTGGCAATTGCGTTATTTTGATATCCCCACAGCCACTCTCTGCAATTTTTCTGACCTGAATTTGACGTTCGTACAGTGCCAGTTGGTGATGTTTTTCGATATCATCGCGGTTGTCATAGTTTTTGACCTTCCGGAACCCTCTCTATCATCCTAGCTCGATTTTAAAGGTTTTATTTCCATTATGTAAATGTCTGCTACGGACACGCTGTAATTTTAACTGTCCAAACTTTCACTGTCGTAAATGATGCTATAGCATCCAGGTACACAGTGTTCAAATTGTCTTTGATTTCATGCAGCGTATCATTCAAAAACAAATATTTACCGAAAGCTCGAGACTCAATTTTCACAAAAACCTCCAAATGACTCAATGAAACGTTTTTTAAACAACATCTGAGTATTCCCACTGGCTGAAAGTTTGCTAAGTGCCTTTGAAACGCATGCGCAAACATATGTCCTACTTTTTGGTAAGCGGTTTTCCCATATTTATATTGAGATCGGAATGTTTACAGATCAATTTAGTTTATTCTACCTCAAAGTAATAGCTACACTTTTAAAACTCCGTAACTCTGTAGTTGGCGAATTAAAGCATTTAATATTTGCTATCTAGGAAAAGGATTGTACTGGAAAATATAAGAACAATATTTGTTTTTCCATCATTTACGACTATATTAATTTGAGCTCTCATAAAAAGGATCTAGTACGCCGGTGATCTTTCTGATTATATTGCTCAATCTCATTTGTGTATTCAAATATATGTCAGGCACAGTTTGAAGTAAATGATGTGCCAATGAATGTACTAATAGCATAGGCGTAAACATAATGAAAAGCAAATGGTACGTTTTATAAATAAAAGAAGTGTTTCCTGTTTTATGGACGTATTTTCAACAGAGATCAAAAATGTTTTACTAATAAAAAGGCTGCACTAAAAAATACTCAATTCTGGACCCAAAATTTTTATTTGCTTTTGATATTCCAAATACATAAACTCACGTATTTGCCTGTATTGTAGAGTTCGATAAAGCGTTTTAATAGAGTGAATTGGGAAAGGTTAATGCGTGTATTGCAGAAAAAAGGATTGGATTGGAGGGACATAAGACTGATCCGCAACCTGTACATGTCTCAGACTGCTCAGGTGAGAGTGGGGAACGGAGAGTCCGGATGGGTAGTGTTAGGAAGAGATGCAAGGCAGGGTTGCCCATTGTCACCGGTGCTGTTCAACGTATATGTGGAGGAAATGAATGGTTAGGAATGGGAAGAACTGGAGGTAGGAATGAAAGTCGGAGGGAAACTCTTAAAATCGGCCAGGTTTGCTAATAACCAAGCATTAGTTGATCAGTCAGCCAAGGGGCTGCAAGCATTGTTGAGTGATTTGGATGTTCTGTGCGATAGATATGGGATGAGAATCAATATTAATAAAACAAAGGTTATGCAATTTTCCAGAAAGAAAAAGGTTAAACTAAACATTAAAATATGAGGGGAAAAAATAGAGCAGGCAGAAAAGTTTACGTATCTCGGAAGTGTTTTGGACCAATACGGTCAAAGTGGTAGGGACGTAAGGAGAAGAATTGTTCACTGCAAGGTGAGATATATATATATATATATATATATATATATATATATATATATATATATATATATATATATATATATATATACATACCCATATACTCGTAAAATACGAACACAGGAGAAGCATGAAAGGCGGAATCCAGCGTATCGCAATGCAAATAATTTCCTTAACCGGAAGTTGATGCATTGATCTTCTCACTTGCCGAGCCAATGTTCTAACCACCTGATCTATTGAGGAAACGTAATTTACACTGAAATCTGGGGGTTTCATACAACCTATGTTTATTTCTCTTTTGGTGGATGAAGCAACTCCCTAACGCCATCTCCTGAACAAAGAAACGGTGCACTTGGTTGCATAAATCTCCAGCAGATTTCAGTCTAAATTACGTTTCTTTAACAGCTCATGTTATACCATCAGCCCGGCAAGTCAACAGTTCCTTGGTTGAACTCCCGGTCAATGAAATATTTTGTCCTTGATTTGCTTGATTTCGCCTTCTCCACCTCTCCGTTTCTCGTTCTTCATGTGTGTTCCTATCCCTTTACCTTATATCGATTTCCATTAAAATCAATATTTAAGTTTGTATATATATATATATATATATATATATATATATATATATATATATATATATATTTATTTATTTATTAGGTAATCTACCGGTTAAGGTAGGTTTTTGGATGGACAAAACTATCATATAAACATTTTGTAACTCCAAACAAAACCCCATCCAGCAATCTAATCTACATCAGGTCCCTCTTCATCTCTGTGTACTTCTTTCCTCTATTCATCCCGTCCAACCTCCCTATCATGTTCCTGCCCTTTCCTCGTTTGCCCAACATTCTCCCCCCTATTACCTTCTTCAACATTCCACTACTGCTCAATACGCCTTTCATTCATTTTTCCTGCCTCCATAGGATTTCTCTCAACAAACCCCTCTCCTCCCCCACCATTTCTAGTACTTTCTCATTTGTTTTCATTTCGGTCCATCTCACCTTCTCCATTCTTCTCCAAACCCACATTTCAAAAGCCTCCAATCTACGTCTATCCTCCTGCTTCAGTGACCACGTTTCCGCGCCGTACATGGCTACGCTCCATATCAGAGTTTTTACGAGTCCTGTCTTAACATCCCTACTCAACGTCCCCGTCATCAACTCCCTCCTCCTTGAGAAAGCCTCCTTGCCTTGCGCAATTCTTCTCCTTACGTCCCTACCACTTTGACCGTATTGGTCCAAAACACTTCCGAGATATGTAAACTGCTCTACCTGCTCTATTCTTTCCCCGCCTATTTTAATATTTAGCTTAGCCTTTTTCTTTCTGGAAAATTGCATAACCTTACAGTATTTTGTCAAAACATCTTGTTCCTTTTAAGCCTCAAAATTCTGTAGTGTGTAAGGACACCTCGAAAGCTGAACTGGTTAAACACTCTGCAGGAAATCGAGGGATATGGGTTCTAATTCTGGTCCAGGCGAATGATATTGACACTCCAAAATTGTTCCATTGTATTTATTTTGCGGAGAGATACTGCCTTCAAGAACAAATATATAAAGACTCCTTGATACTCAGTTTTTTCCATTTTCACAAGAACTCCCAAGACTCGCTCAAACAATTGTTGAATGAAAGTTGAGTGTTCAAAATGGCAGATTGTTAGGTGACTTTCAACGTATGGGCTAACGCATATTCTAACTTTTGTTGAATAGTACTTCCATCCCCATGTTGAGGGAGGAAATTTTTCAGGCAACTTACGTATGTATCTATTATTTTGACTGAATAGACTCAAAATACTTCCAAGTAGGGTAAGTGTTTCCATCTGCTTTAATATATCACCTATTATTCAAATGTTTTACCTATCCTTCCTGCTTCTCAAAGTCTTATGATGTATCCTTCGTTTTCCATTAATCTCATCTTATTCTTTTCGTACCGATTTTATTTTAATACGAATAGCCAATTTAATGGCTTACTGATTAAATAAAGCCTAATTATCCAAAACCAACCTGATTTTTTTAGTTTTCCGCCGACTTTCATTTCTTTCTACAATCCTTACCATGCCTATTTTACTATTTTCTCCGCTCAAATGCTTCAAAGTTTTGATCATAATGGGAAATTTAGTCTCATAATTATTCCTAACGCTAATAATTCGACTCTATATCTATCAATTGCAACAGAAGAGTCTGATGCATTTACCGGTTGCGGTTAATTAACATATTCAAATCGATGTTAAATATATTATGCAATGCATTCTTTATCTCTCGAGTTACTCTACATCAAATGGCTTCTATAAATCCACAATCAAGCAAATATATTACCATTATAGTTTATTTTCCACTCAGTTAGTGATTTTATTACTGCCATAATATTTCGTGTACCTCCTGAAACCAAACCATTCCTTCCCTTCCTGAAATAAAACAATTTCTTTCCTAAGCTAGTTTCATAAAACCCTCTCCCTCCCGTCATTCTCTTCTTGAAGACCCTTCACTTAGTCACCTCTTCTTGAAGAGTTCCACTTAAGCTGCACGATAAATCAAAATTATTGTTCTACAGCCCTCGCATTCGGCTGCCCGTTAGTTTTTCGGAATAAAAACTGGTGTTGACCTGAAAAAGGATTTCGACCAAATCCATCCCTCACAAATACTGCAAATCAGTGCGGAATACTTCTTTTGTTCATTTTTTCTTTTATCTCTTTATTAGTAATGTAGACCCCATGCATTGTTTTTCGAGTGCTTTCACCTGCGGTTACAGCCTATGTATGTGATTTTACAGTTACTTATCCTTTTTATTGCCCACGTCTGAATATCTCGAGGAAATAATTCAGTCCCTTAGTCCTCTCATAGTTCTGTTTTCATCAAAATTCGCTATTCTGTAATCAGGGATAAGAAATCTTCAGTTCTTGGAATGGGCAATTGACGACAAAGACATAGAATGAAATTTAGGAATGATGAAGATATAATTGGAGAGGGGACGTATGTGAAAATGGTTGAACGAGAGATCTTTGCTAAGGATAGCAATGGCAGCAATGGCCACGAAGGAGAATTATGAGAACATTGGGATGGCAAAATAGCTATATTGAAGTTGACCGGGGATTTCCTTGAGCGTAAGAGAGCACTTGATACGTAATAGCGGATGGCTCCGTTAAAGTTACTCTCGTGGCATCTTCAACACTTTATTTGGTGAGGTTACAGCTTGTTGTTACAGAAAGGAATGCTACAAGAAGCAAAGGGAAATATTTAAGACGTCAGCAAAGTTTCAAGGGAGAAAAAACTCGCGAACTTCCTAACTTGTTGGACGAAACATGTATAATTCTAGACCGCCCACTCATAAAAAATATCAAATCATACGATGAACAGTGAGTGATGTTCAGCCAGCTAAATGACCTAGATCGGCCCAAAAAGTAAGTCCGCTTGTGTTGTTATTTGGGCGACGCTAGGGAATACGTCACGCGTTTTATAGGTTCCCATGTATTTCTGTCCCACATTCTCACATTCTGTAAAATCTCATGACTCAAACGCTTGTTCCATTCATGAGGCCAGATCCAAAATGCAGCTGTGCGCTTAGGAATAATCTCGTAGTAGAAACTGCCTCATATTTTCTAAGATTTCTCCCACAGTTTTTAGTCCAACTTTGGTCGGTCGATACTCTGGGGTCCCAGTCCTTTTATTTTTCAAGAGCCATTTTAGTTTCATTTCAACTTGGGTTTTTGGTTGAAATAATCTCGTCGTTCATTATCGACCCGATAGCAAACGAGTCTGATATGATCTTTCATTTTTATTTCCGTTTAAGCGATGAAAGGTCCTGACAAAAATTAAGCTTCAAAGTTATGCTCACGCAACACTTTCTGATTGATAATAGATTACGTTTGGCTATATGAAAAGGTCGATTTGGTGATGTATTCGCATCAGTTTCCTCAGCACGAGATCCGACTGAAATCTCTCATAGTTATAACTTGATTGTTAACAAATAAGAGGAATATTATTCACTTATGCTGTATATTACTCATTGTCGTATCCTTTCACCGCGCATGTGTACGACATAAATACGTATTCTGTGATATACTTATTTCCTTCATAAACTCCCCTTCACCCTCTTTTAAGCCGAGAGTGAATTTTTTTTCTCCTTCCTCTTCTCCTATGGCACAACACATTATTATGTAATGAGTCGTCCTATATAATTCACTGAAGATATCTGCTCACTTTATGACGCGGGGGTGTCGGTTTGGAGTGAAACGCTGAGAGCTGGAGGAAGAGGGAGAAGAAGAAATGAAGGGGGTGGGGGGGGATTTGGAAATCGGGCCGTAATGCCCTTTCCGTCCGTCGGAGACTCTCTTTAATAGCTCGCGGATGGAGCCGCACTCGCCTCGCGCTGATGACAAACCACTCCGCTGATGGATTTCCTTTCCCTCCGACTCCTGCCGCTGCTAATGGCTTCGATCAACCCCCCTCCTCCGCCCTTCTTCGCCGCGCACTGATTCTTCAGCCCTTGCCTCCCTCTGCAGCTGTTGACGTAATGCTCCGAATCCCGTTATGCTCGATGCGTGCGTCTCTGACGATGAGTTACACGGAATTCGACTCAATGCTTGCATCGCCAGTGATTAAAGCAATCGCTTGGTCTTTTATTTTCTGCGCCGCTAGTCCCGGCGTGGAAATGTCCTCATGGAAATCGGGAACAGCGTTCTTTTATGGGATTCTCACGTTTGGAATAACTCCCTTAAATGTGAATATTTAATCCCGTTAAAATGGCTCCTGGCAAATTTTATCATTCGTAATTTGAAATAGATATCAAGAGAAATCTCCATCTTAATTGGATATTTAATAAATGAGAATACAGGTGAATATAAGGAGAGATTGCACTTTTCCACAGATTTATTATAGCGTGCGACGCGTTTCAACTCACAGGGTCATCATCAGGTACAAGACAAAATTAACAGTGAACAGAAATAACACTGTGGAAAAGTGCAAACTCTCCTTACATTCATTATGAAGAACTTCCACGACCTTAAGCCTGAATCTGTTGAGTATACAGGTATTTTTTAAATAGCTTGCCCCAGTATTAGTGCTAAGGTAACCTCACCGTCGGATTGAGCACTGGCATAAAATTCTTCAACCTACGTATCCCGGCTTTCCAAGAAATGTCACCTAGCAATGATTTCATAATGAATAATTGTGACCACAATACTATTAGTCTAGAATACGAGTCTGAAAAGAGATGAAAGTATTCAAATGACGTTATCATGTTTTCAAGATGCTGGTACTTGAATGATGTATGACGAATATGCCTATATTCTTCCTTTCTTAATCACACTAAAGGTAAAATAAAACTTTTCAAATGAGGTGAGAATACAACTTTAAATTTCTAAGTTTAATTAGGATGAATCCCAAGATGATTTTTCAATGGTATTATGGCGCAATTTCATATTAATATTTTTTTTAAATATTGAGCGAAAAACAATAAATTACGTAAAAATGGATTAAAGAAAAAACGTCGTGAAGTGGCACATTCGGGTATTCGCGTCGTTGATAATGAAACCGTAAATTCATAATTTTCGAAAAGGAGGTCATTGTGAGGACGATTTTCATGTCCTCTTTCGATGAAGGAAAAGGATAAATATTCCGTGGCACATCATTTCCATTTGTGCACCAATGCTCCTATGCAATTGTTTCTCTCCATTTCCTCTTTTAAGATGGCGGAATCCCAGGTGAATGTATCCTTCCTTCACGCTGATGGAAGTTTTCGAGGGCCGTAGGAGGGGGGTGGGCTGGAAGGGGGACTTGCGTTTGTCACGCGAGAGTGCCAGAGGGCGAGGGGATGAGGATTGAGATGAACGAGTGGGGGATGAATGAGGTGAAGGAGTCGAGAGGAATGATGGGTGGGGTAATGGCTACGGTGGGAACAGGGGGACTCTATGCACCGGGGATTCATATGCGGAGAAATGTGAGGGCGAAGACATAGTGCAGTGTCAGATTCGCAGGCAAGAGGCGGCACTACGGCGTAGTACGAAACATTGAAGGTGATATTTGTGTCATGGAAAAGTTCATACTCCCTCCTGCTATAATGTCCATTCCTTTATTAAATTCTACGTAGCAAAGTATGTTAAATGTTACGTGCCAGAAGTTATAATACAGGAAAAATTACTCGGTGTTCTAATTTAATAATTTTTTGGTGTAAATGTAGATCATAATTTGACACTTTTAATGTTTAGTTTGTTGATTTCGTTTTGAAGCGGTAATCAGTGTGCGATGAGTATGCATGAGCTCAACGCTCCTAAATATGTGAGATGCAATGCTTGCGAAAGTCAGATACTTGAATAGAATGGTTTGAGGTGTCGCTTCGTTGAAGCAATTTTTATAGGAAAAGAAAATACTTTGTTCTTTCACATGAGTATTGTTATTTACGACCTTGGTTTCAACTTACAAACTTACAGGACCTGATGAACACATTGTAAGTGGAAAACTAGGTCGTGAATAGTAAAATTTATGCGGAATGGCTAAACATTTTCTTTCCTGTAAAATATCTTAATCCAACCATTTTCACTCTTAGAGACGTACGTGTCTCGGACTAAAATTTCTATTTGTTGAATTGATTGAATTTAGTAATTAAATTAATATAGTATAGAGATGGTCGCGGTAGTCCAGGGGCAGAGCGTTCGACTTCTGATCGGAGGGGGCGGGTTCGGATCCCGGGCAAGCCTTTATGGGGACCGTGAACACCACCCAAGCTGTGTGATTTTTCGAGTACCAAATCTTCCGGAGAAACAATAACCGGCACAGGGAAATGAACTGGCCCCCCTACCCTGATGTTTGAATTTTATACGCCGTCGTGCTTTGCAATGGGTGAACTCTACCATAACCTACCAAACCGACCTTCGGGTTTTTTACTGTGTTTATATGGTTTTTTTTATATTATAGCGGCGAGAAACCATGAGATGGCGAATATCTGGGTGCTTCAGTCATTTAAACCCCCCGAGCTGAACTCAGCCCACTGAATCCATCCAAATGCCGCTTCCTCATCCCCTCTCACCCCTGGTCCATTTGCTATCCAATTCTTACCTCTCCTTGCTCACCCTCGTACCATCATATCCTCTCCGTTTTTCCACCGGGGGTTGGGGTATCGTCGCGATGCCGTCGTAGTTTTTTTCAATTCAGGCACTCGGCTCATGATCGTCCGTCAAGACTTTCGGGTCTACGAGTTCAGCGCAGATCTTTCGCATCGCCAAATCTTCAGTGGAAATAGTGTGTGCACTATCATCTTCTAAATACCAATACTATATACGATCATACTAACACTCAATCGATGGTCTGAGTTCAGCTATTCACAGACCCGGTGCACGTTGTCGTCGGTTTTTACTTCGCTGGCGGTTCATGTGCGGGGCTTGTCCTCTACACTACAGGTATATCGGCCATCTTTGAACAGCTTTCGCCCCTTAAGAACTGCAATTTTTTATGTAATTTCATTCTTGCACTTTTTTAACGCATTCCTGACGTTGTAGTACCCGATTTTCTCAGTCTAACATAAAATTTGATGAAGTATAACTGTTCAATCGTTCGCCGTATTTTGTACTTGCACCGAGTCACGCGACAGGGGTCCACTAAAAACAGGATCTAGTCCGAATGAACGCTCGCTGGCGATCACTGACCACCGAGCCTGCGCAATGTGAAATACAGTCACGTAAGGTAAAAATTGTTTCCTTTTCATGCAGAACATTTGTGTCTTTTATCGCGTTCAAAATTTTGAAAATAAGGTGGAAGTCCATTGCCCTTCTTGTTGCTCTTAACCAAAGTAACCATTTCATAAATTTTTTCTTCGGAGGTAAATTGGAAATATTAGAATTCCCAAAACATAGAGATTGAAAATTTATTAATGCTCTTTAAGACATTTAGGGTTAAAAAAAGCCAACATGCTGTATATTTTCCATTTTTAATTTAAATTTGCTTTTTGTCATTAGTTCCCCTTAGATATTTAATGAAATCTAAAAATTTACCTCTGAACATTGGTATTTGTTAGAGTACTATTTCGAAAGCAAAGGTTGTGGTGTCGAGTGGCGAAGTTTATTCCTTCATTTGTCTCCCGTTGAATTGATCCTGGAAAATGGAAAGAAGGAAGAGATTGGGAGAGGAGGAGAGAGAAAAGGTTGAAGGAGGAAGATAAATCGCCGCCAGGAATTAAAGGGGCCAAACTCTCCCAAGAGGGCGGCAGAGAGCGAAAGGGAGAAATGGGACGGGAAGAAGAAATGAGAAGAGGGAAGAAGTGAGATGGGACCGTGGTCACAGACGCAAAGTCCATCCCCCGCCGCCTTGCGCCCCTCCCCAATCTCCTTCTCTCTTCTCTCCGAACATTTTCCTCCGGCGATCAATTCAATCGCCTTGAATGGATTCTTTGAAGGGGCGAGGGTGGAACTCGTGGACTGGATGTGTGATTGAGTGTGATGGGGTACGGGAGGAGAAAGGATGGGGGTTGATCATCGGGCTTGCACCCCGGGGGTCACTTATGATCACGTCAAAGCGTGACGGGGGAAAATGAGAACGGGGGTGAGAGCGGGATCGGGTGAATTTGGCGGGAGGGTCGGTTGGCAGTTTAGTATTCGAAAAAAGTCCACTGGCGGTTCATTCCACTTTGCTCTGCAACCATCCTTCTGATAAAATATTTGCCAGGAATGAGGTCAAGTTTATTGTAGGTCGATTTTCTTGAGTTTGATACATATGTTTTTTCTACTCCATTCAGTATGCCTACTTGAGAAAACTTTAGGCATTCAATATGGAGACTAAATAGAAATTATCAATAGATATAATCTTATCCATAACTTGGTCACCATTAAAATTTCGTTAGGTATTTTAAAAAATAAAAGGATGAACTGTAATACTATCGTATCCAATATTTTAATCGTGTCATTTTATAAAAAAATTAGCTTAGAGGACCATACCCTACGATGAAGACGAGGAATGGAGAAAAGATGATGAAAGGAGATGAAGAAGGGGAATGGAGGATTTGTACGAATATTTTAAAAAACTAGTTCTTTTGTATGTGTATATATATATATATATATATATATATATATATATATTAATTTTCTGTTTAGGTTGAGCCAAATTCAATTCCTAAATGAAAAAATTGAGAATGTTATCTAAGGTATGAATTTGTGAAAAAATACATTTTCGTTCTTGGCTCAAAGAATTTAAATTTGCAAACAGCAGACTAGTTCATTTGTCTGTAATATGCTATTTCAAAAGTACATTTTATAGTTACTGTGTGTGTATAAATAAATTCGTAAAACATTAAAATACCAACTAGTCAAAAGCGGTGTGTAGCCGATTAAATTGCAAAGGTTATTTGATGAAAAACATGCATAAACTTGAGCAAGCATTGAAAACCTTTTCTTCAAAATCTCTGTTTTTCATTCGTGGTAACCAAAAACCTCATTTTTAACCTTTAAAAAAAGTTTAAACCTTTTAACCTTAGGAATCCGTGAAAAATACCTGGAGATACCAGTTAAATAATAATTTGATTGGTCATATACGAGTATTTATGAACGGCATCATCAGTTTACACCGGTACGTGAAAGATTCTGAAATATCTTCAGGTAAAAACTCGGTTTGTACGAAACATGTATTTGAATTCAAATACAAGAGAAAGAAACGAAAATTTCGAAAGTGAAATGTAGAAAATCAATCCCTAAAAATAAGTCAAGAAAGCAGTAGTTAGGGTAGAATATTATTAGTGATGACAAAAAATGTTTGCAGTTAGAGCATGGTGAGAATAATTTTCGTTCAATCTTTCTGAAAAATAGAATATTTAAATAAAAAAATGTTACTTCCGAGAAAGAGGTAGGGAATAAATTAAGCCGCAATTTGAAAGGGAGACGAAATGAAAAAGCAAATGAAATTTACTGATAATGAAGGTCTGCGATGAAATACGGAGGTTAACATAAGTTTACGAGGAAAATAAATACAATTACGAAAAATGAGGGATTTAGTGATTATAAAGGGACTAGTTGAAATGGATACGCTATGAATGAAGATCCGAGAGAAATGAAAAAAAAACCTTTCGGAAATCAAGGAAAAGAACCCTTATTCACTAATGATATATATTTTGAAACATGTATATGCCTTAGAGAGATGTTGTTCAATGTAAAAAAGTGGACATAAGGTCGCAAATATAAAGCGGGAGAATCATTCCAGTTGATCAGGTAGGTTTTCTGTGCATCGAAAGAAACTGAAGAACGGGTGAAGATTATTGAAGCCTCTCATATAAAATGGATAAATCATGTATACCTATGTGTTACACTCCACAAAAGCCAGCTTATTTTATCGTAAAATATCATTATTGTCTAAAATGAAAAAAATAGGGCATACTTAAATTTTTTATTTCCGTAAGCAAGGAAACCTGGACAGATATCATCATTAGGAACTAATAGAGAGTAGCTTGACACCTATTTGGACGTAATCGTTTATTTAAATCTATTTTAATTCAACTTAAGAGCATTTCGGCGCATAAACTTCAACTAAATGAACTCTTCAATTCATCAGCACTGAAATTCCGAGGAAACCTCGCGGTTTATTTTGAGTAACTGGAAAAATAATCAAGCTGAACAAGTTCTGTCTCACAAATATCCTGTGCTTCCTCTATTTTGCAGTTATACAGTTTCATTATATTTGCATGTTATTCCCGAAAAACTCAAAAACGGTTAGTTTAAAATAGAAATATAATTACTCGATAATGGATTATTTGAGGGCATTCAGTTAATTTTTTTTTATAAAATTGAATTTTGTGCTCTTCAAAATTATGAAATAATTGCAAAACGAGCCAATTCATATTATGGTAATATGAGTTTTGTTGGAAGGAAATGAGTTTTTCCATTTATTATTTAACAATAATTGCATTCAGAAGAGAGAGAAATACATTTAAAAGCTCATTCAAGTGACAATTGTGACGAAACATTTTGCAAACAAATGCATTAAGCTTTGTTACCATATAGTCAATATCTGGTATTCCTTTACTTGTTTTTATGCCTTATCCAAATAAATGAGTTCTATTCAACATTTAATGCACGAGCAACAAGCACGTACTGAGCCGATGGGTATTTTAGTGGCCTTTAAAATACTGCTCCTTCGTGACTTTGGATTTTCCGTTAAGTTTATTGAAAAGGCTAAGTAATTCAACGATGAGAAAGAAAAGTATTTACTTAGCAAAATTGTTAAAATTTGTTCGAACTTAGTGTTGACGTGAATGATAATGATTTCGTTATTTGCCTTTATTTTTACTGATTAGTTTTCTGTTAAATGTTGTAAATTCGGAAGATGGATACTCATAAAATGAGGACACAGGACTAGTTCCAGACTTAATCTAGGCTTAATCTGAAAGCAAAAATGCTTACCATATTCATCGCACGTGGGCAGGCAGGTATATACTTCTCTCTGCAGGGAAAGGAATTAGAAAATAGGTGGAGTTTGGCCATTGTTGTAACGTAGTCGGTATTGGAGGAGGAAGAGGGAGGATCAAAGGGTTTCATGTTCATTTTAAATTAATATACTTTGTGACTTTATCATCATTGAGCCCGAGGCCATAGAATTCATCAGAGGGTTTCTCTAGCAATTAACATTAGCGTAATATATCATAGTGTTTCTAGAATTTATTGTCGTCGGCGTTACTGTATGGAGTTTTTATAACATATTGAAATGAAATGTATTTATTGACTTTATTATTCCACACATTATTTATGGTTGTAACCATAACATTCCTCAGTTCGTTGTTTTTTGGGTTACCAAAATGTGTTCATTTTCTAAAGATTAAAAAAATTCTTTTTATTATGTCACTCAATTTAATGAAGACTTTACTCATGACTCTAATGCTCCTGAATTTTTTAAAAGCCACTCATTTTTCCGTAAGATTATCTGTGAATGTGTTTAGTCGGCCTGTCTTCATACCATCCCTGAACAGAACTAGTGAAGCGGGAGATAGGAACATTTAGCTTTAATGTTTGAATAGAAGCAGATGCCCTTGGGAATGACTTGGCTAGGGAGCAGATGGCAGATGGAGTTTCCCGCCGTATATGAGCTCTGGAAAGAGATAGCGGGGTTGCCGGCTGTTGGGGTACCTAGGGAGGTGATACCGGAAGCTTTGTGGGATTGGTTCTGCAAAGCAATGTTTGTGATGGAGTTCTCTCCGCGAAAATTTATCCGCTAAGAGGTTTCCGAGAGTAATACGACGGGAATGCAGGTCCTGGGAAGGAGTTGAGTTTGGTTTCGATCGTCCCTTTCGGGTTGCGGAAGTGGGAGAGGTATTTACAGGGGGAGACATTGGGAAATTTGACGTGTTGTGGTAGTTGGCGAGTGAATCAGTTCGTTCGGAAATATATCGATGTCGGCCCCCAATTGCATACCCTCCTATCGCAATTCCGGAGTAAAAAAATAAAGGGGCTGAATATTGTGCCTATCGGTTTCGAAAGCACGGAAATGATCCTCGCAATCAAGCCGACGTCCCTAAATTATGGAAGGGAAGCTTTTGGGAGGATATGTGTGGGAGTGATGAGCATCGGAAATGCGGTAAACCAGTGGGAATTGAGCGTAATTTTGCTTTCGCGGGATAATTATCGTGCGAGTGGCTTTGATTTGGCCTTCATTAGTTCGCTCGTTGGAGATTTTACATCTATGAAGATGGTGGCTTTGTCTGGTATTCGTCAAAACACCATTTTACTCTTGGGAAACCTTTGGCAAGGGAAATAAACTTTGGCGTACTTACTTGTAAACGTTGGTAACGTAAGTTGGTAAACTCCCTTAACGTTATGTGATTAAGGTAAATAGGATGATTGCGATAGCCTATTTTTCGAGTGGTAACTTACTAGTGTAGTACCTCCGTTGAACATATCAAAAATTGAAAAATTGAGACTTCATAAAACTATGTGACCTTTATTCGTGGAAACCTCTACTTTCAGGCATAGTGTGAGGCATCCTAAGTATAGTGCATAAAAATTCACTAATTTTAAAGCCTAAAAACCATTTGCCTTCACCAGGATTTGCACCCGGACCCCTCAATGTCCGACCACGTGCTTTAGCCAGTTAAGCTATCGAGGTAACCAGAGTTCTAATAGGATTCCAATCCCGATCAGGGAGAATGATTTTTACACTTTGAATTTTGTTGCATTTAAATGCAAAATAGTAGATGACTCCGTTAAAAGTGCATGTTTCGGTATCTCCTGCAGTTCTATAGATATATTATTGTGTATATTTTCCAGATTTTTTCTTTTACAAATTGCATATTACAGTCGAAACTGGGATTACAAAGAATGAAAAGCAGTCGGTCAAGGGAGAATCAGTGTCAAAGTAATCAACCCGATGGTTGACTCCATGATGACAGAGTGTAAAAGGGAGAACCAACTATGAAAAGGTGTAAAAATCGCATGTCAGGTAAATTGCGACAGGCCTGCTGCTATCTGCCGCCTGCTGTTTCCCACGACGTAGTGATGTTCAGAAATTCAGAACTTCAGAGAATTCTTCTCTGAAGAGGCCTGCTTTTCAGGCGAAACACCTGGTGTCAGGTTTTCTTAGGCACTTACCTACCCACAATTTTAGTTCTTTAATTTTGTTTGTGTGACTGACGGGTCCCTGCCATAGGAGGAATCCTTGTAAACCCTGAAAGAGTGAGTGCGTGCGTTTCACAAAGGTCGGATACACCTGAGTGATTGCGTGGCTACGTTTATACCGATATCCCTTGTTTTCCGTTTAGTTTTTTTCGTGTGATTGGCGGGTCCCTGGTCCGGGAGGAATCCTGGTAAACCCTGAATGTTTGAGTATATGTGAATCACAAAGGTCAATGTTTTCGAGCATACCTGAGTGATTGAGTGACTGTGTATTCACGTAAGTTGTTTTGTTTTTTTTACATCCTTTAATAATTTTCATTTATTTGTTTGATTGACGGCTTACTGACATAGGAGGGATCCTTGCAAACCCTGAGTGTGTGTGTAAATGTGATTCACGAGAATGAAAGTTATTTCGTAACTCACCCAAGTGATCAAGTGGTTATAAGTTTGTTTTATTATTTTTCATTTATTTTATTCTTATTATTTTATTTCAGTGTGTGTGGGTTTTATTATTATTAATTATTTATTTAAATTTATTATTATTTATTATTATTTTACTCTTGAATTTTTTTAATTATTATTATTACTATATAGTACCATTCAAGTTTACGGTCCCGGTATTTTTTGTTTACATTGATTCACGACCGTAGCTCCGGTTCCTTGTATATTTAAATATTTTTACATATGTGATCTGCTCACATCCGCCTTCCCCACCCCACGCAACATTCCTTTTCCCATTTCCTTATCCCTATTTCTATGTGAATGAATATTTGTTCGCCGTATGGCGGGATTTCGTGTTTGAATGTGCATTTGGCCAATGTGGCTCGTCTCTTCTTCTGGCTATGCGTGCCATGAAACACAAGGTTTCTATCCTTTATGATGTTGTATGCTTGCTAACCTACACTCCATTCTCCTCTTGTTTTTGTCTATTTCACCTTTGGTGGGTGTGTAAACACAAATGTAAAAATATTTTCCTCGACCGAGACTTGAGCACCGGATCCCTCCACTTGCCGGGCGGATGCTCTAACCACCTAAACTCTCGAGAAAATGTACCTTTACACTGAAATCTGCGATCATAAAAAGCGCCAAAGTGCTCCGATTCATTTCCCCAAGGGATGGCGTTAGGGAGCTATTACACCCACCAAATGAGACATAGACAAACACAAGAAGAGAATGGAGTGTAGGTTAGCAAGCATACAACACCATAAAGGATAGGAACGGTGCGTTTCATGGCACGCATAGCCAGAAGAAGAGACGAACCACATTGGCCAAATACACATTCAAACACGAAATACTGCCATACGGTGAATAAATATTCATTTACATTGAAATAGAGACAAGGGAATGGGAAAGGAACACACATAAAGGACGAACACAAGAGAGGTGGTCTTCTGGGCAATGATTCGGAGCACTTTGGCGCTTTATAAGATCGCAGATTTCAGTGTAAAGGTGCATTTATTCGATAGCTCAGGTGGTTAGAGCATCCGCTCGACAAGTGGAGAGATCCGGTGTTCAAGTCCCGGTCGAGGAAAATATTTTAACATTTGTGATCTGCTCACATCCGCTATTCCCACCTCTCTTGTGTTCGTCCTTTATGTGTGTTCCTTTCCCATTTCCTTATGTCTATTTCAATGTGAATGAATATATATATACACACACACACACACACACACACACACACACACATATATATATATATATATATATATATATATATATATATATATATATATATATATATCGTCTCTTCCTCTTGCTATGCGTGCCATGAAACGCACCGTTCCTATCCTTTATAATATCGTATGAATGCTTTTCTACTATCCTTTCCCCTTCTTGTGTCCCGTCTATTTCTCCTTTGGTGGGTGAAATAGCTTCATAACGCCATCTCTCGGGCAACATCTATCGGTGCACATTGGCGCAGATCTCAAGGTAAATCAGGTTTCCTTATTAGCTCAACTGGTAGACCATCCGCTCGGAAAGTGGAAGATCCGTGGTTCAAATCCCGGGTAAGGAGTTTTTTTTACTTTCGTGATCTGCTCAAAAACCGCCTTCCCCACATGTCCTGTGTTCGATAGTTGTGTCCATCCAAAAACCTACCTTAACCGGTAGATTACCTAATAAATAAAATATATATATTCTTTTATACATTCAAACACGAAATCCCGCCGTACGGCGAACAAATATTCATTCACAAAGAAATAGAGATAAGGAAAGGAGAAAGGAACACACATAAAGGACGAATAAGCTGAAATAAACTTGCTACAAATGGTATATTATGCAAAAAAGGTAAATTAATAAAGAATTAAAAGTTAAAAATGACCGTAATTGAAAAATTCATCACAATGTGAAACGAAGTCAGTCATTAAAAAAAACTATTATTGATTTTTAGAGAAAATAGTTCTCCTAGCTTCTTTTCAATGAACGTACCCTGGAAAGTTTTTGTTGGAGTTTGTAAACGTCCCAAAGATACGTGAACGTCAGAAAAATACCTATCAAAAATCTTATTCCATTGAATGGAAAACTATTCATCATATCTGGCTAGAAAAAAAATTAAAGGACTAAGCCTAGATTTTATACGCGAATTGGATTAGAAGTGGTCGTAGATTGGAATTAAGTGCATGTCTTATCATTAAAAACGTGAACAAGTGACTCTTAATTATTTTAATATTCAATTTTAGCGCATATTCAATTGTTGAAGTATTAATGACCAAAATTTAAAATTATCTGTTATTTGACGAATTAATGAAAACCACATTTCGATGTAACACCTTCCTATTAGGTGAACAAGAGCGAATGAGAAAAAGTACCTCCTTATAAACGGTACTTGTACTTAATAGCAGCAATCGTACTTTGGCTATCACAGTGCTAGAAAGACATTCTTTTAATCCCGCACCTGAAAAGCATATGGCGAATCGAAGACCTTTTTCGGAAAATAATTAGTTAACTTGAGAAAATTGCACTTGTTAGCTTATTTATTAGTTACCTATCCGTGAAATTTATCATACCATACCTTTAAATAATATTTTTTTTAAATATGCGCAATCAAGTATTCTTATTTTGTCCATCATTAGCTATCTTCATCGGTACTTTTTTTTAGTAGTTTTACGAGAGACAACGGGCAGCTAAGGTCATTTGCAAAGAATGAGAAAGGAGGATGTTTGGAGTAAAACACGCTGTGGGTATTAGTTTACTCCTAACAAAAGGCGCCAATGGGTCCGCAGTGTAACGTCCCATCCAAAATACCGCGTACTCACTCAAAGTGCTCTCCACAAAGCACCTCAAGTAGAGATCCGGATACCACTGGAAAATTATCTGCCGCCGCTGGTATTTGAACCTTGACTCTTGCTGTGAATCAAGTTTGATAGACATCGCACCATCAAGACCCCCAATGGTCCCTAATAAGTACAACGCTATATCACCCAATCCTAACTTATTATTCGTTTTCTCTCTCCTCGGGAACTTCCGCATACTTACCCTTTCATTGGGGCTTCCAATACTCCGTTTCTTATCAATCCATTCTCTCGGTTTCTTTCTTAATCGGATTTCTAAACATTTTATTTTATACAGTCATATAGGATACGCCCCTCCCGTCGACTACAACCTTGACGAGGGGGAAGGGCTTGTCCGTTCCGATGACCCCTAGAGTTGTGCTGGCGGGCGTAATAATAATTGCTCCTGGTAGGGTCACCCATGCCAGATAGGTCGACGGTTAGAAGCAAGACGAAAGGTAGTCCACGCAGCGTTTGTTCCTCAATAAGGCGGCTGCAAAGGCGTCTGACCCCAGTGGGGCGGCCATTAAGTGATGGTGTCACGTTAAATCACTATTGAGGAAGGCAATGGGAAAACACCTCAATTATTATTCCCATTAAAAAATTTGGACACAAGATAGAAATTGAGACCTTGCAACTGCAGGACTAGGCCCAAGTGGCCATGTGTCGTGCCCGGCAGCGGGGGAGGCAAGGCTTCCGCATCCCACGAAACCTTTGCAGAGGAGAAATAACAGCAGCAGGACAGAAGACGCAGAAAAAGACGAAAGTAGTTGGAATAGGAACATGGAACGTCAGGACAATGTTGAGGAAGGGCAACTTAGAGAATATTAAGGGAGAGATGGAAAGAGATAATATAGATGTTTTAGGTAATGCGGGGTGAGATGGAAGGATAGCGGGGATTACTGGAGTGATAATTATAGAATAATATACAGCGGCGGGGAGGAGAGACAACGAAGGGTTGCCGTAATTATAAATGAAGAGGTAGGAACAAGTGTAGTCAATATAGAGAAAGCACCGGATGGAATATTAGTCGTAGAGATTAAAGCAGAACCGAAGAACCTGGTCATTGTTTAGGTATACATGCCACCGAGCAACCACAAGTAGGAAGAAGTCGATAGGACATATGATGAATTAGAGAATATAATCGCGTGTGCTCCTGCAGGGAAATATTTGATAGTGATGGGGGATTGGAATGCGACGGTAGGCGAAGGAAGAGATGGTGGTGGGGTGGGGGACTAAGGGTTAGGCACGAGGAATGAACGCGGGGAGAAAGCAATTGAATTTTGCAGGAGACAGGGGTTTGTAATCACCAACACTTGGTTTAGACAACACTAAACGCGAAAATATACATGAAAAATGGCAGATTACTCAGAAAGTCATCATACACATTGTATTCTGGTTAGGCAGAGGTTTAGAAACAGTGTAATAAATTCGCACAGCTTCCCGGGAGCGGATGCGGACTCTGACCACAATTTTGTTGTTATAAAATGTAACGTCCGTTTCAAAAAGATAAGGCCGCGGCGGCGAGTGAGGGATTCGAATGTAGAAGCATTAAATGGATTAAAAAGGAAAGAATACGGGTAGGCTCTAGAGAAAATCATGGATGTCGGTAAAGATCTGAGTACAATCGAAGAAAAATGGGAATGTATCAAGAAGAAAGTGATATGGAAAGCTGCTGAATACACTATAGGAACCGTTAACGGGAAAAGGACAAGGAGACCATGGGTAACGGATGAGATGATTGCAAAGATGGATGAGAGAAGAAGATGGAAGAATTAAAACACAGAGTTCGAAAAATGAAGTACAAAGAGGTAAACAATATATTGAGAAGGGCCACAATTAAAGCAAAAGAAGAATGGTGGAAAACATAATGCGAGGATATGAAAACGATACAGAGGAAGGGTGATTTTGGTGCGCTATACAGCAAGGTTAAGTTATTACCGGGAAGTAAGAAAGCAAGATCTGGGCTAACAGTTAAAGATAAGTGGTGTAATATAATAGTTGAACGAGAAAAAAACCAAGAGAGATGGAACGAATGTATAGAAACACTGTATGGTAGAGAACTTAGGCCGAAAAGGTTAGACATAGAAAAGGAACATGACGTAGAAGAAGATAGCTTAGGTACAGGCATATTCGACGATGAAATAGAAAGGGCATTAAAGGAGATGAAAGCAAATAAGGCCGTGGGGGTGGACAGCATTCCGGTAGAAATGTTGAAATGGTTAGAAAAGGTGGGAAGAAGGCCATATATGGACTGATTCGTAGTATCTATGAGGAAGGAATCTGGCCGGAAGATTATATGGAATCAGCGTAAGTTCCTATTCCGAAAAAGGTAAATATTAATCGTTTGAGGGTTACAAAACAATATGTTTGAAGTCCCACGCAGCTAAAATTATTCTCAGGATCATTAACAAACGATAAAGAGTAACGCAAATGAGTTCTTATGGGGCGATCAGTTTGGAATTAGGAAAGTGGGACATACACGAGATGCTTTTGCAGTAATGAGATCACCAATCGAGAGGAATATAAAATACAATCAGTACGTATTTGTTCGTTTGATAGAGTGAAATGGGAAATACAAATGCGTGTATTGCCGAAAATAGGAATGGATTGGAGGGACAGGATACTGATCCGCAACCTGTACATGTCTCAGACTGCTCAGGTGCCAGTGGGGAACGGAGGGTCCGAATGGGTAGTGTTAGGAAGAGATGTAAGGCAGGGTTGCCCATTCCCACCGGTGCTGTTTAAGGTATGCGTGGAGGAAATGCTTAAAGAGACATGGGAAGAACTTGAGGTAGGAATAAAAGTCGGAGGAAAACTGTTAAAATCGGTTAGGTTTGCTGATAATCATTAGCAAGCATTAGTTGCTCAGTCAGCCAAGGGGTTGCAAGCATTACTGAGTGAATTGGAGGTTCAGTGCGATAAATATGGGATGAGAATCAACATTAATGAAACAAAGGTTATGCGATTTTCCAGAAAAAAAGGCTTTGCTAAATCTTAAAATAGGCGTTGAAAAAATAGACTTTACTTTACTACTTTACAAATCTCGGAAGTGTTTTGGACCAACACGGTCCAAGTAATAGGGACGTAAGGAGAAGAATTGCGGTAGGCAAAGAGGCTTTCTCAAGGAGGAGGGAGTTGATGACGGGGACATTGAATAAAGCGTTAAGAAAAGACTCGTAAAAACCTTGATATGAAGCGTAGCTATGTACGGCTTGGAAACGTTGTCGTTGAAGGAAGAGGATAGACGTAGATATGAAGCTTTTGTAAATGTGGGCGTGGAGAAGTATGGAGAAAGTGATATGGACCGAAAGGAAAACAAATGAGTTAGTACTGGAGATGGTGGGTGAGGAGAGAGTTTTGTTGAAAGAAATCCTATGGAGGCAGGAAAAATGGATGAAAGGTGTATTGAGCGGTAGTGGAATGTTGAAAAAGGTAATTGAGGGGAGAATGTTGGGTAAGCGAGGAAGGGCAGGAACAGGATAGGGATGTTGGACGGGATGAAGAGAGGAAAGAAGTACACAGAGATGAAGAGGGACCTGATGTAGAATAGGTTGCTTGATTGGGTTTTGTTTGGAGTTACAATATATTGATTTGATGGTTGTGTCCATCCGAAAATCTTCCTTTACCGGTAGATTACCTAATAATAATACGAGACGTAAATCGTATATACAACTTATTGCATTCAACCATCTCCGGACTCACATTTCAAAACTATCCATTTAATCATAATTATCGTTCTCTTTTAACAACGACCAAGTTATTGAGCGACGTAGTGCAGCGTTCTTTAGGAAATTCAACGTAAATATTTTTTTAGTTGCTCTTTCGGGAACTTCCTCCCTTTCCACACTCTTGTATATGTTAATATATGGTGATGTAGTTTTATTTGTAAATGTAGCTTAATTACGCATGGTTTTTGTCCGTAGACATGCTTCTCAAATGCTTTAATTCTTCTTTAACCTTTTTTCAATGCTCTCTTCTATGTTTCAATGTGTCCTATATATATATATATATATATATATATATATATATATATATATATATATATATATGAGGATATCATCGCGAGTGTTCCTGCAGGGAAACATTTGATAGTGATGGGGGATTGGAATGCGACGGTAGGCGAAGGAAGAGATGGTGGTGAGGTGGGGGACTATGGGTTAGGCACGAGGAATGAACGCGGAGAGAAAGCAATTGAATTCTGCAGGAGACAGGGGTTAGTCATCACCAACACATGGTTTAGACACCACAAAAGGCGTAGGTATACATGGAAAATGCCAGGTGACTCAGAAAGGTATCAGTTAGATTATATTATGGTTAGGCACAGGTTTAGGAACAGTGTGATAAATTCGCACAGTTTCCCAGGAGCGGACGCGGACTCTGACCACAATTTAGTTGTTATGAAATGTAATGTTCGTTTCAAGAAGATAAGGCAAGGGCGGCGGGTTAAAAAATGGAATTTAGAAGCAGTAAATGAATTAACGAAGAAGGAGTATCAGGAGGCTGTAGAGAAAATGATGGATGACGGTAAAGAACTGAGTGCTATCGAAGAAAAATGGGAATGTATCAAGAAAGGGATATTGGAAGCCGCTAAAGACACTATAGGAACCGTTAACGGGAAAAGGATAAGGAAACCATGGGTAACGGATGAGATGATTGCAAAGATGGACGAGAGAAGAAGATGGAAAAATGTAAACACAGAGTTAGGCAAAATGAGGTACAAAGAGTTAAACAATAAATTGAGAAGGGCCACAAATAAAGCAAAAGAAGAATGGTGGAAAACGCAATGCGAGGATATGGAAAGTCTACAGAAGAAGGGTGAAATTGGTGCTCTATACAGCAAGGTTAAGTTATTATCGGGAAGTAAGAAGGCAAGATCTGTGCTAACAGTTACAGATAAATGGGGTAAGATAATAGTTGAACCAGGAAAAATCCAAGAGAGATGGAAGGAATATATAGAAACACTGTATGGTAAAGAACTTAGGCCGACAAGGTTAGACATAGAAAAGGAACATGAGGTAGAAGAAGATAGCTTAGGTCCAGGCATACTCGACGATGAAATAGAAAGGGCATTAAAGGAGATGAAAGCAAACAAGGCTGTGGGGGTGGACAATATTCCTGTAGAAATGTTGAAATGGTTAGGGAAAGGTGGGAAGAAGGCCATATATGGACTGATTCGTAGTATCTATGAGGAAGGAATCTGGCCTGAAGATTTTGTGAGATCGGTGTTAGTTCCCATTCCAAAAAAGGCAAAGGCTTCGTCATGTGAGGATTACAGAACAATAAGTTTGATATCCCACGCAGCTAAAGTTATTCTCAGGATCATCAACAAAAGGATAGAGAGTAAGGCAAATGATTACTTAGGGGATGATCAGTTTGGGTTCAGGAAAGGAAGAGGTACGCGTGATGCCATTGCAGTAATGAGATCACTAGTCGAGAGGAATATAGAATTCAATCAGGACGTTTTTGCCTGTTTTGTAGATTTCGAAAAAGCGTTTGATAGAGTGAATTGGGAAAAATTAATGCGTGTATTGCAGAAAATAGGAATGGATTGGAGGGACAGGAGACTGATCCGCAACCTGTACATGTCTCAGACTGCTCAGGTGCGAGTGGGGAACGGAGAGTCCGGATGGGCAGTGTTAGGAAGAGGTGTAAGGCAGGGTTGCCCATTGTCACCGGTACTGTTCAACGTATATGTAGAGGAAATGATTAAAGAGGCATGGGAAGAACTGGAGGTAGGAATAAAAGTCGGAGGGGAATTCGTAAAATCGGTTAGGTTTGCTGATGACCAAGCATTAGTTGCTCAGTCAGCCAAGGGGTTGCAAGCATTGTTGAGTGAATTGGAGGTTCAGTGCGATAAATATGGGATGAGAATCAATATTAATAAAACAAAGGTTATGCGATTTTCTAGAAAGAAAAAGGCTAAGCTAAATATTAAAATAGGCGGGGAAAGAATAGAGCAGGTAGAGCAGTTTACATATCTCGGAAGTGTTTTGGACCAACACGGTCAAAGTGGTAGGGACGTAAGGAGAAGAATTGCGCTAGGCAAGGAGGCTTTCTCAAAGAGGAGGGAGTTGATGACGGGGACGTTGAGTAGGGAGGTTAAGACAAGACTCGTAAAAACTCTGATATGGAGCGTAGCTATGTACGGCGCGGAAACGTGGTCGCTGAAGCTGGAGGATAGACGTAGATTGGAGGCTTTTGAAATGTGGGTATGGAGAAGAATGGAGAAGGTGAAATGGACCGAAAGGAAAACAAATGAGGAAGTACTAGAAATGGTGGGGGAGGAGAGGGGTTTGTTGAGAGAAATCGTATGGAGGCAGGAAAAATGGATGAAAGGCGTATTGAGCGGTAGTGGAATGTTGAAGAGGGTAATAGAGGGGAGAATGTTGGGCAAGCGTGGTAAGGGTAGGAACAGGATAGGGATGTTGGACGGGATGAAGGGAGGAAAGAAGTACACCGAGATGAAGAGGGACCTGATATAGATTAGTTTGCTAGGTGGGGAGTTACAAAATGTTTATTTAATAGTTGTGTCCATCCAAAAACCTACCTTAACCGGTAGATTACCTAAAAAAAAAAAAAATATATATATATATATATATATATATATATATATATTTCTTCATATTTGCTGACTCTGAATTTTTTCTTTGAGGGAAAGTAAGGGAAAAGGTACATTTCCTGGACGAATAGTTATACTTTTATGTTCGTGGCATCGTTCACCTGTATCCAGGCTGACTATATCGACCTAAATGAGCTAGAGTGAAAGTTACTTTTGAGGAGGATGAATGTGAGGGTGGTCTTTGCTTTAAACAGATGATTCTCCCATTTGCAACGGCAAACCCTTTTGTGGAACCCTTGAACCCCTCATCCTTATTCTTCGTTCCCTTTCACTCATCCGCCCGTCTCTTTTGCCCTCATCGTCCCCTTCTCTCTCTCCCTCCCTCTTTCTTTTGCTATTTCTTCGTCCCCTTTCATCTAACTCCCCGTTCATCCCACCACCAATCTTCCCTGACTTTCCATCTCAGTTATTGCATTCCTACGAGAAGTTCCCACTCCCCCTCACCGTCCTTCCCCTCTCCCTTCCCAACAGATCTCTTAGTCCTTACCGTCTGTGCCCTTGCAATCCCCTTCCAATACTCCCTTCCCGCCCTACGCACTCCTTTTCTCTCTCTTGTTTAATGGAAAGGTTAACTCGCGCTGCTGCCGTCTCGCGACCCCATTCGACCTCCCTCTCTCTCTCTCCCTCCTCCCATGCCCTTCTCTCTCTCGCTTCGCATTAGGCCGAATGGGTCCCTTTCCTTTCCCGAAACCCTTTTCCCCACCCTTTCCTTCACAATCCCTACCCCTTTCTCCACCCGTACACACACTCCTTTCCTCCCACCATCCTCTGCACTCCCTTAATCCTTTTACCTTTTCGCTCTGATCCTACTTTTCCTTTTTTCCCTTATTTTTTTGACGAACCGCAATACCATGGCCCTGACGACCCCCTCCCCCCCGTGCATCTCTCTTCACTCCGTTCACTTCTAGGGAGGGGTCGACCCTTCCCTCTTCCGTCTCTCCCCCTCACCCTTGTCCCTTTTCCTCCTCAGTAATCCTCGCCCGTTGAACCCGACCCGGAGCGGCAAATAAGGCGTTAGGTTTATTCTGGGCCTAACTCCGGCAGCAAGGTTCTCCTCGCGCGCTTTCCTATATGCCGTGGCTTTACATTTTTTATCATTTTTTCATTAATATTATTTTCGGATGAATTATTATTTTTTAGTTTTTACACCCTAGGAAATTCACTCAGTGACTTTTAGGTTGGATTGTTGCGCGAAGTGAAATGTTTAATTATTCACGGCGTTAATGCTTGAAAAATACCGTACTCCCATTTGGGTTCTGCTATTGAATCCAAGAGCTGTTGTACATGTGCTCATGTTTTACAATGGGTGGCTTTGAAGCATTTCACAAAGAGCATCAACACCATTGCTGCTCCATAAAACCTAGTTTCATGATTTAGGGTTTATCTACGAAAGGAATTAGATTTATTTAATAGGATTTGAACTTGTTTAAAAATTTCTGTGCAGTGTATTTGTGATCTCATTATTGTGATCTGGGGAAATATTTGGACAAATAAACTTGTATTCGAACTTGGTTTCTGTCCAAAATTCTTATAGAAAATTAGGAATAATATTGTTTCAACTCAAATATCCCAGGGAAGTTAATGTTATAGGAACCGTAGCAAAGAAGTATCATCGTAGGCTTTCAAATAACATGTAGGTTTTTGCCACCGCTGACTGTTACTAGCGGTAGAGGGCAGATTAGTAGCTGCAGCGTGGTCGTAGTCATCCAAGCTCTCGAATGAAGAAGATTACAACAGGGTCATCCATCTCATTAGACATTAGAAAAGAAGGGTAAAAACTATCGACTGAGATAATCCACTACCAGATAGAATGCTCATTTAGACTTAGAATGTATTTGTTTTAACAAACTTATTTCTTGCTCTATGAATCGGAAGGAAAATTTGGCAGGATAAAAAGGACCCATATTCTGGCTGTTTGCGCAGCGGTGCTGAATGTTCTGTTT
The DNA here is from genome assembly GCA_037158775.1 of Hetaerina titia. Classification (NCBI taxonomy): domain Eukaryota; kingdom Metazoa; phylum Arthropoda; class Insecta; order Odonata; family Calopterygidae; genus Hetaerina; species Hetaerina titia. The sequence continues at coordinate 1,253,688 of CM073777.1, forward strand.
GGTTTTCAGGATATGGTGGCTTAACTTGATTTAATTTGCTCTCAAGCTATTTTATCATCATTGAATAAATAGAGAATATAAGAATGATGTTTTGGAGACTCCATGTTACTCTTTAGAGTCTCAAATCAGGCATAGGTGTCTGAGGGAACTTCTTCAAATTTGGTCTCCTAAATACTCCGATATTTATCATAAATTGATTTTTGTAATCGTAGTCCTTGTCTTTTCCTCTACGTTGTCATATACAACGTGTTTTTTTCTGATATTCACGAATCCTACTGCTGAAGATCGAGTGGCAAATGTCAATACGTTACTAATGGGATATTAATTCGCATTTTGTGTATTTGACAATAAAAAATATTGAAAATAATAAGCTTTTTAGTCAATTTTAACATTATGACAACAGGGGATCTGATCTTGTTGCTATTCACTCGTCATCACACATTTGATTTATTTCTAATAGAATAACGGTAATTATTTGTGAAAATAACACTTAACGAAACGTTAAGTCGTACGTATCAGTGTAATACCATCATTGATAAGTATATCCTCCTAGGTTTTCTTTTTCGTGCTAGATCTACATAATCATGAATTTGTGAATAAGCTAACATTAAATTTATAGAATAATGTAGTATAGTCACAAAATTTTGGGAGAAGGCATCATTAGCAGTTTTTTATTTTAGGCAATAAAACGACTTTAACTTTCGTTAAATCATTCTTAATTTCCTCAATAAAATAATTTTTAAAACATTCAACGTTTCTTTCATTAGATTACCAAGGTCTTGGATGTTATAAAGCAGCGGAGACTTATCTTTTCGATCGAATAACAAAAATAGCAAATTCGTTACGATGTTTTATTCCAAATGGTTTACTGGGTAAATCAATCGCTTTCGACTTATAAGTCTTGTTTATAAACCTCTTATTCAGTTCTTCATAAAAAAGTTCCCAGTATTTTCGTATTCTGGCTCATAGTCTGACCTTTTTCAAAGTTCAACAACATTCTTTGAAAAGAACTCTTATCATGTTTTAATTAAAAGTCACATATTTGATTAAAAATGTACATCGACGTACTAATATTCTTATTCAAATCCAAAACAGAGAGGTTCATGATTTTTCATTCAATTTTTAATTCGTAGTTTCACCTTATCTTTCTTATCAATAAATATTTCATCTCTTTTGTAATTGTATAAAAAGAGGCGTTTCAGGCGTGATATGGTGAAATATCATGATTAGTTAAAATATTGGCTCATAATTTTAATAGAATGGTGATTGTGTCTTATTTTTAATCGCCAAAAATCATCATTTATTAATGGAGTTTTTACAGAGTAATCATACCTACTTAATTATATTACAGAAGTGAAATGGCAAGATTATAATTCTTGATGTCAACAGTTTTCCCAAATGGTTTTTGTCTTCAAATTTATGGCTAGAAAGATTGGTAAAATAAGTTAATACTCCCGTGTTTGTTACCAATTAATCATTTGCTAAATCTGATTTTTGAAATAGGAAATCAATAACTTGTATATTTATTTCTTGATTATGTGGTCAGTATGTAGTCGAAAGGTATTTCAAAACGGAATTATAATTTTAGCGATGTTCGTATTTGAGGAAAAATGTGACATTTTCTGGTAACTTGAACTCTGTACGCACTACGTATATGCCCATGTTTATTTTTAATGGAAAACGTTTAACCTCGTTATTTATCTAGCATGAACTGAGTTATTTAAATTAAAACCTTGATTCAGTGCATTTTCCTTTTTTCTGCGTTTCTGCGCTTTTGCTACATTGATAAATAATTGAATTTTCTCGGTGCGAGAATGAGACGTTAGTTCTAAATTATTTTAAATGTCAATACATTATCTGTATTAAATCTTTTCTACACTAGCATTTTCAGAGGATGAGTTGAGATGATTTTTCTCTTGAAAATGAGAAAAGGCATTGATAACGTTATTTCTGCTTATTACTACACTCTCCCATGCTGTATGATCCGTCGTATTACGCGATATTACCCATATTTCAAGATCCATTGATGGCCGTAAATGTTCGAATATCAGCTCAAGTGTCTTTAAAATTGACTATTTCGACCTATATTTTAGTGTCATTTAAATTAATTATGGAAAAATCTGTTTATCTAGGGTAATTGTAGTAAATATTTTTTCCTGCTTGTCATTGAGGAATATCCAACTTTTTTGCCTAACTCAATCTCTTACAAGTTGAGTTCATGCATTCCTCGTTATGAGAGACAGTGGTATAATGAGTTGACGGGGATATTTCAATTGATTAAAAGACTCCAAATCTAGATATATTCATAATTTTAGATTGGATGGAGACTAGTTTTCAAAGAAGAAATTTTACTGATTTTAGAGATTAAATATAAATAATTCAAAGACTGGAAATAAGTAAATTAAGTATTCAAAAGAATATTTTACTGTGAATGAAGTAAGAATACAATAATCTGTGTCTCAATCGTTTTAACTATACTAATGGATTTATTTAGAACCATTAATTGTCACGACTGTATTTTTTTCTTTTATAAGTAATAATGTAGTGTTTTAATCGGAATTTGGATTAATAAGAAATTACTATTTACATATCCGGCGAAATATTGGACATGATTTCAATATCACGTGTCGGCGTCTGTGGTCAACAAGGCAAGAGTTAAACATACTCGTATGTATTTTTGTCTTTTTCATGATTTTTTCCCTTTTACGTATTTATGATATTTTATTTGTGAAACTAGATTTTGTTGAAAATCAATATTTTGAGGAAACAAGGTCTAATTTTAAAGCCATGCATTTGGATTTACCCTTCAATATATTGTAGAGTAATATCAAGTGGATAAAGGCCTATTTATTTTTATATAGGCCTTATAACCAGTAAAGACGAAAAATTATTGTTTGACCTGTCGGTTTAGCGAGCTGGGCCATTGATTGTATAAGGGATTCAAACAATTCGCTTTTCTCTAAATTACCTCTGGAAATAGTAATTCTACGTTTGAACCTTAAAGGAAGATCACATTGATTTGGTCTGTGTAGTGATAAGCCCCTGAGATAAAACTAGGGATTGCTGGAGCTGCATAAACTTTTACTGGCACTGTCACTGGTATCAGGGATGCGGTTTTTTTCTTTAACACGAAGGAGACGGGAGGGAGATTGTTCATTAAGGTTATATGAAGGCGTTGATGTTCCTCATGTGACAACATTTCATCTGCCTCTTTACATCACCTCGAGAACATTTTTGGAACATTAATCATAAGAATTATTACGTCAGCCATGGCATGCTTTACGCGTTTTGATCTCCTGATGACAGCTTGGAAGAAATTGGGATCTGAAAATAAGATAAAAAACAACTCTTTCTTTAAAACTACATCAATCACCGACAGACAAAGGCAAACGCCCTTAGGAGTCAACGACCTAGATAATGAATTGCCGGAACGCCACGCGTTCCGCTGGAGAGGGAGGAAATAATGAAGAGAGGAGAATTCAGGAATAAATCCAGGCAATCAATAAATCAAGCAGCCAATTATACAAGCAAACAATTTTTCCTTGATTAAGAGAATTTACTGTGGGATATTTATTTTGGGCTCATTAGTTAACAGAGCACAAAGATGATTAAGGGTAGAAAGTTGGGCAGGCAAGTCATCCCTCTCATCCGAACCGGAGTGTTTCATATAAAGCGGATTGAGTGCCGTGAAAGGGCCAAGAAAAGTGACCTCTGTAGATTCATTTGGTGGCTAGTTCATAAAAATTCGAAGAGGCTCCTTTTCTTTTAGCTTCGGTTCAACCCCCTAAATTGGTCCGATTCCTATCCGCGTTTCTCTTTGTCCGAGCGTTTTGAGAGCTGGTAAAATTCTTGAGGAAACGAACGCCTTTTCTACAGCATCACTAATCTCTTCTATTTCGGCATGAATTGCTGATGCTCCTTAAATGAAGGATCGGCCACTCAAAATACCCTCAGCAGGTAGCGTGGCTGAGGCGAAGAGAGTCATATGTGAATATTTATTAGCACACACACTAGGCGGTTATGCGCTAGCCGGAAATTCCGATTGCATACCACCTGTGTAGTAATTTTTGTATAATTGATGGCACAAGAATCTTTTTCCCTAATGCTGCGCTCTCAATTATCGTCATCGAAATGATGCTCGCTTTACCCAGTTAGAGCTCAAATAGTGTTTTTAATTTTAATGTTAATGTCAAGATTAAGAAATATTGAATCGATTGGAAATTTATTTTTTATAGGTAATTATACCATAATTAAAAATGTTCCCCAAAAATTATGCACTCTCCGATAAAAATATTTTTTTTATATTTCATCTAATTTGGAAGTTTAATAAGTACGAAAGGTCGCGAGTAAATCGTGTCAGATTGATATTTTAGCGTTATCGTAGCATTCTACTAAAGTATATGACTTAAAGCCAAATACAAACTTCAACTCAGCTTTACGAAAGACGTTTAAAATAAACTAATTGCAAAAATATTAAAAGTTTTTGTTGGGCGTAAGCTGCTTCTCTTGCCTTAATCGTAAAATCCTTCCCGTTTAATATACACATGTAAAATCTTCTCATCATATTAATATTAGTTATTTAGAGATTTCACCAGTACTTTATGCAACAAAAATTTCTATTTTTAATAAAATTTTCTATTTACTTAATAAATAAATTATTTGTCTTATGGAAGCTATAGCTGCTTCATGCGTGGTGAGCTTGCGTAAACTCTCGTACGATCCCACGTTCTGCCATTAAAGCTAGTGCGGTTAACCTACTACAGTTAAATCATAAATTTAAATGGCATAAATCGGTTAAAAAAATGTATTCAATTATTAAAAAATCTAACTTACGAATTCTACGTTTTTAATATTTAGGAATACCATCGTTGTTTAGAGGTTACTTCTTAAAATTCAACATGCTATAGTTAAGAAACATAATATGAATATGTTTTAATTTAGGTGGATTTAATTTAAGAACATTACCTTTAGATCTCCTTTGATGTTGTTAAATATATTTACATTACTCTTAGGTGATTGTGAAGATACGAGGTGTGTTCAAAAAATAAGAAAAATTTTTATTTTTTGGACAATAATATTTATTCATTCTTATACATTAATGTTGTCACCTTCAAAATAGTCCCCATTGGAGATCATGCATTTCTTCCAGCGCTTGTTCCGATCCCCGAAACATTTCTCAAACTCGATCTTCGAGATAGCCTTTAGTTCTTTTAGCGATGCGCTTTTAATGTCATCTATGGCTGTAAAACGACGGCCCTTCAAGGTTCTCTTAATTTTTGGAAATAGGAAAAAGTCACAGGGAGCCATATCTGGCGAATATGGAGGCTGGGGTATCGTTACAGTATTGTTTTGGCCAAAAAAGAACGAACAAGTAATGAAGTGTGAGCTGGTGCATTATAATTGTCCAAAAGCCAAGAACTATTTTTCCACAGATCCGGGGGTTATTTTCGGATTACTTTAAGCAAATGGCGTTAACTTGTAGGTAGGACTTCTTGACCTGGCGGCAATAATTCATGATGCATTGTGCCCTAAAAATTGAAGAACACAGTGAGCATACGTTTTGCTGCTTTGTTTTCACGTTTGACTGCACTTGTCTAGACTTTTTAGGTCTTGGCGAGCCAGAATGCCCCCACGTGGATGATTGATCTGTAGCTTCAACGTCATATCCATAAACCTATGTTTCGTCACTTGTTCGTGTAATACATTTTAGTAATTCTGCATCGTCGTTTACTTTATTTAATGACTCCTGAGCAACTTCCATTGTTCGCTGTTTTTGTTGAAAATTCAACAATTATGGAACGAATTTTGCTGCCACGCATTTCATACCCAAACATTGGAAAGAGTCATGATGTGATCCATTCGATATGCCAACAGCACCAGCAACCTCTCTAATTGTGATTCGGCGATCTCGGCATAGGATTTCTCTCAACAAATCCCTTTCCTCACCCACCATCTCCAGTACTTCCTCATTTGTTTTCCTTTCGGTCCATTTCACCTTCTCTATTCTTCTCCACACTCACATTTCAAAAGCCTCCAATCTACGTCTATCCTCCTGCTTCAGTGACCACGTTTCCGCACCATATATAGCTATGCTCCATATCAGAGTTTTTACGAGTCTTGTCTTAACATCTCTACTCAACGTCCCCGTCATCAACTCCCTCCTCCTTGAGAAAGCCTCCTTACCTAGCGCAATTCTTCTCCTTACGTCCCTACCACTTTGACCGTATTGGTCCAAAACACTTCCGAGATATGTAAACTGTTCTACCTGCTCTATTTTACCCCGCCTGTTTTAATATTTAGCTTAGCCATTTCTTTCTGGAAAATCGCATAATCTTTATTTTATTAATATTGATTGTCATCCCATATTTATCGCACTGAACCTCCAATTCACTCAACAATGCTTGCAACCCCTTGGCTGACTGAGCAACTACTGCTTGGTCATCAGGAAACCTAACCAATTTTACGAATTCCCATCCGACTTTCATTCCTACCTCCAGTTCTTCCCATGCCTCTTTAATCATTTACTCCACATGTACGTTGACCAGTACCGGTGACAATGGGCAACCCTGCCTTACACCTCTTCCTAACACTGCCCATCCGGACTCTCCGTTCCCCACTCGCACCTGAGCAGTCTGAGACATATACAGGTTGCGGATCAGTCTCCTGTCCCTACAATCCATTCCTATTTTCTTCAATACACGCATTTATTTTTCCGAATTCACTCTATCAAACGCTTTTTTGAAATCTACCAAACATTTTTCTGTAGAAAGCAAAGATAATATTTAATTTCTTAAGATCTACAAAATAGGCGAAGACGTCCTGGTTGTATTATATATTAGTTTCGACTAGTGATCTCATTACTGCAATGGCGTCACGCGTACCTCTTCCTTTCTTAAACCCAAACTGATCCTCCCCTAAGTAATCATTTGCCTTAATCTCTATCCTTTTGTTGATGATCCTGAGAATAACTTTAGCTGCGTGGGATATCAAACTTATTGTTCCGTAATCCTCACATGACGTAGCCTTTGCCTTTTTTGGAATAGGAACTAACACCGATCTCACAAAATTTCCCGGCCAGATTCCTTCCTCATTGATACTACGAATCAGTCCATATAGGGCCTTCTTCCCACCTTTTCCTAACCATTTCAACATTTCTACAGGAATGTTGTCCATCCCCACAGCCTTATTTGTTTTCATTTCCTTTAATGCCCTTTCTATTTCATCGTCGAGTATGCCTGGACCTAAGCTATCTTCTTCTACGTCATGTTCCTTTTCTATGTCTAACCTTGTCGGCCTAAGTTCTTTACCATACAGTTTTTCTATATATTCCTTCCATCTCTCTTGGATTTTTCTTGGTTCAACTATTATCTTACCCCATTTATCTTTCACTGTTAGCACAGATCTTGCCTTCTTACTTCCTCATAATAATTAAATAAAATTGGCAATTTTCCACAAAAAAATAAAAAAAATTTATCAATACGACCGGTTTCCATGCAACTACATCATCATCACCAGATGATGATATAGTTGCATCGAAACCGGTCGTATTGATAATTTTTTTATTTTTTTTTGTGGAAAATTGCCAATTTTATTTAATCATGTTATTCCACCATATCACGCCTGAAACGTCTCTTTTTATTCCTGAAAATAAATTAACCTTGCTGTATAGAGCACCAATTTCACTCTTCTTCTGTAAATTTTCCATATCCTCGCATTGCGTTTTCCACTATTCTTCTTTGGCTTTATTTGTTGCCCTTCTCAATTTAATGTCTAACTCTTTGTACTTCATTTAGCCTAACTCCCTGTTTACATTTTACCATCTTCTCCTCTCATCCATCTTTGCAATCATCTCATCCGTTACCCATGGTTTCCTTATCCTTTTCCCGTTACCGGTTCCTATATTGTCTTTTGCTGCTTCTAATATCCTTTTCTTGATACATTCCCATTTTTCTTCGACGGTACTCAGTTTTTTACCGTCATCTATTATTTTCTCTACAGCCTGCTGATACTCCTTCCTCGTTAATCCATTTAATGCTTCTAAATTCCATTTCCTAACCCTCCGCCCTTGCCTTATCTTCGTTAAACGATCGTTACATTTCATAACAAATAAATTGTGGTCAGAGTCCGCATCCGCTCCTGAGAAACTGTGCGAATTTATCAAACTGTTTCTAAACCTGTGCCTAACCATAATATAATCTAACTGATACCTTTCTGAGTCACCTGGCATTTTCCTCGTTTACCTACGCCTTATGTCATGTCTAAACCATGTGTTGGTGATGACTAACCCCTGTCTCCTTCAGAATTCAATTGCTTTCAGCCCGCGTTCATTCCTCGTGCCTAACCCATAGTCCCCCACCTCACCACCCTCTCTTCCTTCGCCTACCGTCGAATTCCAATCCCCCATCACTATCAAATGTTTCCCTGCAGGAACACTCGCGATGATATCCTCTAACTCATCGTACATCCTATCGACTTCTTCCTCCTTGTGCTTGCTCGGTGGCATGTATACCTGAACAATGACCAAGTTCGTCGGCTCTGTTTTAATCTCTACGAATATAATTCTATCAGTTGTTTGCTCTATGTTGGCTACGCTTCTTCCCACCCCTATATTTAAAAGTACGGCAACCCCTCGTTGGCTCTCGTCCCCGCCGCTGTATATCACTCTATAATTGTCACTCTAGTAATCCCCGCTATTCTTCCATCTCACCTCGCAGAGACCTAAAACATGCATATTACCTCTTTCCATCTCTCGCTTAATATTTTCTAATTTTCCTACTCTCAACATTGTCCTGACGTTCCACGTTTCTATTCTAACTACATTCGTGTTCTTCTGAGTCTTCTGTCCTGCTGTAGTTATTTCTTCCCTGCAAGGGTTTCGTGGGATGACGACCGCGGAAGCCTTGCCTCTCCCGCTGCCGGGCACGACACACGGCCTCTTGGGCAGAGTCCCGTAGTTGCCAGGACTCATATTATCTATAGTGCCCATCTTTACATTCTTGGGAATCATAATTGAGGTGGTTTCCCGTTGCCTTCCTCAATAGTGTTTTTAACGTGACACCATCACTTAATGGCCGCCCCACTGGGGTCAGACGCCATTTCAGCCGCCTCACTTAGGAACAGGCGCTGCGTGGACTACCTTTTGTCTGGCTCCAAACCTTCGACCTATCTGGTAAGGCTGACCCTTCCAGGAGTAATTATTACTACTCCCGCCAGCACAGCTCTAGGGGTCATCGGAACACACAAGCCCTTCCACCACGACAAGGTTTTAGTCCACGGGAGGGATATACATATATGTATATATATATATTCTGTCGCGGTGGTCCAGTGGGTAGAACGTTGGACTACTGACCGGACGGTCCCGGGTTCGATTCCCGGGCAAGGCACTCTGGGCACCTGCTGCTCCACCCAAGCTAGTTGATTTTTCGGGTACCAGGTCTTCCTGGGAAACCATAACCGGCACAGGGAAAGGAACTGGCCCCCCCACCCTGATGTGTGATTATTCACAAGCCGTCGGGTTTGGTACATGGGTGAGCTCTACCATCACCTACTAAACCTACCTTCGGGTTGATTACTGTGTTTTTTTATTAAATATATATATATATATACATATAAAACTTTGACGGCAACACAGAATATGAGAACACATAAAAGCAACACTTACACGTTATTTCTTGAAAATTTCGACGGAATTGTGCTCCGTTTTCCTCCAAAGATTAGTTAGAACTGAGTCCTATATAATCAGTCAGATAACTAACTAGACATTCGGACCTGGAGAAGGCCTCGGAGTAGCCCGAGAGCTCACACAATCTACATTTTGAATGCTCTTTTACGTGTTACTTATTTTATTCTGTGTTCTATTGTGCCCTCCAAGTGTGTACGTGTGCTTATATATTTATATACACACACACGCCCGAACTAAGGTTTATTCTAATATCCGTTTTTATCTCCAAGCACCTTTACCTTAGTACGTGATCTTATTACCTTATGAATGTTTGCAGCGATACTTCACGGCTAACAAAGGAATGATGAATCGCATTCAGTAGCCTGTACGAAATTGAGCATTGAATCCGTCCACTGAAAATTATGGCGTACTGTAGATTGTATTAATTGATGGTAACAACTCCGTCAGCCAATAATCACTCAGATCTTGTTTAAGATACTCTTTCTCGGTCCCATTGTCCCACCTGCTCCACCTCGTGTTGTCATCGTATTTAGGTCATAATATGCTGTTTCCATTCCCTCATTTAATCCCCCAATATCAGTTCCCCACTCCTCAGGGTCTCTCTCACCGCCAAAGCACCCCCTTCAATCTCTGCCTCCCCTCTTTCAACCTCCCATTTCATCTTTTTGACATTCGCTTGATTTTTGCCGTCTCCACTTCTGCCGCCCCGGGAACGACCACTCTTCCTCACCCCTTTTCCTCATTCCGTTCCCGCCCCCCCTTCTCGCGATCTTCCCCCTCAAATCGTGTTTTCGAGTCCCGATCTCTCTGGATGATCTTTGCCACAGTGTTTACCCATAGACGAATGCTTGTGCCAAAACAAATGTACCTATTTCTTCAGTAGAAATCAATTTAATGTACTGCTACGCTTCTTGTAGGAACTTCTGTACCTGAATATTATGGCATATTAATTTTATTTAAAGTGGCTTACAACTAATGCATTACTTCAATTCGTAGTCCCAATCAAACAATTAGTAGCCCACTAATTTATTTTAGCATCAAAACCGTTTGCCTAAAAATGATGAGGGATCGATCATAGGTGAACATCGTGGAAAAACGTTTTCCATTTGTTGTTAGATAATTGGATAGGGATATTGTGTTTTATTATGACTCGATAGAATGCAGGTATTTTTAATGACTGCAGTAATTATAATAAATAATAACATATTGCTCGTCAAATAAAAATCCGTGAATAGATTGTAATTAGAAATACACAAGCATAAATTAAATTTCATTAATGCAAGTTGGAAAAAATATTGTGCGATTTTTCTTTTATTCTTCATCTTAAAGATTGAATGTTTTAATTGCATTCCGGCCTTATTCATTGCAATAGTCATCCATAAAGAATTTTTCTTTTATTTGTTTGGAATAGCTGTTAAATTTCCCTCAATTTAGTTAATCATACCTTAAATACCTCATCGGAAGTTGCTCTTCTCAGTTTCCCCAACATATCCGTGCTCATGGGTCTGATTCACGTAGAGGATTGCATTAGAAAGTTTTCACTCACTATATTCGGAAATATTTATTAATTCTATTTATAGAATCCTTCCAATTTTTTTATCAATATTCATGTAAAGTGTTTTGGTACAATGCTTGGGGTAACAATATTTCCTACTGACTGCTCTAATAAACACAATGTTTAATGTCAAATACTTTGCAGTGTTGTGAAAATTCGGGTAATTATCTTATTGTTTCAATCGTTTTACTATACAGTACATCTTATATCAGGATTGAAGAAAAAAGTGTCGATGAATACATGTAATTTGTATAACCCATATTCTTTATTATTTTCTTATTATAGTTGAGTTAAAGTCATTCCCATCGATCATATGCCCCAGAATAGCTTTGTAAATTTAACAGCAGAAGCCTATTTTTTAACTGATCAACAGAATGTTCAGAATAATGGCAGAGCCTGTTTCGAATGAATTTTATAAGAATTATGTTTTTGCTAGATTTGCGTGTATTCATAAATTCACTGATTCCCACTTTGCGTGTTTCTTGTATGATTTATATTTTATTACGGTTGCGGAAAAATGGGAAGTAATTTAAGAAGCATGAATGTGTTTTCTAAAAAATTAGAACATACTTTTAGTCTTCCTTAGGTTTTTCAGGCGAAAGTCAATGAAAAACCTTCCAAAATACCTATCAACATTTGCGGTGTGAGCTTAAAAATATATCAAAACGTAAGTCTGTTTTAAGGGAACTAGGATATGGAGAGGTAAAAACAAATGGGTAAGAAAAGGGCCAAGGGAACACGGTTGTTTGTGGTTCCCTCTTCCCTCGTAGTCGAGCACTGGTTGATTATTTTAAACTTGGCTCTATAAATGTCTCTACGTCAATAGTAAATCGTAGCGGACCAACTCGTGTTTCAGAAATCACACCCATAATTTACTCTCCTTTAACGTAACAAGAAGTAAATCAATTTAGGCGTAATATAGATTGATAAATAATTAGAATGAAGGTTCACTATGATCTTCAAGCTCACAGTAATTGATATTATGTTATTTACACGAATAACATGGTCTCTAATATGCAATTTCCTAATTTATTTCTCATCGAGCATCATCTGTTGTCAAAACTAGTTCAAAAAATTTTCCTCTTTTCAATACATTTCATTCTGAATGATTAAAATTAGTTTTCAGGATTCATGCAAATGGCTACCGATGGTCAATATAATACGGCTAATGGTGGATGGTTCTGGATTTTTGTTTTAGCCTACTGCATTCCTTCAGAATTGTTTTCATGACGCTTGCTAAAACTATACTGACTACATAAAGATTCGTGGTGCTACTTGCACAAGTGTCATTTCATTACGTTGATTCAAGGTAGCCAAAAAAACCTCTAACACATAATTTTTATTATAAGTTCAAAACTAATCTTGTTTAAAATTCTATCATTTTTGACCCATTTTATTACTGTTCACCTGATCATGGACTTACGAGATGAATTTTATTCAATCGCATTCCATATCTGTAGCATGTAACCTATTCTATGAAAATGAGCATTTTTAACAGAGGCATGTTTTTTTAAATTTTTTTAAGGCATTTTTAAGGCAGAGGCATTTTTATTTTAAAGATTGAAAGCATTAACAGATTTAATACAAATATATGTTTTCACGCAGCATAACTATACTTTTTGACTTCTGAAATTAACAATTACTTAGTTTGCACAGTGGATTAAATTATTAATTGTAAGATACCCCATGTGGATGCATTTTGTGAATGTAACTAGGAAATTCATTGGATGTTTGAAAATAATATCTAAAATTAATTGTGAATATCCCATTCATTTCCCATGAAATTTGTTTCTGATACCTGTGGCACAAATCAACAGCAACTTGTCCATGGATGGCCTGTTTGTCTACATAAAGCAAGCAGACAGGTTGCAAAAGAGTCCACGGTAAGGATAAAGATGTGTTGTGAGAGTACTAATGATTTAAATCTGCATCGAAAAGTTTGGTAAACGGATTATACTGATGCAAGGATGTGAGCATTTTATTCATGGTTATACGATAATTATAAATGGAAGATTAAATGTGCTTACTCATGAGAATGCCGTTGAAAGTACTCGTGATCAAGTTGCTCGAGAGAAGCGGGGCGTATGAGATAGTAAAGCACGGCCGTGTTTTTATTTTCCTTGCGAGGTCTTTCCTTCCTGTGCAAGGCTCTGTCGCAGGAACTATTCATAAGTCCCTCCCGTGGCACTGGAGGGCGCTTGAAGCAGCGGCTGAAGGACCCTCCACAGCTGCTGCTTCCAGAGCAAGAGAAAAACTCACGACGACTCGAGTGGCATTGCAAACAAATGAAGGGTTATTCTGAGGCGAGAAACTTCGATTCGATGGCGCTCCTATCGTGCGCAGTTGGTGTCGACCTTTTGCGGAGTGTGTGTGTGTGTTTCTTGTAAGGCAAAGTATATGTAAGGGAGACGACGCTGTCACAAATATTATTATTATCAATTCCCTTCGACTTTTGAGCTCCTACTCCGAGATAGGACTGAAGAATAGATGTTGGTGCTTTTTTCCACAAGTGATCACTTTTTAAATTTTTTTTTAAATCAGTGAAGGACCGGGAGAGTGAGATTCGCAACGGAGTAACTTTTCATTTAACTTTAACTTTAAGGCTTCACTTGGCAAGATTTTTTTATCGAAGGAGGGAGAAAATTCTCTAAAAATTTCTCCCTCCCTTCTTCTAAAGATTTGAACTCGTGCATTTACAAGCTGCATACGAATGGACCAACTGCAAACCAAAGGTTCTTACCAGTATATTGTTACTTTTGATATCCGTTCTGAGTAGTTGCATATATGATTAAGGAATAAAATTTTATAATAATCATCTTAAATATTTTAAATTAAAGGCAAAATTCTTGTACATTTAGATTTTTAGTCTAATTATAGGAAAACAGTTTCTTATATATTTACATTTAAAATGTTGATTTTTGAGTGTGTAATGACATATTTTAGGGATTAATGGCTTCAATACATTCAAAATATCATGAAAAATAATAATGTAGATTTTTTCGCACAATAATTATCAAAATATTTCTAATAAGCATATGGAGATGCTTTTTGAATTTCCAGAACAGAATTTGGATATTATTAGTGCATTCTATTGTGATCAACTTGTTTGAATATTTATCTGATCCGTCCCCGATAAGACCTGCTGTTTTGGCGAATTCTTTGGTTTCCTAGCTACCAACACCTTAAAATACTGCTCCCTTTTGATTTTAAAAGCAATTTTGATGAAGAGTTCATTTCATTTTCATCAATATTTTCTTTTCTATTTATCATTAGGCCACCAGCTCCGACCCTTTTACTTCTGATTGCTCCATTACATTCCTTTAGATTGTTTAAGCGTGGATTCAAGTTTAAAAATGATGAATTACTTCTCCAACTTTTGAAAAACTACTGCTACATCTAATTTGGACGACAGGTTCCTGAAATGAATTTCCAATATTTGTAGTGGCTTTAGCTAAATATTACAGTAAAAATTTTATCGAATGCTTCATTCAGAGTAAATAAATAAATATAACGATGAGTTAACAGGTGGCTTGGCATATGTCACATCAGGAAGGATTTCTTTCTGTGATAGTAACGTGTTGCTGCAAGCAAAGTCATTATTTTTTTTCTTGCTATATTACACATGCTTCAACTGAAAACTCCTTTTGCATTTGAACAGAGGCTTGTTTTCTTTTAGTTTACTGCAATTATGAACCTTATTCTTTGTCGTGGAAAACGTTTTCGCTCACCCTAGATCACGCATATTATTACAACACAATACTAAAGGCTTCGTTCGTTTTAATCATCTTGTTCAAACTATCATTCTGCTTTATATTGTACTGCTCATTCCACAGGATGCAATGTTTTGGCTTCCCTGAGACAAAATGAACAGGTACACACACGATTTTGCTGATGACTTCTTGCTACCACAATGTTCACGACAGTAATAATGAAATTTAAAATATTGTTTACGTCTAGAAATCAATTATGGTTTTTATGAAAGTGAAGGAATCGTGGCGCACTGATAGGTCATGATGACGTAACAAGTGGGAGAGTTTGAATTTTTATGCTTGCAAACGTATTGTGGGCCTTAAGCACGTATGATTTGAGTACGTTATAGTACATATTTGAGAAAATTTGATTTAATTTTGGATATTTTTTTATATTTTAAAAAAATATTTTACTATTTTTCTGCGATTATAAGCTAGTTAAATTTGAATAGTACCCTTTTTACTGATATAATATGTCATTTGCTTAATCTAAAAAAAAAGTTATAAATTTTATTTTGAACACACACCGCTTCAGCTGGTAAATTGTTGGGGGGGGGGGGAAGCTGCATTAGAAAATGTTGTTCTCAAATGTAACCCTGTGGATCCGAAAAAAAACAACTCTAATATACATTAAAATCCCTGCGGTGTTTATTGCAACTTTTGTCCTAAATTACTTGCAGAAGTATTTTGGGGTGACATAAAAAAAAGTCGAGATACGAGAAAGAGCACTTAAATTGAATTTGGCCCAAGCCAAACGTGTGGGTACATTGCTTCGAGGCATACTTATCCGGTCCCAGTAATTCTGTTCTAAAACCTCTGTACACCCAACTAACAAGTACTACCATGTCTATATGTTTACTTCATTAAGATTAAATGGATATATCGGCGAGGAAAATAAGTATGGGTACCTATTGACACCATTCAGTGCTAAAACAATCTTATCTCGATTCTTTACCAAGCAGAGTTCGATTTCTACGCTATCTTTATTCGTTTAATCATTCACCCAAATTTTAAAGTACATAATTTTCCATTTATCTTAATTACTAGCATTTCTCTAAAGCATGTTACCTTGGTTGTAGTTAGCGTTTAAAATTTCTTTTAAGGCTCACTGACGACTCTCATTATATAGCGACTTGGTCATTGTACAGAGGGGAACATTTTCAGTGACATATAGAACGTGGTTTTTATAAAATAAAAGCCATTTACAAGATTCTAGAAACGCTTCTCTCGAAAGTTCAACGAAATGAGTTGAAAACATGTTATGATTTATTTTATTGAACATTTGATGACCACCAAGTATGTTAGGAAATACCTCTGTGCTTTCCACATTTACGAAGCAGATTTGATGATTGAATCTCGTAGGTATGATGGCATGCACATCGCTTCACCTTATGATGCGTTCTACTCTATTTTAGGAAAAAAATACCTCGGACTTACGTAATTATAAAAGCTTGTAAAAAAGTTTTAAAATCGGAATGCCACTCCCTCTTAATTTTAAAAACAGTAATTTGTACACTTTGGACAGCACTTCACCATTTTATTTAATCGAAGAAGGCCCATTGCCATATTGCGAGAAATCTCGTTACGTCTAAGGATTCACTTCGTATTCCCACCCCGCCCGCAAAAATATTTTCCGACGACCTCTCGTGAGGGTACTAGGAAAATGTTAAGTCAAACTCCTGTCCCAATCGCCACTCGCTAGCTTAATCCAAGGAAAACGTCATAAGCCATAATTTTGCCTCTTTTGCCTTCCGTAACAGTCGTCGCGCGGTTGTAAAAACGCCATCCCATCCCCCATTCCCTCTCCCTGCCCTCTTTCCTCTCATTTTATGGAACGCCAAAGAGGAATACTTGAGTGAGAGGCCCGGGAAACTACTCCATTACGGCACACTCACGGAATTGCGTAAGGCGGAGGATTTAATTAAACGCCCAGAGTTTTTTTTTCCCGCCGGGATTTCCTCCTTGAAAAAGTGTCGCTCATCGCTCGCTCGTGGATGAGAATCCCGTGTTTGCCCACCGCCGAGACATTTTCCTCTCGCATGTTCTCTGCAAACACAATCATTTATAAACGTCTCTATCTTAATTTTCTCGCTTCGTTTCACTGCCGTTATATTCTCCCGGGCTACTCGAAATACCATCTGCACAATCCCTGGATACCGTCAATGTTTACGCCCCCACCTTTCCTCTCCCCCTCCCCCCATAAGTACTAGCAAAAGTGTCTGAAGAATGTTTTCATATTTTTTTGGGTAGCAAGGCATTACTATTTCATTCAGAGTACCTGAAGTGTTTTTGGAGCAATAGTATTGTACAGGAGCGTCTTCTAAACGGTTTGAAATGGCGTGATTTTCAAAAGAGCGACGGATATTCTCTCTTTCCACTTGCGCCCAATTTCCTCTCATTTTTAATCTTCCTTTTGGTACGTGAAAAGGATATACGCCTTCCAGATATTTGAAATAGGCAATCACTTGTATCATCCACTCTGTTGTCAAGGTCTCGGTATCCGGAGAAGTTTTTGCATTGCATGGCAAGAAAGGAGGACGCCATAAAGGTTTCTGAATATAATAAATGTTAAATTGAATTGTAACCTAAAAAGTGTGACCCAAAAATAAGTAGAATAGTTATTTCAACCAATGTGGATGGCTGAAATGGGGTGATCTGTGGTGCAAAAGGTGATGGGAGATCTTTGGAAAGCACTTCGACCCCCATTAGTTAATTGTGGGAATTTACAGTGCGAGGATTGTCACGAATTCGCGATGCCACTTCCTTGTAAGCTTATTTGCGGCATATTTTAGTTCAAAATAAGTTTTTTCGTAAAAAAATTATGGCAAAATGGATATCATTAGAAATTTGCAAGATTATTTAGAAATGTTCAATAGTTTCCATCTCAATATTTTGCCCTAAACTCTATGCTGATCTTTTTTAGGCAGTATTCAATAAACTTCATTTTATAATTGATGGTATTCGGCGTAACTTTGTGAAATCGATTCATATTGGAAATGAAAGGATGGTAACTTTGTAATTTCACAGAAATTTATTACGCTTGATCTGAAGATGACGTTGGACGTCGAAACGCGGGTCGTATCGTACTAAATTTCTGTGAAATTACAAAGTTATCATCCTTTCATTTCCAACTTTATTTTACCAATTGGAAGTTTTTGGGACTCTCTCTTATTTTTCAAGCTGTCAAACTCCACGGTTTCAACTACTCCCAAGATTACTCCATATTGTGCTTGTAATGCAATGCCCTCTTGCAGTACAATTTCAAGAAAAGCTGGAAAATATTTTCATGGTGCTTTAATATGCTTACTTCTTAGAATAGCAGCTTTGATTTTACCTTGAACGTTCAAGTATTTCAAAATATGCTGCTACTGATATAAACTTCAATGTTAGATAGTGAAAATGTCGTAGCTTATGTCCACGACATCTCATAGGTTAGTCAACTGCTCATGGTAAAACCATATAAAATCATTTTGTTAGTAGATTGACTGGCAAAAGATATGCCGGGAGGGTTGAGTGGAGGTTGACGATGAGGAATACCCCGGATAACCATCAACAACACAGTGTGATCAAAATGTGCAAAAAGTGAGACATGCTCATTTTTAATTGATCCTTAAGTGTCAGGATGTTAGCAGAAGAGTGCAATTTTTAGAAAACCAGAGTGCCTTGCATTCTTACAGAAAATTAAGCCATGAGAAAGATGTGCCTGGATGGTCCCGAAGGTAATTTCAGAAGAATATTTGTGTAATAATCTTCTCTGGGACCTCTTGGACCACGGTGAAAGCGACATGAGTCTTTTAGAATAGATAGTTACTGGTGACGAGGCATGGGTCTTTGAGTACGACCCAAGTAAAACTCCCACTTTGGACCAGTGGATTACAGTATATCAAAGAGGCCATCACGAGATTCCTGAGGTTCTTCTGATGCCTTACGAGAAGCGCACCACGACTGGTGGAGGCTCTGCCTTTGTTGGGTCGCTGAATAAGGGCGTTCTTAAGATCTGTCGCAATATTTACTTTGATCTGATATAAATTCTTGTTTCCCAGTTTAAGATAAACTTGTATTCTTCTTATTTTTTAAACACATTTTGTAGATTTTATATGAATCCTTTTCCCAAAAATTTCACTGGTCCTGATTTTTCAATATCATTAGCACACATAGCGTGATTTTAGTGGAATTTTTAAAAATTCCGTATTAGCCCCCCGTAATCTTTGATTATATCAGTCGCTAAGCGTACTATGCATAATAGGTGTCCTCAGAAGTATGTGTTTGAATGCGGTATCCGTAGCCTGGAAATATGTTGAAATTTCATTTCTGTGCTCTCCCATGTAGTTCCTTCACATTCTGAATCTTTCATGGTCATAGGTTTAGCTGGAGCCGTCCACATTTATCTTCAATCTGGTGAAAGGCTTGAATCTTTTCAACAGTAAGTGGCTCTCAAAATATAAGACTAGAACCATTGGTAATGATTTCTGTAAAATATCTAGTTCATGACAATTAAACACTAGATTAGCTTTAAAAGACTTGAGTTGAGTGCAATCCGGCCGAAATCATAAGTTTATGAGATTCATGTTCCGGGGACTTATGCCATCCCCTGTGCTACCATTCTTTTCTCCGAAGTACTCCTTAGCGGGAAAATAACGTCAAGGTTTGGTTTTAAACATTCTTCATTGGAACCACTTGAGATTGGAATAGGACATCTCCTGGGAACTAGCACGCTTTGTAAAGCCCGTTGCTATATGTCTAATTACTTCAGCTCAATCGTCAAAAATGATGGTAATTTTGGAACTTTCCGAAATATAATTGCGAAAAAGACTGTTATTTTATTTTTCAAAGTTTCCTTCTAAATAAAAATCTGGCTGGGAAAGTGAATGGATAAGTTCATAGCGGAAATCAAAGGATATTTAAAATACGTATCTGTTGTGTTAATTAAAAAGGGGTCATAAATAAAATACAGAGTTGTTATTCCCCAAGGAAAAATATGAACGAAATACCTGAGATAAACGGAAAATTTTTAATATATTTTAATTTAGTTGTACTGTGGATATTAGCAAGAACTGTAACGTCAAAGATTTCCGGTTCAATACGAATCGAGTACCACAGTTGTTTGTAAAGCACGGTACAAAGTGTGCCATGGCTCAATTTTAAAATATTATGGTAAATTTCCATTGCGTCAGGTAGTATAAAACTTAATAGGAATGCTCCCATGGATTTGTATTTTAATGATACCGGAAATTTAAGTAAGAAAAGAGAAATAGTCGCCCTTTGTATATTGGTACGAAGTCAGAGGATTTGTGTTTTAATAAGGCACCACGGACTTTGGTACAAAATTTTATTTAGCTCAAGTTTCAACGTTTTTCCCTTGTTTTTTCTCCTGCTGTGAGAATAGTATTAAATATTTTTATATTTCTCAGTATTCACTTCTGCCGTTTTTTTTCAAGCTTTGACAAATATATTTCTCCTCGAGTTGAAGCACGCCGAAAATTGCCCTGATTCTTTTATTATTCGTCGTTTTGCTCTGAATCCTATTATGTCATTCAAAAAGGGCGAATTTTAGTCGCGGAGCATTGTTTTATATTTTATTTCAGGAGACTAAGGGGTTGAGTGGCGACGAGCTCAATTTGCATGCTGGGTCCTACCATTAAACGATGGATGGGGGAATTTGATTGGGAAGGAAAGGTCGAGGCCTGCCTCAAACCGCGAGTGTCTCGCGTGAGAAGTGGAGTGGACATTTTCGTGCCGTCATCAAAGCCAAGTAAAAACTTTCGCAGTGTTGTATTCAATAGGTTATATTTCATTTGAGGTAAACTTGTCACTTACTCATAATCTCAATCGCCTAGAATTCATTTCTGTGCATTACACTTTCGGAATGAAATATGGAAAGAACAATGCACACACACCATATGTACAGGGTTTGTCCGGAAAGTAATAGGATTGAGTCAATTAAGAAAAATTTATTGAGTCAATCGTTACAGTTCTTTAAAAACTTTCAGAATAGGCTCCTTCAGCGTCGATACAGCGCTGATAGCGCAATTTCCAAGGATTGAAGGGGTTACCGTAGGCATTCTCCGGAATAGCCTAGAACCGCGGTGCAAGCTGCTTGGATCCACTCTTCCACCTCAAAATGCTTTCCATCATGGGTATTTTCAGGCGAGGAAAAAAAAAGAAGTCCGGGGGAGCCAAATCTGGGCTTTAGGGCGGAAGCGTTGGGATGCCTGCCTGGGTCAGGTAGCTGGTCGCAAGAAAGGATGTGTGAGCCAGGGCATTGTCGTGGTGCAACTTCCAGTTGGCTGCCATGTCTTTTCGAACCCGATTGACCCTTCGTTTGAATCTCTTGAGCACTTCCACGTAAAACTTGGAAATGGCGGTTTTTCCAGGAGGAACAAATTCATGGTGAACGATGCCTTTTATGTCAAAAAAAGACAATGAGCATCGTTTTCACTTTGGATTTGCTCATTTTTGCCTTTTTTGGGCGAGGAGACGCCGTCATCAGCCACTCAGGAGGTTGCCTCTTTGTCTCGGGAGCATACTCTAAGACCCAGGACTCGTCACCTGTGATTACATAATCCAAAAATTGGGGGTCACATTAACACATGTCCAAATTTTCTTGGCACACATCCACTCGCCGCAAATTCTGGTCGTCAGTGAGCACTTTTAGAACCATCTTCGCGCACACCTTGAGCATGATCAAATGCTCCATCACAATATCATTAACCACAATTTTTGGTTAATTTAACATCTGGGCAAATAAACGAATACTCAGTCGAAGGTATGACTTCAAAACTTCGCGCACACGAGTCACATAGTCGGTGTTTGTCGAAGTGGAAGTCATCCAGCGCGGTCTTCATCGGGGACCACTTCTCGGCTCTCCAAAAAAGCCTTGTACCACCGAAACACACAATTTCTTTATAAAGTAATATCTTGGTAAGCCTGCTTGGTTACATAAAACGTCTCTGTTTCAGATTTACCGAGTTTATCACAGAATTTAATCGCCGACCTATGCTCTAGCGAATGCTGCATTTTCTGCTTGAACCACTTACAAAAACACGTCGCGCGAAAAAGCCTGTCCTGACTCTCCGGATGCCTGGAGACAACTGACCAACCCCTTGTTCGTTAGCTAGGGACTCCCTCTACCAGATCCAGTTGGCGCGCGCGCGCTCCGAAGTACAGTCGTGACGGATAAAAATCAGTCCTATTACTTTCCGGGCAAACCCTGTATATGTATATATATATATATATATATATATATATATAAAACTTAGACAGTAACACACAGTTACTGTCTAAGTTTTTTATTCAACACTTCCGTGTTACTTCGAAGAAATCATATATATATATATATATATATATTTATTTATTTATTTATTTATTTATAGATGATTTCTTCGAAGTAACACGGAAGTGTTGAATAAAAAACTTAGACAGCAACACACAGCACGATAACACATAAAAAGAACACTCACAATAAAATCTTGATAATTTCGACGGACTCGAACTCCGTCTTCTTCGGAAGATAAGATAGGACTGAGCGGGAGATAAGAGGATATATATATATATATATATGTGTATATGTATATATATATGTATATGTATATATATACCCATACATATATACATACATAAAGGCGCACACATACACAATAGGCAGTTACTCTTTAATATGTAGACTCGATTAAATATCCAAAATTTCAAACAATTAGGATTTGTTAGAAGAGAACTATATTCGAGGAAAAATATGTATGTCAACGTATATGTGGAGGAAATGATTAAGAAGGCTTGGGAAGAACTGGAGGTAGGAATGAAAGTCGGAGGGGAATTTGTAAAATCTGTTGGGTTTGCTGATGATTAATCATTAGTTGCTCAGTCAGCCAAGGGGTTGCAAGCATTGTTGAGTGAATTGGAGGTTCAGTGCGATAGTTACGGGATGAGATTTAATATTAATAAAATAAAGGTTATCCGTTTTTACAGGAAGAAAAAGGGTTAGCTAAATATTAAAATAGGCGGGGAAAAAATTGGGCACGTAGAACAGTTTACATATCTCGGAAGTGTTTTGGACCAACACGGTCAGATTCGTGGGGACGTAAGGAGAAGAATTGCGCTAGGCAGAGGCTTTCTCGAGGAGGGAGTTGATGACAGGGACTTATGAGCAACAAAGCAGTAACTAATAGCTATCTTACATCTGCTGAGCTGTATTTTCATAGCAAGTGATGTAACACCACTTTACATTCCAACTAAAGACGCCTCCTGGAGTGGTACAAAATAGAAAAGCCTCGATTAAACCCTCCAAATATACCTTTTTTGACTGTGTGTTTTTTTAGTAATAAACAGTAGAAGTTTCGTGCTCTTATAGCAACATGATTTGTAATATTACTGTAAAAATGGTGGAAAGATTTCAGTAAATGTACATTACGCATTATTTGCGTTATACTCATCATATATGATGACGTAGCTTTATTATTATGTTAAACGAAATGAAAAAATAGACGTTTTCGACCTGACCTTGATATGATTTCATTAAGTTTGAACATCGGTTTTAATGAATTTGTGAACTACTATACGTAAAAATGTATTCATTCATATTTCTTGAAAGCAATTAAGCGAGATAACATCAACTCGTTAAAATTCCAGAGGTTCCGATTCTATTGTTCAAAGTTGAAAATGAAGATGGTCACAATACGTTGCCCGTTCAAGGTCTCATACTTTTGTTGCGCGGAGAATGGGACACTTTGCGGCATTATACTTACAGTTAACTATTTTTTTGTTTATATTATATTTTCGAGGGTGGGTTCTAAAAATATCATCGGCCTTATGAAGTGAACATGTGCAAATTCGTATGGAGTGTTTCTATAGATATATTAAGGTGAATTGCCTCCTGCCTGATCCGTTCCGGCCGCTGCTAAACAAATGGGTGAACCACGCAGCACCACTAGGGAATAATTGCTGGATTTAATGGCTGACTCCGCCTGTCAGCATCAGCACGGATGCAATCACCCACCCAACCTGTCCACTTCTCTCCTCGGTAAATAACGCTGTTAAATTGGCATTTTTGTGTCCAATTCCGCCATGTTAGTAAATATATAGCCATATTCTAGTTACTCACTTTGAAGAAACGTCAAACTACAAGGAGCAAATCCTTGCTAGTGTGGAGATTTTGGGGATAATGCTTAGCGCTACAGCTAAACGCATGCAGGGAATTTCATTTTAACTTTAAAGCATTTACCAATCCCTTTTAAAGTAAAATAAAGTTGTACACATCCGCAGTATTTAAAATTATTGCATGGGTTTTCCGCGTATTTGTTCTATTTCAATTTATCTCCGATAAACAAAATGAATGGTCTTTGAAAAAAATGTCTTCGGTGCCAATTTCCATATGGAGTCTTCGTTAAAACTTATCGTAGGCGTACGTTGCGCATAAGTTCGCAGTAAAAGTCACGTGCGTATTAATAACAGCGTGGACTTTTGGATGCCAGTATCCCTAAGCGTGTGGCAATAAATGGAAAATTATTTCAATCTAGGTGCTGACAACACGTGAGCGGAAGAAATTGAAGGTCGCAATTTTCCAAGGAATTGAGATTCAAGTCATTTGTTCCTCGCTCACCCCACCCCCCATCTTCGCCAGCTCGCCCATCGTGAAAAAGGCGGCGTCAAATTAAAATCTCTGAAGTTGAAGACCAGATGTCACGTGGGTCGTTACGTAATGACTTCCTGACTGCAGCAAAACGTTTTTGGAGGAAGGGGGAGGGAAAGAATAGCGTAGGTTAGCAGAGAATGGAGACGAGGAGGGTGATGGGGTGAAGTGGGTTGCCGAGGGAAAGAAGAAATTGAAAAAAAGTGGGACTAGGAATAATGAGTCGGCCGAGCACAAGAATCAACGGGGGGCGCAGAAGGGTGTGTGTGAGGGGTGTGGCACTTGGGAAGCCGGAAAACATGGCCCCGGCAAGAGAATGGAGAAAATCCTTTAAGAAAAATTCAGCCATCAACATCAACATCCCAATCATCTCACAAGCCCTTGCAAATGGACCATTACGAAAGAGATGTATACTTTTCTGTCCCTTTTACACTAATGAAATCCGTGAAGGTCTGATGCTTCTAGTAGGTGTGTGTATGTTATGTTAATGAAAAATAAACATATATGCTCACGATGCTTTCATCCTTTTAAGAAGCTTTTCTTTAAGATTCTCACCGTTGCAAACGTGCGATAAATGAAATCACACCTTTCTTAGGTGTAATTCTAGCCCCTTGAAAGTCCGAGGTTATTTTCATGTAGCAGATGCATTGCAATAATCTTCAGTGGGCGCAAGAAATTTTCTTTTTATTCTGACCCTCGCTAGAAAAAAAGAAGCTACCGGCATTCCAAAAGCATGCATATTCCCTGTGTCCTTGAGTCGTAGCGATGCCGTGGCAGATGACCAGTGGAGTTTATTCCCCTATCCCATGGCTTCCCATTTATCTTTCTGTCGGCTTAGGCTGCAGCAGACCTGAAGCCAAAAGGGTCACTGTTAAGCGATGAGACTCTGAGGTTTTTTCCGCGGTGGAGGTCACGGATCCATTTGCAAAATATGCCTGAGTGCTTTTCTCCTAAGTTTGTGCTCTGCATTTCGCCAACCCTTCGCATTTCCGCAGTCACGTCTTCTCTTTCTTTTTTCCGTCATGGTCCCCCTGGTTGGTCATCGCCCTGCTCGCGTTTACGTTTCACTTCTCAGTGGTCGTGCAAAATTCATCAGAGAGGTTACTTCTACATCGATGGGCTAAGGTTTTTCAGATGTGCATTTCAATTTCAAAATATACAATTATATATGTATTACCTTTTTGCCATAATATCTGATTTTTATTTTATACATAGTTTTGTCAAATATTAATATTATCTTTAAGTAAAATAAGAGTTGTTCCCCAAATGAGTATAACTGAGGAGACCGTTCCCAAAATGATGTCATCTTCCTCTACTTCTCATAGTATTTCGTGCCCGTTGGTTTCAATACATTCAACGTGTTAATTTAAAAAAGGGGATGACTTTTTAGCGGTCCCGAAACGCCGTTTAAAAGAAGGAAGATTAGAGACTACACAAATGTTTCTTGAGTGGTAACCCATAGCCATTTCGAGGGTAATATCAAATGGTGACCCAGTCTTTAGACTTATCGGCTCTCTGAAAATAGTATGATTTAGTCAACGTTAGGAAATGCGTTAATGGAAATTATTCCTCATAATATTATTTTGGTTAGCGAGAAAGATTTCACAGTTGTTAAGAGTTAATACTCAGACGTTAACTCATTGCATCATAAAATAAAAATGACCTTCTATTTATTGATGAACTTTGAGTGCACAACTGACAAATATTTTCTTGTTCTTATTTGGTACAATTTTTGGCATTCATTATATTAGATGATCTATTCAATATCAGGAATTTTGTGCACATATATATTTATGTTCATTTTAAATAGATTTATTTCAATAAACAATAGGAGAGTCAAATAAGTTCTTTTATTTGTGTTTTAATGTCTTTAATTTTGAAAAGTATATAAAGAATAACAGTAGCTCATCTGCGAAAAGGACATTATGGTATTTTCTAGGTCGATGTTTAACCGTCAAAGTAAAGTGCGAATGACTGGTGGAAGGAGGTAATAGCACTGACGGTACCGTCGACCTGACGATGCTGGCTGGCGTATCTGCATAGCTGTCGTATAGTAAATTGAACCAGTTCAGAATTGCCTCGTGAGACGTTATTGTCAACATCATTTGTAATAAGCGAATCATACAACTGATATTTGTAAGTTCAATCTAGCCTTTTTCCTCATTTAAAGCATTGTTATTTGTTTTATCATATAATTAGCATCAATTCATTTTGTGCAACCATGTGTTTTAGTCGGATAGTAATTAGTGGGTTTGATTGTCTCATCAATGTTCAGGCAAATTATTTCCACCACTTCAAGGCTTATAGAATGAAATTTATGTTCAGGATTTGCAGTCACTTTGCTGGAATTTCGGAGTACTGCTGGACGCGTGGCCAGCAGATCTGAAGTGGTTGAATCATTTCCATTTTTAATATGAACGTTCTCCTCCCTTTCGAAAATTCCCTTTGAAATAAATTTGATGGAAAAGATGGAGCCGAAAGAATCGCTTAAATTAAATATTCATGAGGTAAAATAGTTCCTTGGACCTTTTTTGGGTGGTAGGAATGATAGACTGTAAAGGCTTGGATAGATTACGAATGTAAATACGGAGGAGAATGAAAAAAATAGGTTATATAATTGGTTTATGAATAAGAATGTGTAAAATATTTTAATAGAGGAAGAAAAAACTCTCTGTAGGAGGGCGAAAGTAAACTTTGTGGAGTTTATACTGAAAAGGAATTCTCTTTTAAAGTTTGTCATAGAAGGGATTAATAAATAGTATATTTTTTAGAGGAGTATAATGTGTTTAGACCTTTTATATTTGGAAAGAGAGAGAGAAATGTTCTGAAGTTAACATGAATTATAATTGATGTCGAATAAAATAAATTGTGCAGTAACATTCACCCTTGAGTCACGACTAAGTAAGAAATTCCGTGATGTTTACTTCAAAAGAATTACATATTGATTTAATCCTCTTTAGGATTGATAGGTTAGGTCTGTTGGCAAATATTTCGAGGTTTTTATTATCACTCAACGGTTTTAGTCATTGTACACGCCTTTGATAAAGCATAAAGGACACATTGTCACGGCTGCGTTTGAAAAAATCTGAAATCAGCATTCGGTTTTTAAGCATAGTTCAAATAAATAAGTTGGATTAAAAAAGGAAATGTAAAATGCTTCTAAGGTTCAATTAAGAATTGTTAAGAAACATAAGCATCCCAGAACAGTGCGGAAAGAACAAAGGCTAAAAATGAAAATGTTGCTCGTAATTAGGCATTCACGTTTTATTCAGTGAACATAAGGAGGTTTTACGCTGCATTGCTTCGAATAACACTGATATTCCGTCATCTTCTTGAATGATGTTATGAACTAAACTATCAATTCAATAGCGGAGATAGCTTGCGAAAAGTCGGTGTTATGCCATGAGCCTCCGTGAGAAACACGATAATTCATTCTGCGCATGGCTCTGGCATACTCATCTGCCAATTCTTTCGGAGCCCTGCAATAATGTATAGTAGAAATTTACATGCAGTTATGTTCCTAATGTTATTACAATTAAAATGTTAATTAATTGGTCCGAGAAACTCTAGAAATCGAATGAAATAAACTCGAATAAATCACAACCACCGCAAATTATCCCTCATTGCATATATGGAAAGTGGCGGTCTAAGTAATGAAATGCTCTTTATCCAAAGATCAGCGGGTGGTATTCGAGGTCATCACCGCAGCATAGAACTAAACTCAAATTCGAATAGCCCTAAATAAGGAAAAAGTGAAGGTACTCAACCACAACGAAAACATCAACTGGAGAACGTGGTGATATTCAATTCAGTTAAGAGATACAACTGCCTATGTCAGACAGGATATTTTCCATTGCTCAGAGTAAGAACAAATTTAAATTTAGTTATCTTTTTCGTAGGAGAAGCAAAAGGAAGCTCTTAAAATATTTATAACCAACAACATCCTATTTAAAATGTATGATGTTGAATTTTGTTTTATATTCCATGTAGCGGTTCCATAGGCGTTTAAATGGTATACTTTGCTCTTGATTTAATGTTTTGGATATGGTCACGTGTCACGGTAGAATTTCTTTTGAATGGTCTTTAGTAATTAGTACTACTGTGTTCGTTCATCAATAATAGAATAGTTCAAAAATACTGAAATATTGTAATAAATTGTTCCATTTTTATCTTCCATCTGATGGGATCACAAAAATTAAGGGTAATTGGGGAAAAATATTGCTTGGCGATATGAAACTATTCTTACTTGATTCACTTTGATCTACGTGATTGCACTGTTAGCCATTGAAAATCAAGTTAACAAGTTAAACAAGATTTGAGAATATATTTCTGTATTTTGCTCTCTGCGAAAGGTAAGTATTGTATAAGTATTGATCTGCTTTTGCGACTTCTTTAGGAAAATGTGCTCCATTTATGTAGCGCCGAAACGTTGTAGAGAAAACTTGACTTACGAAAATTGTATTTAAATGGCAGTATATTACCCAATTAGTTTGAATACCACGCTTTAAAGTAAAAGTATAGTGGACGTTCCACGCTACTTCCGGGAATTCCCGTCACGTGTAATGGCGTATTAGATGACACGTTCGTCGCCGCGCCGGAATTAGTCTCCAGGACTGGGGACGAAACTATTGTCTAATAAGTCATCCTAATAGACCAGAATTTCTGGAAGCAGCATATAACATCCATCAAATAGAGGTCATGGAAGCCTTAAGATTAAAAGTATTGTGTTTTGGATTCCAACAAATCTGATGCACCCACGCGTCAAAACACGATTACCTAGCCTTGGTAAAACGTTTTTTTGCGCACGATTGTCAATTTTCAATTTTACTTTGTTGAAATTCCAATTTAGTTCTTCCGGTGAAAAATTTTCGTCAAGTAAACTGATTTCAATTACTAGTCTTAATAACCCCAGTCCTTAGTTTAACATTTTTTCGCCATCTTCTGAACCTCTTTGTTCATTTTCGACGTTCGTATTTTTCTTTGATGTTTCCTCCACCTTCTCGCCTCTTCCCTTTGTTCCTCATCCAACCTCCATATCCCGCCTGATTCTTTCCCCGTCCACTCCATCTTCTCTCTCTCTCTCTCATTTGTTGGTTCCCCCAATGCCGCCGAGCGATTCCATGATCCCATTCCACGCAAACGAGGACAAACTCCCCTGGTGGCTTCACTGAATCACATCATGCACGCCCTTTTTCACCCTGAATTCTGCCTTACTTCTTGCTATCACCGTAATTACATTTTAATGCTCGCTCAACTTTTCGTAGGAGATTTTACGCCCTCACCTTTTATACCGTTATATTCAAATAAGATCATCATCCAGGCTCACATTACGTGTATATTCCAAACACCTTACTTCCAATATAGAAACTCCGAATTTATTCTTTGTGGTCAACCTTCCATCCGTGACCATTTATTATCGTTTTTAAATGGTTAAATTATGTGACTTATCTAATGCTCTTTAGCTTACCACTTAATCTTTGTAAAAATGACTGGACATTGAAAAACTTTCTGATGCAATCACCAAACCTGGTAATGCTACTTGAATGAATCAGTGCACCGGTGAGCCAAGAAAAATGAAAACCAAAGAGACTCTTAGCAGGAAAAAAGATGGAGAACCATAATATTTCATTAATCATTCAAATACACCCGCAATAATAGTTTTCAGCTACCAGCCATTAAGTAATTCATATGTATGGTATTTTTAGAAAATTAAATAAAGCTAATCATAAGATTACTCGTATTTAAAAGTGAATATATTTTATCAAGTCTAAGTGTATATCAAGTTCAATAATTCTAATATTTTGTATGTATTCGACTTCTACTTTAAAGTATGCATTTTCGTGCGGCATTTGATACTTTATGCAAAACTTATTAGTCCTTAAGATCCCACAGTTAAAAAAGGTAGATAATTTTGCAAGTCAATAAAGAATGGTGTCACTAAATTTCATTAAGAAATAATTGTCGATATGGGTTATATAATGGAAAATATGGACTTGTGTAAATGGGAAACTTAATTAGCTGATGCATTTAATTATGCCTGTCATATTGAGTAAAATATAATATTTGCCTGACTTTTGCTAAAGAATCTCTTAAATTATATTTATTCCATGAAAATTTTATTTTCCAAATTTTAATTTCAGAAAAATACAGCAGAAAAATGAAAAAGAGCATGGGACTTTAAGTACTCTATATCGGGCCGTTTAGCAATTATTTAGTGATAATTTGAAACTTCATACGCTATGCATAGTAAATTCAAAATAAGATGATGTGTTCAATTCTCTTGAGATTTTGTTCTAAATCCCTGATGTTTTATCTTTGCTCCAACTCAATGTGGATCTGTAAGTATTTTAAATTCACTTTCATCCGTATTATTTGTAATAAAAAGAAATAACCTCACCAAGAAGTTTTTCTTATTTTTTTCTCGATACATGATTCCCACCTCTTTTTACTCTCACTTTTGAACCTAATAATTGCTTCTGTATTATAAATAACCTAATCATCCAAAGCCCTTGCGTATGCCGTATTAACGAGAATAATGGTTGAGAGATTACTATTAATGCTCATTACTATTAATCGAAAACTGATCAGGAATTGCCAACATTTTATGAGATTAACATTAATGACGTAGACGCAATGATATGTGATGCAAAATGATATATATCCAATTTCAATTAGCACAATTACTCTACTTGAAGTTATATTCAAAACAATTTTCGAATGAAATTAAAAATTCATATTTAGCTTTAGACGTGAAGTGATTAATTATTTACGCAACGGGTTTTTACGGCTCTCTAATTTATTTCAATTTGATTTCTTTTCTTCGCAACATTTATTTTAAAAATTAGCAGAGCGACCAATTTTATATTAATTCTCATTGTTCATAAATGTATTCCTTATAATTAACCAGTAATTGATATTTTCTATGCAGCCACTTCAACCGACGACAATGTTTTGAAGGCCAGTGTTCTTGAATTCATAATGTACGTTTTCATGAAAAGAATTATTCTTGCTGTTAATCGATATTGTACTGTGCTTGGCTGTAAAAATGAATGGAAACTGTATTCCCGGTAATTTCCAAACTTCGAATCTAATTCCATGCGTCAAAAAAGCATTCCATGAATTTATTAGCGCCAATGTGTAAATATAATGTTTTTCAAGAAAAAAATAGCATGTCTATGTATCTACAACCACTAGTGCGAATATGCATTCATTTTCATGATGAATTTTTCAAAAATAATTCTTGTAATACTGCATAAAAATTTTAAAGGTTCACATTGCCGTTTGTGAGAATTTCGAAGAGGAAAAGTCCTTTACTTACCCTGACCTGGTCAGTTCACGTATTGGTATGGATATTACACCTTTCTCCATGTCTGTCTAATACACTTCTAAGTCGGATTCATAATTTTCTTATCGTTGAATTAATTTTTAGTTCTTACTTATTGCTATAACTTTACAACGCAGTGCATAAATGAAATTGTTGACAAATCGTTAAGAATAGTCGTTGAACAACTCCAATGTTTTCAATTTACTAAAAGCAATGCTTCGCCTTATGCAAGGCTGTTTCTCCTAAAGCAATTTAACTATTCTACCATATATCCTCATTTGTCCTAATTTTTCTCTTACCATTCTACCATATGTACTCATATGTCCTAATTTTTTCTCATGCGAATTGCATGCGTATTGCTTTGCGTTTTAGAGGTCGATCTAATCAATCCATTGCATATTTGAATAATTCTCTGTTACTTGTGCACACATCAGTCCGTTTCCTTCAAAGAATTTGAATTAGCCGAATAGGAACAATAGATGGCCGGAGAACCGGTATCCTCTACCTTACAATTCTCGACATAATATATGCTTCACATTGAAAAATCCTAGGTATGCTACTATTGTTTTGCACTTGATATGCATGTTCTGGGGATAATTCCGTTTTCACAAATCCTCTGAAACATATATAAATCAAATAATAGCATCGCTTAGGTTTTCAAATTAATTAAACTCTTACAATTTTCATTTTTACCCAGTTCCTATTTCATGTGTACGGTTTCTAATTACTTAGTAAATCCTTTTTATAGGACAGAATGTAACGGTAATGAATCATTGACATTGAAAAGGTTGTTGATGAGAGCTATGAACTCTTCCAGGAATATTTTCAGCAGCACTCAGTCAGGCCTCGGCCGCCTTGTTCCAAATTTCACGTGGATTATGCTTTGGTTAAACAACGAAGACTAGAGCGAAGCTAGTAGCCAGAACGCTGCTCAACAACGAAGTTAATTTGTGGGGCCAGCTACATACGCCATTAGCAACTTATCTTGGACGTCAATAACTTGGAATAGGCTTAACTAGTTCTAACTGTTGGCATAAGAATTAGTTAAAACTTATATTAGAAATATGTGGTACTAGAAATGCTTCAGTTTGATGATATTTTTGTAGACTAAGGAAATTTCGCGATTTCCCATGCGCTTTCAAATTTTATGGAAGTGTAAATGAGATTGACTATAAGAGATTTATTTATGCATAAGAGGAAAGAAATTAATGCCGTTTTTTGTTCATGTTTAAGAGATTAAAAAAATGTTAACAGGCATATTAATTATTCTCCATTTATAATGAAAATTGGCTATGAGGTATATCATTAGTGAAGCTTATGAAGACCATTCTCGTAATCTTAGGAGTATTCCATTAAATATTCATCTAAGGTACGTAATTTGTAGGATGCAGGCAAGTACAATTGTAAATGAGGCTTTGGAATATGTTTAATATCAATGATTTCTTCGTTAAAATAATTATAAATACATTCTTTCGTCGCTTTTTACTTCTAAAAAACTCCATGGTACTTTTAATTAAAACACATTTAAAACAATACTTTTCAGTCAATTAGATTAACTATCTACATTATGTTTACTGAACAAGAAAGAATCATGTAGGGACTTTGTTTTGAATGAATGTAGTTTAAATGTAACCCTTGTTATACTACCTAAATTCAGATTAAATTACCTGTTTCAGCTAATAACTGAACCGGGGTTTTTCATTTCGAAATGGAAAATTACCAAAGTGTATATATGCTATGTAGAAATGATCACTAAACTGAATTATTTATTATTAACGAACTGAACACTTAACAAAAAAATTGAAACTTGAAAGATGATTTTACAGCCATTGATCTCATATTAAAGGGAGTGCAACACTACCTGATGTCTCACATTTGTGCCGCTCAAAAACTAGCGAACGCCATTGCCACTTGACAGCTGCTTACGAGTACTACGAGCTGATACTTCGTATATAACCGAAGTGAAAGATATCAACGCTGACGAGACCAGTAAATAGAAAGTGAAACCTTGGCAAACAGTTTATGATCTAATGGCGACAGAGGTTGGGAATGTCTAATTGAGAAAGAAGCCGTATTTCGGAAGATGTTTTTGACAATTCAGAATTTAAGCAAACGAATAACGGCCGAAGCCTCTTTCGTTCGTGTTGTCCTTGGAAGTTAAAAGGGCATTTTGGAAAGATCAGCTCTTTTTATTTACCTTGTGCATCCTAAAAGCGACGGTAAATACTCGATGACAGACACGACCAATAGGAGCGTTTTGAGATGCACATGACAATTTTTCGGGGAACATATGTGAAAATTGGAAAATTGTATCACATTTTTATTTTAATGTTTGTAAATAGGGCGAAATCCAATAGGGCGCGAACGTTTTATTAATTTTTGTATCAGTGAAGCTTATCCTCTAAATAAATGTAGATACATTTACTTTTTGTATAAGTGACTTTTTACGTAGGGGGTGAACTATACTATTTAATAGGGCATTATTAGTTATCTGATTTGGCTCTATATGTGTATCTACTGCCAATTTAAACAATGCAAAATATCTTTTAGGTATGTTAGATAGATAAAAGTAACATTAATAGAAGAAGAAAATTAGGGCCTCTCTTTTGGTATCTTGGCATAAATTTATGTTAGAAATTTTCTTTAAATTGTTTTGGTTGAATATTAAAAATAAATTTTTCAATATTTTTACAATTATCCGTTTTTTATAGCCGTCAGTCTAATATATTTTGACATTACTTTCAAATTAATACGCCTGATTCGACTGATAAATGACTTTTATTTAATATTAGACGATTTAAATTTGTTATTCCCCCTTTTTTGCAGCTCCAGTCCAAGAAGAGAGTAAATACCAAGCTGGCATGGAATAACCTCCATGATTAAACCTTAGCTGTCTACCCTGTCAATCCACTTTCAAGTTATTAAGCCCTAATGTCCACTTAGCATTCAAGGGTATCCTTAAAGGGCCGCCTTTATTTATTTTCGTAATAACTCTGGCGTTAAAAGCCTTTATGACATTACTGTTTGGCATGAGCATTTCATGCGTCCGGCAAAGATATCAATTCCCTCAATTACGACAAAGTGAAAACTAAGAGCTTCCAAAGGAGATCCTCATTCAAAAAGACTCAAAATAAAGCTTTACTGCTTGCGTCCAGCAAGAAATGTAATGCAAACATTCATCCTGATACTTGGCAAACAAACTTTTGGAAATTATGGAAATTCACCTTAGGAAACATTATGAAGCTTGGTCAGATATGAAAGGATTTTTGTTCGGGTTTGTTACTCATAGTTCCATGAAAGCTCATTCATTACGCTTAATTTCTTTGTGCTTTGTTTAATTTTTATTTGTGGGTTAAAACTGTTTTTTTCCCCAATGTTGCCTTGTAAAAGTAGAGGCGGCCGGCAATCAAAAAATTTCTTATTGACTTTACAGGGAGTTTCAATGGATTTTTCCATAATATGGTAACTATAGTTTTCCGATTAATATAAATTCTATCAAGTTGTAAATGAATTCATGTATCATAGTTATATTAATTGTATGTCAAATAATGGAAATGAAATAATAAACCTCTCACCTATAATTTACCAATGGTATTTAACTAAACTTGAAATTATTGATGCCTTGTGAAAAAGAAAAACCTCACAAAATCCACAGAATTTCATTTAAAACAACTTATTTTGTCCAAAAGTCGATATCATCAGGTACAAATTCTGATGTTTACTCAATAAGTCGACATCATCAGTTCCGACCTGATTATGTCGACCCTTGACGAAATCGTTCATTTTAAATAGAATGAAGTGTAACTTATAAAGTATTTATTTTTCGCTACTTACTTTGTCTAGCGATTTAGCTGAAATACGAACGTGGTCAGTCCGGAAAGTACCCAGCCTTGCAATATTTTGAGAAAAATGGCCTATATTGAAAAATGAACCTTAGTCTCCTTCAAATCAATCCCCTTTAGACCCCACACCCTTATCCTAGCTTCATTTCATTTGTCAAAACAATAATCGGCAAACTCTTTTTCGGAAGTGTCTTCAGCTGCCTCGTCGATTTCTCATTAATCTCGTCAACACACTGTGGGGAAGACAGCTTTTGTTTCAAAGTGATAAAACCATGGCAAGAGGTCATAACTGGAGTCTTCTCCAGTTATGACCTCTTTTAGAAAATCTGTGTGATCATTTGTGGTTTGGAGCCTTCCTCTACTGCACAAAATCCTTGACCTTCGCGAGAGAAAGGAGAAGGTGACGAGATAGCTGATGACCATTTTAAAAAAGGACTTTGCTGATTGTTTTCAAAAGTAGAAGAGGCGCTGGGATAAGCGTGTCAGTTCCCAATGGAAGCACTTCAAAGGGGACGTATTCTTATGGGTAACCTATTTTACTCAAATATTGAATGGGTGGATCCTTTCCGGACCGACCTCGTACAAATCATTCAACTATTTAACACAAGAATGAGGAGAATTCATATTTTTCTCATTTACGCTCGTATTTTATGAAAAAGTGTATACGGCGACTGAAATACCGAACTCTACACTTTCAATTATTGGCCATTAGAGTTTTCGTGGGTCAAATGTTTTAAAAATTATAATGAAATAGTTGATAATCGATCAACAAAATGGTTAAAATATCAAGGATAAATTTGAGTTCAAGCTATATTCTCTGTTGATATTTACTACGCAGTTAAGATATTGAGTCACAGCCACATTACGACGGATAGTTGGCCATGGGTCGTAAAATGTTGCATCAAATTCTGCATAATGATAATTCAATGTGAATTGCAAAGAAGACCTATAAAATCGTTTTTCCTCAACCAATACAACTGCATGTGATCAGGTCATCTGGAGGTCCATCTTCATGGTTTAACCATTTTGTGTATCCTAAATTGTTTTACCTCCAGACTTTTGGGTCTCAAAGAAAGGTCTCTCTCCATGCATGAGTAAGTTTCAATTCCTTTCTTGGAGCCATCCTTTGCGTTCCTTTCCCTGCTTTCTCCTTGCGCACTCTATTTCTCCGTCTCTCACCTCTGCCCCATTCACGCCATTAGATCCTACTTTCACCCCGAGCCCTCTTGCCTCAGAATTACGGATGACTCCACCTGCCGCATCCCGCACCGCCTATACTCTCCCCCACCACGCTCCAAAGAGTCGCGCCTCCCTTTTCCGCCCACTTACCCTCTCGCTCTCTTCCCCTCCCGCACCCCCCACACAGGAGGGCTCTCTCACAAAGCCACCCCTCCTTTTCTCTCCTCTCATCTCCCACTCTCTAGATTTCTCATTTGCGCGTTCTTTAATTTCGCATGCTTTCTTGCTTCCTTGATGTTAATTCCCTTAATTTTCTCATTTTCCGCCGTTTTTTCCAAAGTGGAAAGAGAATAATACAAGCCGCATCTCTTCTCCGGGGCCTGGAAATTCTTTCCTTACTCCATGTGCCTGCTTCTTTTGACTCGAATTCTGGAGAATTGCAAGGGAAATAGCTCGTTACAATTTTGTTGAAGATGCTTTTCCAAGGGATGGACGAGAACGAGAGACGTTCCTCCGGGGTCAGTTAGGGAATCATGTTTAGGAGCCAGCGTTCTTTTTCTAACTTAATGGGCAATGGCTAAATTCAAGCAATTTATGAAAGAGGCTGGGAGAGAAAAAGTTACCAAACTCATCCATTAATATGAAATTTCAAAGCGAAGAACAGTTGGAAAAAAAAAGTGGAGGGTTGCAGGTTTTTATAATTCCAAAGCGCGATATTTCCCTCACATTTTGAGGAAGCATATTTTCATAATTTATCATTGGGAATATGGACATGCTCGTATTCGTAGTAACATTCTTCTTTTATATTTATGTGAAAATTCATTGTACTTTAACACGAGATTTTATTTAAATTTTGTGTTTTTGACTGTTGCATGTGTATCTGCTGAAAGTTGTTTTGCAGTAAATGGATTAACAAGGGGCTGATGTTGTTACTCCTTTTTTTAAAAACTCAGTAGCTACCACCATTTCACCAAATTTGCAATATATACTATCTGTTATTAACTTTTCTGACTCTGCTAAGAGTTAAAATTCAGCATGGGTAGAATTCCTCAGCAAGGCCTTAATGAACGGTTCATTCATTTTGAATTTCCAAATAATCCTTTCCATTTATTCATGAAGAATCTGTGTTGTTATCCTCTTAGTCATCACGGATATCAACAGCGGTTCCTGCCACCGCACTTTGAGGTTTGACAAAAATGAAGTTAATGTGATTATTACCTCCTACGTTGCTCGTTCAGTAATGCTGGACGGAATAAAAGCAATCAATATTATGTTTTCAGTTTGGTATCGTATTTATCTATAATCCAAACGTGATTGATCATTATAATTATATATTTTCATAAATTGAAACGAAATATGACAGTTAATAATGAAATTATATGTTATGGTTAATTCGAATATCATCGACTGTCGGCCATTTTATTATTCAACGCTAACGCGATGGAAATGTAAAGAAAATGATTGATAGTGAGAGTAACTCCTTGATTTTTTTGTTTCTGCAGGATACTTGGTAATTTTATACTCGGCGCAACATAGAGGGTGGTCAGTGTAAATGATTTTGTCCACACCATTTTGTTACAGTTTCTAAATTCAAAGTGATAATTTTCTAATTAATTTCCCTTTGTTAATGTTCCTTTGTTTTAATTAGTTATGCTATTTTTTTCTCTTTGCTTAATAATTAATACTCAAGAGTTAAAGACCCAGTCCCAGTCTTTCCATCCCGAGAATGGACAGCCGAGCTCCGTGACCTCGCCAACCCCTTCTCCTGGCCCCTCTTTCTTCCTCACCCCACACCCCTGGGCCAAGGCTCGCGCCAAACTCACCTGTCTTTATTACCAGCGCCACCAGAGGTCGACACTTTGAGATAAGAAATTATGGGTCCCATAAGTGCGCTTGAATAACTGATTGCACCCTTTTAAGTTTAACCCTTTTATCCCGAGGTTGACGTATAAATATCGCCCAACCTCACTTGAGCACTTCGTCGTATCAAATATAAATATCGGCGGATGAGGTGGTGTAGCGAACCGGTGCGGCCTTGATAGCTAAAGGCATCCTCTCGGTCCTGGGCGAGAGGACACGGTGATCTAGTGCCTGGGTACTGCTCGTCCGGGAGTGTAATTTCTCCCTTGCACACAAGCGCACGCGGCGGTGCTCCTCCTCCCCAGCTTCGTTCCCGCTCCCCTCTCCCACGAAGACACCCTTCCGGCTTGAAAAATTAAACTAGTCGTCTGCGTCCTTTGCTTCGCATCAGCGCGGGGCATATTTCCCGCTCAAGCCGCTCACCCGCTTTCTCAATAAATCTCCTGAATCCTCCTTGATGGCTGTTGTATTTAACCTTAGGAGGTAATCTCCCACTTCTTGGTCAGGCGTAAACCTTCGAGGACGTCCCGGGGCTTAAAGCACAAGCTAAACTCTTTCGAGGTATTAGACATTTCATCCGTCACTGTTGTATATGGTACCGTGAATCGTTTGTAGCAGTATAGCGTCGGGTCGGACTTATTTCCCTTTTCTTAATTTCAAAGCATCGTTGGAAAATGATTTTATTGCGAATTATAATTGTATCCTAATCAAAAAGATCTTTGTACTGATGAACAGGCTCAATTTGTTATCTACCAGTTAAAGTAGGATTTGGATGAATATAAGCTATTAATGGTACAGCATAAATTCCCTTTTCTCTCTTCTTAAGAAAGCCCAACCCATGACCCAACGTTATAATAGTCCCCTTTTCAATTCTGAATAGTTCTTTCTTCCCCGTGGTGAATATTAGGAGAACGAAGAAGGGTGGATTAGGAGTGTGCGGCGGCTAATGCACTGGCTTCTCAGCTAGAGGGACTGGGTTCGAATCCCGGTGGCGGCAGATATTTTTCAGTGGCATCCCGATCCTTACTTGAGGTGCTTTGTGGAGAGCACTTTGAGTGAGTACGACGTTCGTCGGATGGGGCGTTAAGCTGTGGACCCCTTGGTGTCTTTCGTTAAGAGGTGGCTAATGCCGACGCCAGGTTTCTCTCCATTCTTCCTTTCCCAACCATCCCTAACGGCGCAAATGACCTCAGCTGTCAGTCGCCTCCCCTAATACTACAACTACTACGAAGTGGTGGAAATAAAATTGGCATGTTGGATGGGATGAAAGGGCATATATGAAAACTATACTGATGTAGTTGTTCAGGAACATTCCAACTATAGAAAATTACAAATAAAATTAATAGCAAAATATTAGCCAAGTCTCTTTGGCATAAAATCCGTAATTTGGTCATATTTTTTGACCATTTGAGGTAAATGCACGAAATTAAGTTCAGCGTGTGACGGAATTCCAAGAACGAATTCTAATTACGCTCGATACCTGGACGTCTTTAAGCTGTAAATTTTGACATGTAAAAACAGTAATCAACCCGAAGGTTGGTTTAGTAGGTGATGGTAGAGCTCATGTACCAAGCCCGACGGCGTGTGAATATTCACACATCAGGGTAGGGGGGCCAGTTCCTTTCCCTGTGCCGGTTGTGGTTTCCCAGGAAGATCTGGTACCCGAAAAATCAACTAGCTTGGGTGGAGCTGCAGGTGCCCAGAGTGCCTTGCCCGGGAATCGAACCCGGGACCCTCCGGTCAGTAGTCCAACGCTCTACCCACTAGACCACCGCGACCCGCTTTTGACATGTATCTCCTCATATATTATTGTCAGATTACTGTGGTATATTGTATTGTTATAACATTGTAAAATAATATCATTACTCTTGTAGTATATTTTATACTGATAAATCGTTAACAACTGATTTCTCGTTTCAGGTAAGCTACAGAGGCCAACTGCTTGTGAATGTATACCATCTGACTTCTATTTAATGTAAGGTAACATGGATTTTGTCTCGTTTTTCTAATTATTTAGAATTAATGTATGCTTAAAGCCCTTTAAAGCATTTTACTTTTGAATTTTAGTTTTCCAGACGGAATCAAATTGTAATATCTGTAATTTAAATAACTAATTTCTGATAAATCTGAAGATAGATAAATCATTTAAAAAGCTACGTTATTTGAATATTTTATTTTTAAATCGGTCCACAAAAAATTTGATAATGTTATCCATAGAATAATTGTTTTCATAACATAAAACAAAAAGAAAATATAATACATTTATATTAAACAAAGGGTTTTGGTTAGGTGAAATATAACTCTCGCGCTGAAAGTCATTTATCATAGCATCATCTATTTTAAACTGGGTTTAAATTTAAATTGAAGGCAAATTCATAACTTTTGTACCGAGCTCTATTTCTGTAAATCTCAATTTATTCTGACAAAATTCGCCAAATTTTTTAATGCCCTAACAACAATCGCACTAAGTCTTTGTTATTTACTTGATGCAGACAACTAGATCCACTTCAAGGATTCGACAAAAACGGAAAACGTTATTCTTTTGAAGTAATATTTTTGGATAGTGTAACGAATCAGATGGAGGACTTTTTGACTAAATTATGCGCAAACCTTACCACTATTCGTGGGAATTTTCAGAGAATTACTAACGACCAAGTAGTAATCCCTCTGAGGATTTGATTCATGAGAAGAATACCTAAATGTGGCGCAATCGGTAGGAAATTTACTCGCAAATCGTCTGCAGTGATTTAATGTTTTGTAAAATCCATTATCAAAGGAAATATTTCCTTTACTTCTTCGTACTACTGAATATGTATTGTAGTTTATAGCTACAAGTTTCCAATTACACATTATCAGGGATACGTAATTGTACGAAAATGTATATTGTTTGACCTGCATACTATCATTAAACGTAGACTTCAGCTTTACATGAAGGATTCATTAATTCATAGATGTAATTTTCATTAATGACTGGAATATGTATTTTTTTACTATAACAAAAATTATATTTCGTCAAAAATAGAAGAATCGACGAATCTTTGAAAAAAATAATATGAGATACTAAAAGTAAAATGAATTAGAAATTTGAATTGAAGAGAGAGAGTTTATGGTAACGTATGGAAACTGTTTAACGGGTCACTGAAGAAATATCTAAAACATTTCTTTTTTGTTCGGGAAATATTTGTCGCTTAATCAAAATTGTAGGTTATGCAAAGGCTATATAATCTGAATGTATTTTTAGGAAAAATAAGAGAAAAAGTTATGAAAGTGGACGCGTAT
The DNA here is from genome assembly GCA_037158775.1 of Hetaerina titia. Classification (NCBI taxonomy): domain Eukaryota; kingdom Metazoa; phylum Arthropoda; class Insecta; order Odonata; family Calopterygidae; genus Hetaerina; species Hetaerina titia. The sequence goes on from CM073777.1 coordinate 1,295,783, forward strand.
GGTAACATGTACACGAGGCTTATTCACAAGGTAAATGTTCTAATCCTCTACAAAATCAGAGCAAAGTCTTAAGATATCAAAGCGTTTAAAAATATGAAATCCACTGTACATATTGGTGATAGTAGTAGTTGTTGCACAAGACGAAATTTGGAAATTAAAAACATGAGGACCATTGATGATATATTAAATATATAAAGAAATTGCAAGGAGAGGTGTATATATGCTTCAATGAAAAAATTATTGCTTATAAGAAAGACAATGTAAAATAAAATTAAAGAGGTTAAATATGGGAAAAATATGTATATCGTTGATTTATAACGTCATTTATGAAGGTCAACGTGAAAGACAGTAATCTATGAAGGCAGAAATCCTTATGTCTTAAAAACTTAGGTTTAAGAGAGGCAAATTTTTTCGCTGCGTATCAAGAAACGGGCTCTAAAGCAATTGGGAAAAAGAGAATGGGCATAACCTAAAAACTAGCTCAGTCAATATAATAAAATCACTCAAGGTAAAAAAGAAGAGCTTCCCAAATTAGAACGAACTTAATAAAGAAATCTACAGCTTACTTTCGAACGGAACATAAACCCTGGCATCAGCTGCAAAAATAAGATTGGAACCAATTGGAACGAGATACTCTGGGCCATCGATGGTGCGAAGATGGATGGTCGTATCGAGTGACTGCAGTGATAAGTCTAATAGGAGAATGGTGTGAAAAAACTAAAAAGACAGCAAATGAAGACACGCGAATAGCAGTCATACACATGGGGCTTTCTGTACTCTTATTTTGAAAGGAAAACGGATAAGCTAGAAATTGCATGCGGAACTTCGTGTGGCAGAGATATTGTCAAGTGAGTAAATGGAGTAATTTACGATGTGTGTATGTACGGGCAACAAGGGAAATGTAAAAAGAGATACATAAAACAAGTTAAAAATAGATAATGATAGATTAAGTTTTTGCCGTTAGTAATATGAATCCAATTAGAGAAATATAGTACTTTCAAATGCATGTACTTTCTCCATTCTTTTATATCCCCTATATTGGCATGGATAGATTATGGATAACAATATGCATTGCTATTTACTTCTAATTTAGAGTTTCCACAAAATAAATGATCTAAGATTCTACCATTCCACGCATAATTTCCGGTTAATTCGACTCATTGATTAAAAAGTGGACGATCGTACATTCAGAACACTCCCAATACATTTGTTATTGGCAGTATCATCTTCTCTTCGTTCTATTAAATGCTCCATTCCATACCAATTCTGTTGTTTACCACCGATAATTTTATTCCTCTCTGCGCATCCCTACTTCACCCTCCCCCGTTCTCAATCTCATTCCGAACCCGCTCTTCACTCGGTTTTTGCTCTGCCCAATGTACGCTAAATACATTAGTATTTACCTCTTTTGCCCTTTTTCGCCACCTCTCAATCCCGCCCCCACTTGTCCCCTTTCTTAACCAGCCTCACTCTTCCTTCGATTAAAAAGCCCCACCCAACCAGCTTTTCTGACATTACCGTTCGTGTTTCCATTCCCTATACCAATCCAAATCGCGTCTGACTATTCCTACGCCTTCGTTCGCCCGGGTTCTGATTAACTATTTTAATCTTTATCACTTTTAAAGTGAATTTGGTTTCTTCCTTCACGAAATTCCTGCTCCCATATAGCATCTCTTTCCTCTCCTCCTTTGTCACGTGTATTTTAAGCTATTAAAACATTATCAGCGAAAATGTGTCATCACAATTTTCCTTATTCTACCTCCCTTTAGTTGGATCATATTCTCACAGGTTTGGTTGAAAATCTGTCCCTTCATACTTAACGCAACGAAGGTAATTTAAATATTTTGCTTTTAAGTTGAGAAAATTTCGTGTTATTTTTGTTTGTAGTGCCACGTCCATTAACTTATTTAATTCCATGACCACAAAAAGTCATTTCGCATTTCATGTCGCATTTTTCAAATACTTTTGTTTTATTTCATTTATTTGTATAGTAATCTAGCAGTTAGGGCAGGTTTTGAATAAATACAACTACCTTCTAAATATTTTGTTCCTCCTATCAAAAGACAACCCTACATCTTACTCTATAAATCCTTCCCTCTACCCTTCCATTTCACCTCGTTGAAATCTAAAACATCTATAATTACTCTTTTTATCTCTCGATTAATATTCTCTAGATTTCCCTGTCGTCAAAATTTCCCTGATATTCAAAGTTCCTATTGTAACTAATTTTGTCTTATTCTCCATCGTTTGCTTTCCTGCTCTTGTCGATTTTCCTTTGCAAAGATTTTATGAGATGACGACCGCTGAAGCCTTACCTCTCCCGCAGCCGGGAGCCCTACCACGGTCACCCATTCACAGGTCTAGGGGTCATCGGAACTCACAAGACCTTCCACCACGTGAAGGATGTATTCCATGAGATCTCACTGATTCATCTCCAATGATAATCCCTTCATCCATTAATACCAATTTTCGCTCTAAATTCCTTCATTTATGTCTATAGACACCTGGACATCATTGTGGTATTTATTCTTTTCGTAACAAGCTCATTTTGTCTCATGGCTAGCCCATTTCATATGACTCTACTTTTCCTCGTACTACTCAGCTACATCTTATTATTTTAGCTATATCTACTGTAAGTCTATTTAATTTCTTGTGTTCAAAATCAGCAATATTTATAATGGAAGTAGTTTCTATCTGGTCTATTTTTTTTAATATCAGACAATACAGAACCCATAGCTAATAAGCCCTTCTTTCTCTGAGCACTTCTTCCTTTGTCGTTGTTCTTTTCCAAGCGTAGTTTTTTCTTTCTCAATTTGGTTCTAATGGCACGTTAATATAATTCCGAAATTCGAGAACCAGTGAGTCCCTCTTTTATATGCTTTAGTTTCTGTGTTTGTGTCGACTAGTTAGTGAATTTACATTATTGTCCACGTTCGTGGGTTTTCAAGAAAGTGACTATGTATATATACATACATATATATATAAAGCATAAACAATAATGTAAATTCACTAACTAGTCGACACAAACACAGAAACTAAAACATATAAAAGAGGGACTCACTGGTTCTCAAATTTCCAGTGGTGCAACCACCTTTCTCAAGAGGAATTCCTAATTCCTCTTTAGAAAGGTGGTTGCACCACCGAAAATTCGAGAACCAGTGATTCCCTCTTTTATATGTTTTAGTTTCTGTGTTTGTGTCGACTAGTTAGTGAATTTACATTATATATACCTGTATATATATATATATATATATATATATATAATGTATTACTAACCACTTAGTAAATCTTGTCAGTGATTCTCTTATGATTTGAAGCAAAGGTGATGATACATAATCTAACTTGTCAACTGGTAATTAGTCAACGTTGAAAAATTGATTTATATATTTTCCATTGCATGATAGCTTTCTTTTTTCCAATCAATGTGATTGATTGACATCTTTCATGAATGCTGACTTGCATGCCTGTTGTACATGTATTTTTATTAATTAGCCGGATCATTTATTTTTTCCCTTACTATTTTGTGTATTTTTTGTAAAAGATTTATGTCATCTCCAGAGAATAGACGTGGAATATCCCTTATGAGAGTTTTATTTTTTCGCCTAAGTATTTTATATACGCTCACTTCTGGCATTAGTATTTAAGTGATGATAATAATGTAACTTTATGCCGTTATTTTTCCTGCAATTTGACTTTCTAAACTCAGTCGCATTTTTAAAATGGCATTTTCTAGAAGTTAACACTTGCAGCTACTTGAATCTCATTGTGGTTTTACAACACCATTTGCGAAATTATCATTTTCATCATTCCTCAGATTTAAATGAAATAAGAAAATTGTTTTCCAATTCCTGAAAATGTGTGCCTATATTTGTGCGTACGAGTGATTTATGCCGAAACAGGTCATAGTATTCCCTAATCCTTTTCATTCCATTTCAAGCATTAAGCTTTATTTTAATTAGTCACAGCATTTATTAATTTTTTTAAATTAAATATTTTTTTAACCCTCCATCTAAAATTTGATCACAATTTTTGCTCATTTTATTGCAAACAAGCGTTGTATTCTCATTGAAAAGAACATTAATAATGGTGAAAAATAACAGCTGAAAGAAAATGCACTAAAAACTAGAACTTATTCATTGATTTAGAAATTTTCTTTTACGATGTTGCCAAGGAGAGGTAGAACTTAGATTGTTTGGGATAAAGAGACACCTTAGAGCTTTTGAAGCCATTTATTGCATCTTCAATGTATGTTTCGCAATCACATTTTGTAAAATAGCATTTTGTTTCTCAATTATTTCAATCACGCTGTCACAAGAGTTTTTAAAAGAACGAATGATGATGGGTTGAATTGGTTTCGCACAGTTTCTTGCCAAAGGAACGGTTCAGCAAACAGAACTAAAAATTGATGGATTGTTACTTCGAAATTGGAAAAGGATATAAATTTGAATGAAACGGTTGTCGCGGACATCTGCTTGGTTGAACCTCAGTCAATTATTATTCTAATTACGTCTGAGGTTGGGCACGGACAATTTTTTTCCGACTAATGTTTTACCCACTGGGGGTGTGAAACTTAGGGCAATAACAATGCTATTGTTTTTAAAAAGCTGCACATTGCGATCTGTATGATTAGAGTGACCAATTATATTAATGTGGTTATTTGGAGTTTCCTATGGTCAATTTATACACAGAGTGATATCAGTATTTTTTTAACTTCATCTTTAGAGATTCTGAAAAATAGATTTCATTTGTAAATAAATATTCGGCAGTCGTACTTCAATAAATACACTCTAATCAAAGGATAAGTAATTAAATCTACCAATTGTCTATCATAGCAAGCACTCAACGAGTTCTGATCTATGGAAATTGGATAAATATTTCTCGAATAAATATTAAATATGGTCTAATTAATGTTTTTGTAATAGGCATGATATCTTAAATGGTAGGTATTAGGGCAATCAGTGAACAAAGATACATTTCTTTGTCATGTATAATATAACGTAGCAGGATATCCGATACACGAAAAATGCTTCCTCAATTAAGCATTCATTCTTTCCCCCTTCCTTCCGTCCAACGGTTGAATCTTATCCCTCTCTCCCCCACACCATCCTCTTAAGTAAGCTTTGAAAAGTAGGTTGGTTGGGAACTACCCAAATCATACAATATTGTATATACTATATGGGTATATCCTTTCCCTCGACAATTCGCGTAGAAAATTTAGCCTTTTTTAAAAGCATATGAAATGTTTAAATTCTTTTAAAACGTTAAAAAATTTTAAAAATTATCTAATCGCATTGCAACATTGGAAAGTGTGACCAATAAATTACTTTTAAAATGAAGATTAACCATGGAAATATATTCGCTCGATAGCGTTGTGAGTACGGGTCAGGAACGTGCATGCAACTGTATACTACGCAGGCGTAGGATAAGTAAGTACTCTTCGCTTTTTATCGCTCTCCTCATCATTCACGTTTTCTCTCGTTCCACTTTCCCTTCTCTTTGCTTCACCCCTTGCTTAACCCATCGTATGCTGCTCGGCCTTTCCTTGATTTTATTTTCCAGGAATTCTCTATCCCCCGCCGGGTGGCCAGGGCCTTCGAACAAACGACTGGCGACTGCAAACTGAATTTGTTCCTTCCCCTCGCCTCAATCCCCTTTCTCCATCTACACAGTTTACTCTCCTCACCCCTTTTCCTCTCTTTACTGAGCGACTCCCCGCTGCCTCCGGAGGGTCGAAGTTTTTCTACGGATCCTACTCGCCATCGACCT